>CM047499.1:17126408-17694942 GCA_026122505.1 Aldabrachelys gigantea
TGTGGTGACTTGGTGTGGCTGGGGAATGCCGGGCACTGCTTGGAGCCAGAAATCTGGCACAAGCTGATCAGAGAGAAGGAGCATAGTTAGTAGCACCCCCCAGAGCCTCCATCCAGGGGGTCCCAGATACTCCCAGTACCCAGACCCCACAGTCAAGGTCCCACCAGATATTTCCTGGGACCCAACCCCTAAAAACCCTGAACAGGGACTCCAGATACCCCTCAGCACCCCACTGGCCAGACAATCCCCACCAGACATCACTGGCAGGCTGGGAAACCTAAAGGGTTCCCCCCCCCCCCCCCCAAGAGCCCCCAACTGCCAGGGACCACCCCCCCAGGGGACCCCTCACTGGGAATTCAGTCCCTCACTGCCTGCCTAGGACCCCCACCTGTCCTCCAGCAGGAGCTGCCATGCTGTTTGCCTGGGACCCCCTGATGCTTTACAATGGGACCCCTCCCTCTGCTTGCCTGGCATCCTGACCTAGCGCCTGGGACTCCCCCCCGCCACTTCTGTGCATTGGGCATGACTGAGCCCCTGGCACAGCACCACACTCCCTCTAACCCCCTGCCCCACCTCCCCAAGAGATGCCCACCCTCACTGTTCTGCACCAACAAGGCCCCAGTGATACCCACCTCCGGGACCCATAGCCTCAGGGCTGGGCACATCAGAACCACCCCCCCCCCACATACACACCCAAACCTCCAGAACCCACCAATTTGATTAGGGTACCCCCTGCCCAGTCACCCAGAGGCCTCCCCCTCCCACAATGCCCCTTCAGCTTCAATCTCCCCACAGACACCCCATCCCCTACCCCAGCAACAGCATTACCTCACTGTGTCTGCTAAGTGGACAGAAAGTTATCACTGCCCCCTGCTGGACAGTCACACAAGCAGAGGGATCCCTGGGGGGTGCTTCTTTAACAGGAGAATGGAAGGCCTGGAGGGCAAGAAGGGTCCATGCCCTGTCACTAGCTACATCTTAGCACTGCGGGAAGCAACCCCTCACAGACACCATTTGTCATGGGCTTTGGGATACTTCTGGACCCACGCTGCACTCACAGTGACCTCCTCACCCAGTGTCAGCTGGAGAAAAGAAAAGGCTCCAGCCAACTCTCCTGTTACCACCTGGGAACCACTGATCCCTCAAACAGGGGGAGGCCTCTGGATTTGATGGGTATTAAATACGTTTAGAGAGGAAAGTGAAACATCAGAGGGATTTTATATCAGTTGTTGATATGAGGTAAAATCTGAATGTTTCACATCAATATTTGAGAATTGAATAACGAGAAAATGGGCAACATTTGCCAACATTTTATATCCATGTTCAGGAATGTGAGAAAAGGTGTAAATTTGAGTTTTTCTTACTATTTTATAATGAGAGAGACAGGGAAAATCTCAGGCCATAGTCAATTAGAAATAGACAATTAGAGAAAAAGTGGGGTTTAGGATATTTTTTTTTTATCAATCTTTGAGATTTACAGAGAATGTGTGTCAGAAACTATGCAATTGATAACAGAGAGATAGCTCAGTGGTTTGAGCATTGGCCTGCTAAACCCGGGGTTGTGAGTTCAATCCTTGAGGGGGCCATTTAGGGATCTGTGGTAAAAATCTGTTGGAGGGGTTGGACTAGACACCTCCTGAGGTCCCTTTGAACCCTATGATTCTATGACCACCACCAAGATCTGGGGGGATTTTATATCGCTGTTAAATCACTAGAGGGAAAAGGGGGCCTGTTGGACTGGATTTTATATCACTATCCAATCCATATACAGAAAGTGATGGTTCCCCCCACCCCCACCATTCACATGGGCAGCAGGGAGCCCTGTGGGGAGCTGCTTAAGAAGGTCCCTGGATGAGGGAGGGGGGCAGCAGTGGGGGATGGGCGGGTGAATGGGAACTGGCAGCTGGGGACAACTGTGCTGGTAGTTGGGGGCAGTAACTGGGATTGGGAACCGGGGTCCGGGCAGTCCCCATGGGGGACACGTGCCCCTCCCTCCCCGCCCGGGCAGGGAACCGGCATCTCCTCCCCTCCCCCCAGGGGCAGCCCCGCTCTGGGGAATGACCCCGGGCAACAATTTCCCACCCACACAAGGACCAATCGCTGCAGGTAAAACGGGAGGGAAAATCCCTCCCCCCCCGAGATTTAAATGGAGATTTGAGAATCCTGGAGAGACGGGGTGGGGGGGAGAGGAACCGAGCGAGCGGATCGCGGGGGGGGGGGGGAGAGGAACCGAGCGAGCGGATCGCGGGGGGGGGGGGGGAGAGGAACCGAGCGAGCGGATCGCGGGGGGGGGGGGGGGAGAGGAACCGAGCGAGCGGATCGCGGGGGGGGGGGGGGGAGAGGAACCGAGAGAGCGGATCGCGGGGGGGGGGGGGGAGAGGAACCGAGCGAGCGGATCGCGGGGGGGGGGGGGGAGAGGAACCGAGAGAGCGGATCGCGGGGGGGGGGGGGGGAGAGGAACCGAGCGAGCGGATCGCGGGGGGGGGGGGGGGAGAGGAACCGAGCGAGCGGATCGCGGGGGGGGGGGGGGGGGAGAGGAACCGAGCGAGCGGATCGCGGGGGGGGGGGGGGGAGAGGAACCGAGCGAGCGGATCGCGGGGGGGGGGGGGGGAGAGGAACCGAGCGAGCGGATCGCGGGGGGGGGGGGGGGGAGAGGAACCGAGCGAGCGGATCGCGGGGGGGGGGGGGGAGAGGAACCGAGCGAGCGGATCGCGGGGGGGGGGGGGGGGAGAGGAACCGAGCGAGCGGATCGCGGGGGGGGGGGGGGGAGAGGAACCGAGCGAGCGGATCGCGGGGGGGGGGGGGGGAGAGGAACCGAGCGAGCGGATCGCGGGGGGGGGGGGGGGAGAGGAACCCGAGCGAGCGGATCGCGGGGGGGGGGGGGGGGGGAGAGGAACCGAGCGAGCGGATCGCGGGGGGGGGGGGGGGAGAGGAACGAGCGAGCGGATCGCGGGGGGGGGGGGGGGAGAGGAACCGAGCGAGCGGATCGCGGGGGGGGGGGGGGAGAGGAACCGAGCGAGCGGATCGCGGGGGGGGGGGGGGGGAGAGGAACCGAGCGAGCGGATCGCGGGGGGGGGGGGGGAGAGGAACCGAGAGAGCGGATTCGCGGGGGGGGGGGGGGGAGAGGAACCGAGCGAGCGGATCGCGGGGGGGGGGGGGGGGGAGAGGAACCGAGAGAGCGGATCGCGGGGGGGGGGGGGGGAGAGGAACCGAGAGAGCGGATCGCGGGGGGGGGGGGGGAGAGGAACCGAGAGAGCGGATCGCGGGGGGGGGGGGGGGAGAGGAACCGAGAGAGCGGATCGCGGGGGGGGGGGGGGGAGAGGAACCGAGAGAGCGGATCGCGGGGGGGGGGGGGGGAGAGGAACCGAGAGAGCGGATCGCGGGGGGGGGGGGGGGAGAGGAACCGAGAGAGCGGATCGCGGGGGGGGGGGGGGGGAGAGGAACCGAGAGAGCGGATCGCGGGGGGGGGGGGGGGAGAGGAACCGAGAGAGCGGATCGCGGGGGGGGGGGGGGGGGAGAGGAACCGAGAGAGCGGATCGCGGGGGGGGGGGGGGAGAGGAACCGAGAGAGCGGATCGCGGGGGGGGGGGGGGGAGAGGAACGAGAGAGCGGATCGCGGGGGGGGGGGGGGGAGAGGAACCGAGAGAGCGGATCGCGGGGGGGGGGGGGGAGAGGAACCGAGAGAGCGGATCGCGGGGGGGGGGGGGGGAGAGGAACCGAGAGAGCGGATCGCGGGGGGGGGGGGGGGGAGAGGAACCGAGAGAGCGGATCGCGGGGGGGGGGGGGGGGGAGAGGAACCGAGAGAGCGGATCGCGGGGGGGGGGGGGGGGAGAGGAACCGAGAGAGCGGATCGCGGGGGGGGGGGGGGGGGGAGAGGAACCGAGAGAGCGGATCGCGGGGGGGGGGGGGGGGGAGAGGAACCGAGAGAGCGGATCGCGGGGGGGGGGGGGGGGAGAGGAACCGAGAGAGCGGATCGCGGGGGGGGGGGGGAGAGGAACCGAGAGAGCGGATCGCGGGGGGGGGGGGGGGGAGAGGAACCGAGAGAGCGGATCGCGGGGGGGGGGGGGGGGAGAGGAACCGAGAGAGCGGATCGCGGGGGGGGGGGGGGGGAGAGGAACCGAGAGAGCGGATCGCGGGGGGGGGGGGGGGGAGAGGAACCCGAGAGAGAGGATCGCGGGGGGGGGGGGGGAGAGGAACCGAGAGAGCGGATCGCGGGGGGGGGGGGGGGGAGAGGAACCGAGAGAGCGGATCGCGGGGGGGGGGGGGGGGAGAGGAACCGAGAGAGCGGATCGCGGGGGGGGGGGGGGGAGAGGAACCGAGAGAGCGGATCGCGGGGGGGGGGGGGGAGAGGAACCGAGAGAGCGGATCGCGGGGGGGGGGGGGGAGAGGAACCGAGAGAGCGGATCGCGGGGGGGGGGGGGGGGAGAGGAACCGAGAGAGCGGATCGCGGGGGGGGGGGGGGGAGAGGAACCGAGAGAGCGGATCGCGGGGGGGGGGGGGGAGAGGAACCGAGAGAGCGGATCGCGGGGGGGGGGGGGGGGGGAGAGGAACCGAGAGAGCGGATCGCGGGGGGGGGGGGGGAGAGGAACCGAGAGAGCGGATCGCGGGGGGGGGGGGGGGGGAGAGGAACCGAGAGAGCGGATCGCGGGGGGGGGGGGGGAGAGGAACCGAGAGAGCGGATCGCGGGGGGGGGGGGGGAGAGGAACCGAGAGAGCGGATCGCGGGGGGGGGGGGGGGGAGAGGAACCGAGAGAGCGGATCGCGGGGGGGGGGGGGGGGAGAGGAACCGAGAGAGCGGATCGCGGGGGGGGGGGGGGGAGAGGAACCGAGAGAGCGGATCGCGGGGGGGGGGGGGGGAGAGGAACCGAGAGAGCGGATCGCGGGGGGGGGGGGGGAGAGGAACCGAGAGAGCGGATCGCGGGGGGGGGGGGGGAGAGGAACCGAGAGAGCGGATCGCGGGGGGGGGGGGGGAGAGGAACCGAGAGAGCGGATCGCGGGGGGGGGGGGGGGAGAGGAACCGAGAGAGCGGATCGCGGGGGGGGGGGGGGGAGAGGAACCGAGAGAGCGGATCGCGGGGGGGGGGGGGGAGAGGAACCGAGAGAGCGGATCGCGGGGGGGGGGGGGGGAGAGGAACCGAGAGAGCGGATCGCGGGGGGGGGGGGGGGAGAGGAACCGAGAGAGCGGATCGCGGGGGGGGGGGGGGAGAGGAACCGAGAGAGCGGATCGCGGGGGGGGGGGGGGGAGAGGAACCGAGAGAGCGGATCGCGGGGGGGGGGGGGGGGAGAGGAACCGAGAGAGCGGATCGCGGGGGGGGGGGGGGGGAGAGGAACCGAGAGAGCGGATCGCGGGGGGGGGGGGGGGAGAGGAACCGAGAGAGCGGATCGCGGGGGGGGGGGGGGAGAGGAACCGAGAGAGCGGATCGCGGGGGGGGGGGGGGAGAGGAACCGAGAGAGCGGATCGCGGGGGGGGGGGGGGGAGAGGAACCGAGAGAGCGGATCGCGGGGGGGGGGGGGGGGAGAGGAACCGAGAGAGCGGATCGCGGGGGGGGGGGGGGGGAGAGGAACCGAGAGAGCGGATCGCGGGGGGGGGGGGGGAGAGGAACCGAGAGAGCGGATCGCGGGGGGGGGGGAGAGGAACCGAGAGAGCGGATCGCGGGGGGGGATCTCCCCGGATTTTACAGCCCGTGTGAGACGCGGGGAGAAAAGGGGCAGAACGAGAGAGAATCTGTATCGGGGCGAGAGGCACAAACAGGGACAGGAGCCAATTAACCCCCCCCCCGTGCCCGCCACTTCCCCCCCGGGAATTTCCTGGCTGCCCAGAGACAGTTCAACCCCCCCCGCCTCCCACCGATCTCCCCCCCCCACTCCGGCTTCTCCCCCTCCCCGCCCGACACCCCCCCCACAGGGACCCCCCCGGGCCCCAGGCTCCGCCCCCCCATCCCAGCGGGGCGGATCCTGCTGCAGCTCCTGGGGCCGAGGCAGCTCCGAGGCTTCTCCCAGGTTCCCCGGGGCCGAGAGTCACTTCCTCCCCGCCCCCCCCAGGTCTCTCACTCACCGGCTCATACGGAAGCGGCGGCAGCAGCAGCAGCTTTAATCTCCCGCCCGCAGCACAGCTCGCACGGAGCATGCGCAGTTTCGGCTGCTGAACACCGCACTTAGCGGGACCGGCGAGCGGACTCGCCCCCGGGGCAGGCTGGGAGATGTAGTTCCGGGCTCTCCCGGGAGCGGAAGTGACGTCAGAGAGGGAGGCGGAGCCGGACCGCGAGCGCGAGCGGGCTCTTGCGGTTCTGCCTGGCTCGTTGGGGCCGTTAAAGCCTCTCCCGGGGCCGGAAAAGGGTTTGTGCCGTTGGGGCTCTGGGCATGCGCAAATCGCGGCGGGAGGGACTTTCATTAACCCCCCCGTGCCCGGGCCGGGCTCTGCCCCCCGCTGCGGAGCTGCAGCCTCCAGGTCCCGGAGCGAGCCCGGGGGGCGGGGCCGGACGGTGACTCCGCCCCAGTGTCCGGGGGGCAGGGCCGGGCGAGACCCGGGAAAGGGGCGGGGTGGACAGTGTCGGTGCAGCCCGGACATGGGGCGGGGGGGGGGGGAAGAGCCGGTGACCCCCGAGGAGCGGGGAGGGGGGGGGCTGAGATCCCCTCGGATTTACCGCTGCCCCCCCCGTGGGGACCCCCCCGTCCTCCCCCTTTGTCCCTGGAGAGCAACGAGCGACACCCAGGGTGACCCCCGCCCCCAAACCCCTGAGAAGTTCCCTGCCCCCCCCCATTGCGCCCCATTCCATCTCACCAGTGTCCAGCTCTCACTGCGGCTGGGGGGGTTCGGGGGGGTGTCTGGGCCCCTGGCCGGGGACGCTGGGGACTGGGTGCCAGGGAAGAGCTGGCGGGTCCCTGGCTGGGGCTGTGGGCTCTGGGCTCCGGGGCGCTGGGGGGTGTCTGGGGGCTGCTGCTAACCATGATCCTGCTCCCTGATCAGCCTGTGCCAGGATCCTGGCTCCAAGCGCTGCCAGGCAGCCCCCGGCCAGGCCCACTCACCCTGATAACTTCCTGTCCACTTATCACGCGCTGTGAGGGGAATCACACATTTTTCTTCTCTCCCCTCTTGAAAACTAGAGAATATTCATCCCCCACCCCCCGCAAGTCCTTGTCCTAGACCTGGGGGGTGAGGGAGGTGGGAGGGGGGTCAGCACGGCCACACAATGGTCTTTTCCACAGCATTCTGGGCTCATTCTTTCTGAAATCTGGTTTCATTGAGACCATTGTTAATCCAGAGTCACTGCATGGAAAGACAAGGAGTGACTCCAGATGGACAGTGGGACGAATGAGATCAGCAGATCTCCCTGTGAGGAGGGGCTCTCATTAGCTGCTCTCCCCAGAGAGATAAAGGAGGGAAGCTGCTCAAATGCTGTGTCCCTCTCTGCTCAGGATATTGGGGTTCAGCTTCCTGGGTCAGATGCTGCAGCCTCCGTTGTGATTTGGGAGACCAGGCTTGGCAGCTGCTGCTCCCCCAGTGGGGCTCTGTGCTGGGAAGTGACCTTAATTAAAGCTTCTTCTCTGCCCGGCCCAGGGGATGACTTTCTGCAGCTGGTACTAGCCCCCTGGGGGAGACCTGGGCCCTGTTAATACAAATTCTGAGCCAGAGTCTCCAGGTAACTGAAAGCCCTCAGGGAAAGTGCTGGGGACTGGCAAGAAAGTGATTCTGCGCAAACAGCCCCCTCGTCATTTCTCCTCCCATTAGCAATTGCCAGGAGAAAATCCAGCCATGGGAGAGCAAAGCCCCCAGGAATGGGACTTTCCCAGCCAGAGGGGCAGGGAGAGAGGACAGGGGAAGGAGAGACTGAAAGGGGCAGTGGGAGAAATGAGTGGGGGGAGAGGTTTCTGGCTCTCTAGTCCACCCAGACACATGTATTGCAGCATCCCTGGGCAGAACCATTTTCCAATGAACAAGAAAAGGCTCAGACAGAGGAAAAACTGGTTCTTGACTCTATATTAGCCCTGCTGGGGTGTGAGTGCCATGAGGCCAGTGTCCGAGGGAATCCCCCACAGTGACCCCTTTGGTTCTGCTCTTTTCTAGTCTTGTGTTCAGAGACTTTGTTACGGGGTGAGGGGAGAGAGAAGGGAGGTTAAAAATGTGTCTGTGGGCTTAGCCTGGCAGGAGGGGCCAGGTCTCCACTGTAATAGAGATCAAGCATGTTCCCAGCATGGCAGAGTCTAGGATATCTGTCTGGAGGGAAAGGGCCTGGGGGAATCGTGATGTGAAATTACCTAACGCCTGTTCTGAAACCCCCACAACTGCCTTTCTCACTCTCCCAGGGCTGCAGAATGACATCCATTTTTTTCTCCAGCTCATCCCATCGTTCCATGACACAGGGAAGAGAAATGGCTGCAGTGGAGCCAACTCAGGTAGGGATTATTTTTTTGAGGGTGGGTTGGTGGATTCCTACAGGAGGGAGAAGGACAGCAAATACAGCGGAGATGGGAAGATTTGCACAGTCTGGTTTGGAGGTTGGTGCGGGGAAGGTAATGCACAGGATGGAGAAAAGGAAGGCAGGGTGTGACAAAGCTGCTGGGAGTTGTTTAATAAGTGGCCTAGATTCTAGGAACAGACCCATAAGGTTGGAGGTGGAAATGCTCTAGTTTTTGGAGCAGAAAATAACCCAGCTACATGGGTATCATAAGCATAAATCCCAATTCTGAACCTTAGCGTCCAAAATGTGGGTGCCTAACCTAAATCCTCTAAGCTTAATTACCAGCTTAGATCTGATAGCACTGCCACCAGCCATAAATTCTAGTGTTTGGCTCACTCTAGTCTCCCCAAAACCTTCCCTGGGTGACCCCAAGACTCAGATGCCCTGAGTCTCACAACAAAGGGAATTAACCCACTTCCCTTCCCCCTCTTTACCTCCCTCCCAGAACTTCCCGCCCTGGGTACACCAGGAGATATCCCTGCTTCAATTCCCTGAAACACAAAACAGAGAGGACAATTTACCTTCCCCCCTCCTTCTTTTCCCTCCCACCAATTCCCTGGTGAGTTGCCGGCTCAATCCCCTTGAGTCCCCACTAGGAAAAAAATCCAACAGATCTTAAAAAGAAAGCTTTATATAAAAAGAAAGAAAAAGACATAAAAATGTTCTCTGTATCACGGTTGACAATATACAGGGTCAATTGCTTAAAAGAAAAATGAATAAACAGCCTTATCCAAAAAGATATACAATTTAAAACATTCCAGCAAACTACACACATGTAAATACGAAAACAATATAAAAACCTGTTGTCTTCTACCTTTTGTACTTACACTTGGAAACAGAAGATTAGAAAAGCCTGGAGACAGAAATCACTCTCATAGCCGAGAGAGCACAGAACAGAAAAAACAGACAAAAAGGACACACACCCAAAAATTCCCTCCTTGAGCTTTGAAAAATCCGGTTTCCTGATTGGTCCTCTGGTCAGGTGTTTGGTTCCCTTTGTTAACCCTTTACAGGCAAAAGAAACATTAACCCTTAGCTATCTGTTTATGACAATGGGGCTGGGAAAACTGACCAGACTCATAGTGCTGGAGCCCGACCTGACTAACCAGTGGCTGCTGTGGGATATGAAGGGGATCCCCACTAGTGAAGGTTAGGGGAGATTCCCCTCCCTTCATATCCAGCTCCTCACAATGAGGAGGCTGTTGGGTTTCCTACCAGGGATCTCTCCCTGGTCCCTTCTAGGGCCTCCCTCTCCTCTATCAGTCTGTAGCTAGTAGGTGTGTGATGGATCTGCTGGGAGAGATAAGGGGCTCTCTCTTTGTCCCCTCACTCTGATGTTTCCTGGATGCTCCAAACAGCATGGGGGTGGGACTTTATTGACTGCAATCCACCCAGGTCTTCCCTTTGATGGTCTCCTCTCTCCACAAATAGTGTGGCTGTGAAGGGGGCAGCAGGTATTGAGTGTTGGACTCTTGCTCTTTCAGGGGCCAGTAACCTTCGAGGAGGTGGCTGTGTATTTCACCAGTGAAGAGTGGGCTCTGCTGGCCCCCACTCAGAGAGCCCTCTACTGGGATGTCATGCAGGAGAACTATGAGAATGTGACCTCACTGGGTAAGGGTTACTGTCCCCTTGGTTCTTGGAAGGGGAAATGGAGAGTTAAGGTTTACGCTAGCCCCACAATGCCCCTTCTACTCTGCCCAGTTTCAGCATCACCTCAATATGCCCGTGAAACGCACACTACCAGCGACGCTACCCCTGCTGCAGAACACTTTGGGAACAGAGCACAGGAGCCGTATCGCACAGTGTCAGATATCTCCTGTTTGCTCAAGTAAAGCTGAGGGTTAAGTGCAGCGTAATCAACAGAAGCTTCCTAGGAGTCACCAGATGAAATTAATAGGCAGCAGGTTTAAAGAAAATAAAATGAATTTCTTCTTCATGCAGTGCACAGTCAACTTGTGGAACTCCTTATCTGAGGAGGTTGTGAAGGCTGGGACTGTAACAGCATTTAAAAGAGAACTGGATAAATTCATGGTGGTTAAGTCCATCAATGGCTATTAGCCAGGATGGGTAAGGAATGGTGTCCCTAGCCTCTGTTTTTTAGAGGATAGAGATAGATGGCAGGAGAGAGATCACTTGGTCATTGCCTGTTAGAGTCACTCTCTCTGGGGCATCTGGCATTGGCCACTGTTGGTAGACCGGATACTAGGCTAGATGGACCTTTGGATCTGACTCAGTACTGTCGTTCTTATTTTATGTATATTTGTATGTGCGTTTGGTGCAAGGAGCTCCTGGCCCTCAGAGACCGTGTGGAGGCTTTGGAGGCCAGGGTGTTGGAACTGGGGGAGCTAAGGGAGGCAGAGAAGTATGTTGATGAGGCTTTTCGGGACGCTATAGAATTGTCCCAACTCCGGTCAGATAGCCCCCCGCACTGTTGAGGAGGATGAAAGGCCCAAGGAATGAGAGCAGTCAACAGGAGCAAAGGGAAAGCTTCTCATAGTTGGGACCCTCCTTCCAGATAGTGTTGGGGTAGTCAGGAAGAGAGGCTGGAAGAGGATAAAGTAGGGGCCAGATCAGACGAGAAGCAGTCACACACAAAAGAATCTAACAGATCAGAAAAGGGCAGACAGATAAACAGTGACAAGTTTTTAAAGTGCTTGTACACAAATGCTAGAAGTGTAAATAATAAGATGGGTGAATTAGAGCCTCGTGTTAAGAGGATATTGACAAAATAGGCATCCCAGAAACCTGGTGGAGTGAGGGCAATCAATGGGACACAATCATTCCAGGGTACGAAATATATCGGAAGGACAAAGCAGGTCATACTCGGGGGGTGGAGAGGGGAGTGGCACTGGATGTTAAAGAAAATGTAGACTCAAATGGAGTAAAAATCTTAAATGAAACCACATGCTCCATAGAATCTCTCTGGATAGTAATTCCATGCTCTAATAAGAAGATAACAATAGGAATCTATTATCGACCACCTGTCAAAGACAGTGATAGTGAGGATGAAATGCAAAGGGAGATTAGAGAGGCTATCAAAATAAAGACCTCCATAATAGTGGAAGATTTCAATTATCCCCATATTGACTGGGTCCATGTCACCTCAGGACAAAATGCAGGGACAAAATTTCTCGATACTTTAAATGACTGTTTCTTGGAGCAGCTGGTACAAGAACCCACAAGGGGAGAAGCAACTGTCCATTTAGTCCTGAGTGGAGCACAGGATCTTGTCCAAGAGGTAACTACAACACCGCTTGGAAATAGTGATCATAATATAACAAAATTTAACATTCCTGTGGTGGGAAGAACAGCTCAACACTGTGGCATTTAATTTCAGAAAGGAGAACTATGCAAAAATGAGGGGGTTAATTAAGCAGAAATTAAAAGGTACAGTGACTAGAGTGAAATCCCTGCAAGGTGCATGGACGCTTTTCAAAGACACAATATTAGAGGCCCAACTTAAATGTATATCCCAAATTAAAAAACCCAGCAAAACAACTAAAAAGAGCCACTGTCGCTTGGCTTAACCATGTAAAAGAAGCAGTAAGAGATAAAAAGGCATCTTTTAAGAAGTGGAAGTCAAATCCTAGTGAAGTGTATATGGAAGGGAGCATAAGTACTGCCAAAGTAAGTGTCAAAATGTAATAAGAAAAGCCAAAAAGGAGTTTGAGGAACAGCTAGCCGAAAACTCAGAAGGTAATAACAAAATGTTTTTTAAGTACATCAAAAGCAGGAAGCTTGCTAAACACCCAGTGGGGCCCATAGATGATTGAGATACAAAAGGAGCCCTTAAAGACAATAAAGTCATTGCAGAGAAACTAAATGCATTTTTTGCTTCAGTCTTCATGGCTGAGGATGTTAGGGAGATTCTCAAATCTTTTGTGGGTGACAAATCTGAGGCATTGCCACAGATTGAAGTGTCACTAGAGGAGGTTTTGGAACTAATTGATAAACTTAATTGTAAGAAGTCATCGGAACCAGATGGTATTTACCCAAGAGTTCTGAAGGAACTCAACTGTGAAATTGGGGAACTATTAGCTTTGGTTTGTAACCTGTCCTCTAAATCAGCTTCTGTACCCAATGACTGGAAGATTGCTAATGTAACGCCAATATTTCAAAAGGGCTCTAGAGGCGATCCTGGCAATTACAGGCCGGTAAATCTAATGTCTGTGCCAGGCAAATTAGTTGAAACAACAGTAAAGAATAAAATTGTCAGGCACATAGAAGAACAAAAATTGTTGGGCAAAAGTCAACATGGTTTCTGTAAAGGGAAATCATGTCTTACTAGTCTATTAGACTTCTTTGAAGGTGTCAACGAACATGTGGACAAGGGGGATCCAGTGGACATAGTGTACTTAGATTTCCAGAAAGCCTTTGGCAAGGTCTCTAATCAAAGGCTCTTACATAAATTAAATTATCATGGGATCAGAGGGAAGATCTTTTCATGAATTGAGAACTAGTTAAAAGACAGGGAACAAAGGGTAGGAAGAAATGGTAAATTTTTCGAATGAAAAGGAGTAACTAGTGGTGTTCCCCAAAGGTCAGTCCTAGGACCAATCCTATTCAACCTATTCATAAATGACCTAGAGAAAGGGGTAAAGAGTGAGGTGGCAAAGTTTACAGATGATACTAGACTGCTCAAGATAGTTAAGACCAAAGCAGACTGTGAAGAACTTCAAAAAGATCTCACAAAACTAAGTGATTGGGCAACAAAGTGGCAAATGAAATTTGATGTGGATAAATGTAAAGTAATGCACGTTGGGGAAAAAATAACCCCAAGTATATATGCAATATGATGGGGGCTAATTTAGTTGCAACTAATCAGGGAAAAGATCTTTTAGTCATTGTGGATAGTTCTCTGAAGACATCCAGCAGTGTGCAGCGGAAGTCAAAAAAGCAAAGAGGATATTAGGAATTCTTTAAAGAGGGATGTTCTCTGTATTATTGTCTATCTTATTGCTCTTATATAAATCAGTGGAAATAACTAATTTAGACCCCATCATTTTACATGTATGTTTGGGATTTTGTTTTCCAATGGGCTGCACTATGTGCTCCCCTGACATCTAGTACTGCTGAGATCCTGCATTCAGTAATATCCCTGCCCTTCCTGTTCCCTTTCTCCACTGAGCCCCATGCATATGTTTCCAGCTTTCCTGGGACTTTTTTTCTTTGTCTCTGGACCTGTCTGTCAGCAAGAAGCAGAACCAGGGATACTTGCCTTCTGTCTGTTGACTTCAATTTCTGGGACATGGATTTACTTTCTCTGTTTTAGGAGACTTTGAAACTGAGTGTCTGTGACATTAAGCACAGTACAATCTGGAGTGTTGAACAGCTGTGTCCCCTCAGTTCCCCAGGCTGAGGTGCCTTTTACACTGCTCTACTGTGAGAGCAGCCACTCCTGGGCAGCTAACACGCAGTCTCCAGCATGTAACTCGCTCCCAGCTACACAGTTTTGAGTGCTGCTAGTCAGTAACTCCCGAATGACAGTACCTCACAGGAGAACCCCAGAAAATTCTCTGCTTCCAGACATCCCCCAGAAATATGCATCTTTCCCTGTCCAGCACACTACTGAACAATGGGAGCTCATATGAAATCTGTTATTTCATCAATGGAAAATGCCATGCACCAGCCTGGTTATTCCAAATGGAGTTTCCAACACACTTTAATCCAACCACACTGGTTAGAGAAAACAAAAAACCAAGATTGTTAACTACTGGAAAAAAAAAAAAAAAAAGCTTTTCAGTGCCTACAAGTAATGAGACATAAAAGTCAGACTTGTTTACAAAAGAAAGGCAAGAGAAAACACAAACTAATGTTTACCACAGATTTAAAACAAATGTTTCTCTCACCATGTGCTGAGACAGGCTGGCTTTCCTTTCAGCCAGGAATCCCTCTAACCCGCCCCTGCTGCCCACATTCAGTTCTTCAGGAGTTGTCAGGAGCAGAGGGAAAGGGGAGAGAGAGTCTCATGCATTTTCCTCACCTCTTTTTTCTAATTCAGTCCTTTGTACTAGAAACAAATTCAGTTCTCAGCTGAGTCCTGGTTACAGGCTGTCGTAGATAGGAGCTTCAAGTGGTCCCTGTGAGGAAATGTGAATGGCTTCTTCACCCCTTCCCCCTCCTGGAGAATGGCTGTTTGACCAGCTGTTTGCCTTGCTGTCTCTGAGGAACTTAGGGTTAGGGTTGCAACTTTTTCAGTAATATCATACCGTAAAATCTCATCACTTTACATACAATGTTGCTACACATTTTAAGGAGGCTATTCAGTAGATTGTGTCTTTTCAAATATTACCTCACAAGCCATACAGTGATAAATGGAGGGGAGGGGAGGGGAGGGGTCTCCCTTTTATAAACACCCAGCCAGCCAGATTGCTGTCAAATCCTTGTTGGTGTGACTTCTCTGCTTGCTTTACCTGTTAAGGGTTAACAAGCCCACAGGTAAAAGAAAAGGAGTGGGCACCTGACCAAAAGAGCCAATGGAAAGGCTGGAGCTTTTTAAAATGGGACAGTAACTTTCCCTTTGTCTGTTGTTCTCCGGAGAAGGCGACACAGAGTAGCAATGCTGTGTATGGCTTGAAGCAGGTTTGAAAATTCATCTTCCATAGCTAGAAGAAATGTTTTGGACAGGGAATGTTTAGACAGACACAATCAGGTTTATATTTTTTATTTTGGCTTTTGGAGCTCCTCTGTGCTCTCCCACATGTTTTTGCTTCTAAGCTTTAAGCTGAACCCCCAAGAAAGCTCTTTTGTGTACTTACAAAAATTGTTTCTTTTAAGATCTAGCCAAAGCCTAAGTTCCGGATGTATTGTTTTCCTTTTCAATTTTAATAAAATTTCCCTCTTTTAGGAACAGGATTGGATTTTTGGTGTCCTAAGAGGTTTGTGCATGTTGTTTGCTTAGCTGGTAACCACAGCTAATTTCCTTTGTTTTCTTTCTCAGCTCTTTCCCCGGAGGGGAGGTGAAAGGGCTTGAGGGTACCCCAGAGGGAAGAATTCTCAAGTGCTTCTTCCTGGGTCCAAGGGTTTGGAGTTTTTTTGCATTTGGGTGGTGGCAGCATTTACCAAGCCAAGGTCAGAGAAAATCTGTAACTTTGGGGGTTTAATACAAGCCTAGAGTTGCACAAATTAATCTTTAGAATTCTGGCGGGCCCCCACTTTCTGCATTCGGAGTGACAGAGTAGAGATTCAGCTCTGACACATACTATGAACAAATTTGATCCTAATCTTCTAGAAGAGTGAACATAGGGGCACAGACTTGCACAGTGTCTGTCTGTTTGTCCCCAACATATCTGTGGGTATTTCAGTCCCTCACAAGCAAGGTGTTCAATATCTTCAAACAGCTGGGGAACCGGTCCTGGGAATTGACTGATTTATTAAGTGACACTGTATGGAATTGAGAGACACTTTATATTATTATTATTTTATTACAAATACCAATATGATGAAATTGCAATGAATCGTGCTAGATATGCCATGTAAGTTGTCAATGAAAATGTTATGATTTTCCAAGTTTGATAATCTTGTTTCTATCTTTGTATTGTGAGTTATAGATATGTAGGGTATATCTGTATTCCAGACTTGTGTAGTGTTTCTGAGTGACACCCCCAGACATATTGGTATCAGTGCTGCCCTGCCTGTTCGATGGCCCATCCAGGGCATCAGCTGTACAATGAACCCATTGAAAGGATCAAGGGGATACACCTATTGAGTCAACAAGACATGTAGGGGTGTGCCTGTGTACTGAGACCTCCAAGGCTTTTCCATGCCATGTGCTGTGAAGCTTGTGTTTGGGACACAGGAAGTAGAAGCCACTTGGCAGCTGCATCATCTCCATTTTGTCTTCAATTCCTCTTCCTACCTCTGGAGCAATTTCTCTACAAACTGAACCCTGGAACAAAAGACTGAATGATGTGGATGTGTACCAGAGAGCTTTTCAAGCCAGAAACTCACCAATACTGCTAAGAACCAGATATATAGACTTCTGAATGTATCTGACTGTTTTCCCATTTTAACAACTTCCTTTTTCTTTCCTTCTTTTATAATAAACCTTTAGTTTAGATGCTAAGGATTGGCTGGCATCATAGTATTCTGGGTAAGATCCAAACCTATACAGAGCTGGTAACGGGGCTGACTCTGGGGTCAGAAGAACATTATTTATGTGAGCAGAGTTTTTAAATCACCTCTCACTGTGCCGGACCTAGGTGCTGACTGAGAGTCAGAGAACTGGAATGCGGTAAAGGGGGCCATGTGATGTCTTTTTTCAATTTCTTGATAACCAGTGTGGGGGATCAGAAGCACAGTTGGTGACTGATTGGTGATTTTAACTTCCATGTTAATCCCCCGTTTTGGGAGTATCTGCTCTCCCTTTTTCAGCCTGCCCTGATCTGGGCATTTTCAGTGTGGACTGCCCCAGGCACACTGGGTCACACTAAGCACTGAAGTTAAATTAATAGTGTTTTTTATGACACAGTCATATGAAATCAGCTGAACTCCTTTGTTTTCTTTCATCTGAGCAGGGTTTCCAATTTTCAAAACTCGTATAATCTCCCAGCTGGAACAAGGGAAAGAGCCATGGGTCCCAGACTTCCAGGGTTCAGAGGAAAAAGAGATTCTGAGAGTTCCCTTCGCAGGTGAGGAAAGATTAAACCAACCCAGAATCTGTAAGTGCCTGAAGGAAACATCTGGGATGCTTTACAATGCCCTTGGGCAGTTTCTTAGTTCTTTACTGTCCCTAGCAGGAGTCGTATCCTCAGGGTAAATATAGCTCATGGCTTCCTGTAGACCCTAGCATACACCAGGCAGTAGTTTCCTCCCTTCCCCCTGTGAATTTGGATGGGATGTGAGGGCGGAATTGATCCCCTCCTCTCTCCTGTTCAGGGGAGGAATTTGGAGGAGTTCAATTCTTGTTTTTATTTGATCTCTCTAAGCACTTGGTTTGGTTTGGCCTTCCCCTCTCTATCCCGGTTTGAGATTTCTGTCTCTTATCACAGCAGGTGATGCAATGGTATGTGAGAAAGAGGAGCAGAATTCTGAGCAGGAAAACGTTGAGCAAGTGGCTAAACACAGAGAATTATCGCAAAGATCGAAAAGGAATGTGCCCAGGAGTCATGAGCAGGGAAAATCCTGTGAGATTCAGCACAGACCAGAAAGAGAGCAAGGAAACCATCCAGGGGAGAAAATGGGTAAATTTATTTCCTGTCGCGGAACTCAGAAGAGCGTCAAGGAAACCACAACACAGCAGGAAATCGTCATGGGAGAGAGGAAAAACACATGCACTGAGTGTGGAAAAACCTTCACTTGCAGCTCAGCCCTTTCTAAACATCAGAGAATCCACACAGGGGAGAGGCCCTTTGATTGCAGTGAATGTGGGAAAAGCTTCACTAGCAGGTCTCACCTTTCTAAACATCAGAGAAGCCACACTGGGGAGAGGCCCTATGAATGCCTTGAGTGTGGGAAAAGCTTTATTACCAGCTCAGCCCTTTCTGTTCATCAGAGAATCCACACAGGGGAGAGGCCCTATGAATGCTGTGAGTGTGGGAAAAGCTTCACTCAAAGCTTTCACCTGACTAAGCATCAGAGAATCCATACAAGAGAGAGGCCCTGTGAATGCCATGAGTGTGGGAAAAGATTCACTCACAGCTCAGCCCTTTCTAAACATCAGAGAATCCACACAGGGGAGAGGCCCTTTGATTGCAGTGAATGTGGGAAAAGCTTTATTACCAGCTCAGCCCTTTCTGTTCATCAGAGAATCCACACAGGGGAGAGGCCCTATGAATGCCGTGAGTGTGGGAAAAGCTTCACTCAAAGCTTTCACCTGACTAAGCATCAGAGAATCCACACAGGGGAGAGGCCCTTTGATTGCAGTGAATGTGGGAAAAGCTTCACTCACAGCTCAGACCTTTCTCAACATCAGAGAATCCACACTGGGGAGAGGCCTTTTGATTGCAGTGAATGTGGGAAAAGCTTCACTAACAGGTCTCACCTTTCTGAACATCAGAGAATCCACACTGGGGAGAGGCCCTATGAATGCCTTGAGTGTGGGAAAAGCTTCACTCACAGCTCAGCCCTTTCTCAACATCAGAGACTCCACACAGGGGAGAGGCCCTATGAATGCCGTGAGTGTGGGAAAACCTTCACTCAAAGCTCTCACCTTATTAGGCATCAGAAAATCCACACAGGAGAGAGGCCCTTTCATTGCAGTGAATGTGGGAAAAGCTTCACTAGCAGCTCAAGCCTTTCCCAACATCAGAGAATCCACACAGGGGAGAGGCCCTTTGAATGCCCTGAGTGTGGAAGAAGCTTCTTTTACAGCTCAGCCCTTTCCCAACATCAGAGAATCCACACAGGAGAGAGGCCCTTTGAATGCAGTGAGTGTGGGAAAACATTTACTTACAGATCAAATCTTGTTCATCATAAGAGAATCCACACAGGGGAGAGGCCCTTTGATTGCAGTGAATGTGGGAAAAGCTTCACTCACAAATCTCACCTTACTAGGCATCAGAGAATCCACACAAGAGAGAGGCCCTTTGAATGCAGTGAGTGTAGGAAAACCTTCAGTCACAGCTCGCACCTTCTTACCCATCTCAGAATCCACACAGGGGAGAGGCCCTATTAATGCGGTGACTGTGGGAAAAACTTCATTCACTGCCAGCAGCTTATTAACCATCAGAGAATCCACACAGGTATGAGACCCAATGGAAGCAGTGAGTGTGGGAAAACCTTGTCTTGCCACTGAGCCCATGTGAGCCATCAGAGAACCATAAAACCGTCTAGGGCTATCAATACTTTAATACTTTCCTGATTCCCACATAGTAACTTTTGAAAGGTGTTTGAAGCACCGATATCCCTCAGCTTGTCCAGATGAGTGAGTGGGCCATTTTCGCAATTTGCAGTTTGACCTCTTTGAGGTGGACTTATTTGTCCTTTCCATCAACTCCATTCTCCCATGAGTAATTCTAGTGTGCCCTTCCTATCAGGAACCAGGGAGCATCACATTTATACTATTCCTCCTATTGCAAAGTTTTTGTTAGTCACCAGTATATCATTGCCAATTGTTCTCGTGTTGTGCTGACGAGCAGTTATAGTGGGGACTTTTCATGTTACATTTAAATGAAGAGGAGCAGGGGCAGGAAAAAAGCATCATTTCAGCCTCTGTGATACTGGAAGGAGATGTAAAAAGTGACAAAGAGTCCTGTGGCACCTTATAGACTAAAATACATATTGGAGCATAAGCAATATACAAAAACCTGTAGAAGAACACTTCAATCTCCCTGGACACACAATAGCAGACTTAAAAGTAGCCATCCTGCTGCAAAAATACTTGAGGGACAGACTTCAAAGAGAAACTACTGAGCTTCAGTTCATTTGCAGATTTGATACCATCAGCTCAGGATTAAACAGACTGTGAATGGCTAGCCAACTTCAGAAGCAGTTTCTCCTCCCTTAGTGTTCATACCTCAACTGGTAGAAGAGGGCCCCATCCTCCCTGATTTAACTAACCTTGTTATCTCTAGCCTGATTCTTGCTTGCATATTTATACCCACCTCTAGAAATTTCCACTACATTCATCTGATGAAGTGAGGATTCACCCACAAAAGCTTATGTGCCAATATGTCTGTTAGTCTATACAAGGTGCCACAGGACTCTTTGTCACGTTTTACAGATCCAGATTAACACAGCTACCCCTCTGATACTTGGAAGGAGATGGGGTGACTCAGAGATTCCCTCCTTCCCCATCATGGCAGAACTGTTACCTTTTGTCTGAGCCAGGCAGAGTTCATCGCCATCACATTCTACCCCTCCACTTCTCAAAGTGTCATGTGATGAAGTGTTCTCAGTTGTCTGTGCTTGGAGATGATGCTTTGACTTATTTAATCCTATACCAGAGTTGCTATGACTGGAGATGAAAGTATCAAAGTATCAAATGGATCCTAAATGCAGTGTGATCATTTCGAGTTTAAATCCCAGGTTCCATCTATTGGTAAAGCTAGTTCTGGCAAGGTGGCTGCTTTTTCTCCCATTCTGGGAATGCTAGGATACTAAACATGTTGTAAGTAACATAACTGACTATTGAGACAGTGCTCCATGAAATATGTTTGAATGGATCCGAGGAGAATGTGATGGGAGAATCTGTTGTCCTGATTCTAAATAATTAGATGCAACTTGCTGTGGAATTTCAGTTTACACTTTCATTGTTATGTATTCTATCTCTCTGTGATCTGGGTTTCTATCTTGATGGCTGTGTGGTCACACAATTAGATATTAGTTCAGCTCAGATTTATTGAAAAATTTAAGACAGATGACCGTTTGCTAAAGTCATCATTTCTCACTTCAGCTTTGCTTTTTTCCCCATCCTTCCATGATGACATTGAGAAAGTTCAAGTGCAGTTCTGTCAATAGGAGAGAACTCTCCAATTTACTGGCCATGCTAACGAAGACACAGCAGTGATTTAAAATCTCCACTTGGAAATGGTGAACAACAGCAGACCCCTGACTAACTGAAGGAAGTGCATATGACCACAGTGTAGTTCAATTGTTTAGATCAATATTGTCTCAGATGGCTATGTTGGCAGGCGAAGGCCTCCTGTTGATGTCGTGCTATTACACAGGGGATTAGAGATGTGTAACTACGTTTGTCAGCTGTGTCAATTTTTCACATCTCTGAGCAATAATTATACCGATAAATGTCTTTAGTGCAAACCAGACAGTTTTCTCTTATGTTTTCTGCGTTAGTTTCACTTCTCCCCTACTTCCTACTACTTTGAAAGATTTCAAGTGTGAAAAGAGAGGTATTTTTCCTCATGATGCTAACATTCCCACCCAGGAGACCCCTTCCACCAAGACGCATGGCAGAAGAACTAGAGACATATGAACTCACAGAAGTGTTGAGACAAAGCACAACTTGAGCCAAGGTTCAGTTGTTGGCAATGGGGATTAAAAGAAAACTAACGTTTGTGACCAGAATTTGTGAGCTTTGAATATATTAGTGTTACTAGTGAAAATGAAATGATAGGTGATGTTATTGGTTAAAGAGTAAGAGACTAATTGTTTGATCTGAATTATTTTGGAAAACTGAAAGTTGTCTTGTTTTTTTTCTTTTTTTGTACAGGAAATGATGGTTAATCTTCAAAAGTTAATTTGATTTAATTTATCCCCTGTAGTGTAAGGAGTTCTGGTAGAAAACCTCACTCCAAAGGTTGGGGTGGGAGAATAGGTCTTTGAAAGAGTGTATAAGAGAATATTGGGTCTGCATGGATTTTATTTTTTTGTATTTCAAATAGAGCATATTTTGCTTAGCTTCAAAGTCAATTTCTATTAAAAGGAAAACTGTTCGAGGAGACAAGTTGTATAAATTTTTACCCACTTACACTGTAAGCATCACTGACTTCCCCACTTCTCTAATTTGCAAAGGAAAGGCCTGACATCTGTCATGGGATGTGTCCAGCAGGTAGGAAAGCTGCAGCTGGCAACCATGAGTACCAAGGAAAAGGCTGAAGTCCATTGCCTTTCAGATCTTAAAGCCATCTTGAGGCTAGTCTACACTGAAAAACTATGTTCAGATGGCCACATCTCTTGGGCGTGAAAAATCCTGAGAGAAGTAGTTAATGTGATCTAAGCACCAGTGTAGACAGTGTTATGTTGTCAGAAGAATATTTCCAGTGTTTGAAGGTTAGACATAGCCTTAGACAGACTGATCCCCTCTGGGAAGCGAATCATGACATCAATTCCAATGTTGACCCCTCTCCCTGTATGTGAGAGAGCTGCTAGTATGCAGGGCTGAGCCAGGTGTCCGATCACCTGGTTCAACCGAGGGAAAAGCCCTTAGTACCAATCAGTCCGAAGACTGAGAGAAATGTTGAGTTCCAACCATTGTCATTTTAGTATTTTATTGTTCCTCTCTCTGTTTTTTGTGTTGGCCTTTCTGTTCTATCAGGGTGTGACTGTATAGCTCAGTGCATGTGTGATAAAAGCTTTTTGGTGCCAATTGGCAGAGAGGTCAAAGTAATTCACAAGCAACTCCTGCCTCAGACTTGACAAACTCACCACACCTAATGCTCTGATTTGTGTGATGTTTATCCAGGAAGCATAGCAGTGAGATCTCTACTGAAAGCTTGTAAATTATTGTTACTCCTGATCACTGCAAGAGATGTGTCAGAGTCCTATTGAAGGAGTCATGTAAGTATATGGAAAATTATGCCCATATGGTATTGTCATGAAAGTGAGTCACCCCAATCAAAGGTCTTGTTGGGAATGGCCCATTCAAGTGGGAGGGAATTGTCACCCGTCCCTTACTAGCCAGTTAGGCGATGTGTTGCTGCATTGTCAGCCTTTGCACCAGCCCAGAAAAGCCAATGGAAAACTATCAAAGTCAAATTATAGACATTGAAACCCTGTGGAAGTGTAAATGACAATATGACAATGAGGAAATGGTCCTTTCTGTGACTATACACAAAGACTGATTCATTTTATAACAGAGTGGAGAGAAACCCTCTGGGTCCATTCACCAAGGAGACCACTAATGACCAGTGGTGCTTCAAGAAAGGCAGGGCCCTGGTTCCTAGGGACTAGCAATCGCTGCAATAGACTTTCACTTCAGACTTCAGTCTACTTAGGTAGGAAAGGTAACTATTAAAAAGTGTAGGTTGCATTTTGTGATTTTGTTTTGTTGGTAACAGTTGGTTTCCATCATTCACATTTCTTTGTTTAAATCTCTGTCCCTTGTTAAAGAAATTTCCTTTTGTTCAATAACTGTGCTCAAGTGCTATGTGTGGTCCAGTAGCAGTGGGCTACAGTAAAACTTGTAAGCTGGGATGTACCATTGCTTCAGGTAGAGAGGATCTGGGATTTTTCTGAGCCCTGGTCTACTCTAGGAGAGGGAATCAATTTAAGTTACGCAACTTCAGCTACATTAATAACGTAGCTGAAGTCGATGTACTTAGATCGACTTACCGTGGTGTCTTCATCGCGGTGGGTTGACTGCTGCAGCTCCCCCGTAGACTGCCAGCGCCTCTCACTGAGCTGGAGTACAGTGGTCGACAGAAGAGTACTCAAGGATCGATTTATTGCATCTATACTAGAGGCGATATATTGACCCCCCGCTAGATCGATTGCTGCCTGCCGATTCGGCAGGTAGTATAGACATATGCTGAGTATCTGGTGATTGGAGCTGGACCCCACAGGGGACACATTGAAGGTACACAGGGGTTAAGGTGCCTTTATTGTCAACTGTCAAGGTTGCTATAGCTCAGAGGCGGGTGCTTGACTGCCTGCCAGGCTGGTGAGTTTGGTCACTAATATCCAGCTGCCAAATGCAAAAGTCCCTCTTCCTCGTGTCCGGTGGCCACAAGGAGACTCACGGCCCTCAGCACCCTGAGAAGGGTCAGAATGTGCATCTATGTTCATCCACACAGGGAAAGCTTCCTATAGCATAAAACTCTGCCCTATGAAATCATGGAACATGTGCTCTTCGCTCTGTGCAAGCACATAACGAATTCAAGTGCTGGAGGGTAGGGTTTGGGTCCAGAGGGACCTAGACAAATTGGAGGATTGGGCCAAAAGAAATCTGAGGAGGTTCAACAAGGACAAGTGCAGATTCCTACATTTAGGGCGGAAGAGTCCCATGCACCACTACAGGCTGGGGACAGACTGGCTAAGTGGCAGTTCTGCAGAAAAGGACCTGGGGGTTACAGTGGACAAGAAGCTGGATATGAGTCAATAATGTGCCCTTGTTGCCAGGTAGGTTAACAGCATATTGGGCAGCATTAGTAGGAATGTTGCCAGCAGATTGAGAGAAGTGATTATTCCCTTCTATTTGGCACGGATGTGGCCACATCTGGAGTACTGCCTCCAGTTTTGGGCCCCCTGCTACAGAAAGGATGTGGACAAAGTGGAGAGTGTTCAACGAAGGGCACCAAAAATTATTAGGAGCCCTAGGCATATGATTTTATGAAGAGAAGGTGAGGAAACGAGTTATTTAGTCTGAAGAAGAGAAGAGAAGAGAAGAGAAGAGAAGAGAAGAGAGGGGGGATTTGATAGCAGCCTTCAACTACCTGAAGGGGGTGCCAAAGAGGATGGATTTCGGCTGTTCTCAGTGGTGGCAGATGACAGAACAAGGAGCAATGGTCTCAAGTTGCAGTGGGGGAGGTCTAGGTTGGATATTAGGAAAAACTTTTTCACTAGGAGGGTGGTGAAGCACTGGAATGGGTTCCCTAGGGAGGTGGTACAAGCGCCAAGCGCCTTCCTTAGAGGTTTGTCAGGCCCAGCTTGACAGAGGGGGCTGCATTCCTGTGCCAAAGAGTCACTAGAAGGAGGCAGACAAAGGGCTTTAAGATGAGGTGTCCATCACTGTCAAAATATCATCTCCCTCCTTCAGCTCACTGGCAGCCTGAATTTCTTCCTTATCCTACCAGAGTCCTGTCTGGACTCAGCACTATCCAGCCCCTCTGTGTGTAGTGGGCAAAACCCACAAACCTTGTCTTTAAAACAAGCTGTCCCCTTTCTTCTTAGGGAAGATTTTTCTATGATTGAAGTTGAGTTTCAGTTCCTCTCTCGTAGGGGCAGGTTGGGTGTGGGGCCAGCTCCCAATGAGATCTGTTTTCATCTTTGCCCCCTAACTCTGCTCCCAGCTGGCTTCTACCCCATCCACCCTGCTTACTAGCTCCATGGTCATGTGTAACCCCCTTTGCCAGTACACGTAGCCTGCAGGAAAACTGCTCCTGCCAGCTGTGTTGGTGGTATAGTGGTGAGCATTGGTGCCTTCCAAACAGTTGACCTGGCTTCAACTCCCAGCCAATGCAATAATGGCTTTTCTCTTTTGTTGGTTCCTTGTCTGGAAGTGGTTTAATTTCACTCACGTTGTGTTAAGAATCACATTATCAATAGAATGAAACAATAAATGTGTCAAAGCCCAGCATGTCCGACAGGAGGGAGGAATACAAAGGGCTGGAATGTGTCATCTGAGAAGACAGAACACTTGGATCCCTGCATCTCCCATCCCCTGGCCTTCCGTGTTATGATTCCAGCTGTGTGCGATGTTTGTATCATGTTCCTGCATGATGGGGAAATAAAGGTTTGAGTCAGTTTTTGCTCCTACAGATTCCTTTGCTGTTACAGTTATATTGATATGAACAAAAGGGAAGCAAAAAAACAACAAAACCCCACCCAAATTGCAATACAGATGGGGAAAGAGAAGATCGGAGTAAGCCAAACATTTCAAAATAACAATTAATACTAAAAGGGGAGCTGGGGGGAGAGATCAGGTATGTGGAGATCCCCTTGATATTTGAAACCTACAACTCCCCAGCTTTCTGAACACCTGTGATGAGCAGAATCGAGTTGGGACATCTTCAATCATGTATTGTCTTTCTGTGTTCTCTGTCTCTCCTCCCCCCATTATTCTTCTCCAATGTTTCTGGCTTTTTCCTCTTGCTCCCTTTTCCCCTGCCCTTTCCCAGGCACTGACACTCTACAGCATTTAGGAAAAGCCAGAGTGTCATAGATTCCTAGACTCTAGGACTGGAAGGGACTTTGAGAGGTCATCGAGTCAAGTCCCCTGCCCTCATGGCAGGACCAAATACTGTCTAGACCATCTCTTATAGATAATTAAATATTTTACTGACTGCAGCCACAAAGCGAGAAAACTTACACTTCTGGTTCAGAGTCAGTGCACTCACACAAGAATCAATGGGCTTTTAATTTGTTAGGTTCTGCCACGATATTCTGCTTCCATTTCATTTTAGTCTTTTCCCAAGATTTCTCATTGTGCACAGCAACATTACACCCTTGGGAGAGAGTGGAGCAGAGGCTGCATTAATTTAACCTACAAAACCCAAACAAATAAAAATGTAGATTAGATTAGAATAGAAATGTACTCCCCAGGTTCCTCGAGCCCAGGGGTTGGCAACCTTTCAGAAGTGCTGTGTATCCACACCATCACCCTCCTGACTTTCCAGCAAGAGGTGGCAGCACTACCCACCCAATGCAGGGGAGAGGGCTGAGTGCATCTCTGCAGCCTGAGTCCAGGGCACCAACTCTCTCTTCCCCACACATAGAATCTGTCCCTGCTGAAAAGTGACCCCTATGAACACTTAACCTCCAGGAGAGCAGGATTGGGCCTCAGAGAGGGGAATGGGCTTCTTGTGAAGCTTATAGGTCACTGGATGTGCTGGGAACAGGAGGGCTCTGAGTGTTACCCATAGCCCACACAGCCCATCTGGGGATGTAGCTCAGTGTAGAGTCCCTGCTTTGCATGTCTGAGGCCCTGGGTTCAACCTCCAGGTTAATTTTTTCACCCTGCTGCTTTGCTCATGCCCGGAGGGGATGTGGCCCACCAGTCTCCCTGCAGGAGTTTCAGTCCTGCTCAGTGAGGGGCAAGTACCAATTGCATGGAAGGTTGGAAGGGGGTTTCTGTTCCTACGTCACCTTGGTACATGTAAGATTCCCACCCGCTGTGCTGCTTGGGAAAAGGGTAGATGAGAAGGGTGAATCCTCCAGCACTGAAGGGAAAGGTCCCATCTGCACAGACTGAGAGGCAGGAAACAGAGGGGCAGTCAGTGCTCAGAGAGGAGAGAGGTCAGTGATGTACACCCAGCAGGGGACACTGTCTTTCTGAGTATCACAGGGGTAGCTGCATTAACAAGGATTTGTAAAACGCGAGAGTCCTGTGCCACCTTACAGACTAGCAGACGTACAGGAGCATAAGCTTTGACGGGAGAATTCCCACTTCATCAGATGAATGTAGTGGGAATTCTGTGCCTGGCTAGCCAGCTACAAAAACAATTTCTCCTCCCTTGGCGTTCACACCTCAGCTGCTAGAAGAGGGCCTCATCCTCCCTGATTGAACTAACCTCCTTATCTCTAGACTGATTCTTACCTGCACATTTATACCTGCCCCTGGAAATTGCCTACGAAAACTTATGCTCCAATACATCTGTTTCTCTGTAAGGTGCCACGGGACTTTTTGTCTTTTTGAGGCGAGTGCAGCTGGCTTCGGATGGTGCTGACGATGGATAGAAAAAAGGCTGGAGTCAATGACTGATGAGACCACAAAAGGGGAAGGGAAATGGCAGCCCCACAGAAGGCCCTGGGAGCTCAGATCCCCCAGTTATTACACCCTGGCCTGTCGTAGAGAGAGAAAAGACACCGAGGGACCCAGCCCCCCTACAGTGATCCCATGGACAAGAACCTGGATGTTAGTGGGGTGAAGGTTCCCTCTGGGCAAAGGGGAGCTGAAATCCCTCAGTGTCCTGGAGTTTAAGCAATGGAAGCTTCAAACCTTGCACGGGTGTGGGCTGAGGTGCATCAGAAGAAGGTTGGGCTGGAGAAGGGGTCAGCAACCGACGGCACGTATGCCAATTTTTAATGGCACGCTGGGGCCTGCTGGGACTCCAGTCTGCCAATAAAAAGCCTGCCAGTGCCACAACCCGCTGGCCCCTCCTCCGCCTTCCCCCAGAGCCCTGCCGCCGCACTCGCAGCGCTCTGGGGACCAGGGCTCCGCACTCCCACAGGGCAGCGTTTGGCTCTGCGGGGAGTGAAAGATGCTCCCCACTCATCCGGCACCCTGCCGCCTTGCGCTTAGCACTTTGAGGGGTTGGGCTGCATGCGTGGCGGCAGGGCTCCGAATGAGCGGGAAGCCTTATAGTAAGGGGTCCGGGGTTGGGGGGTGTTAGGGTAAGCGGGGGGCAATCAGAGGACAGGGAGCAGGGTCTGTTGGATGAGGGGTGGGATCCCAGGTGGGTGGTTGGGGCAGGGGTCTCTGGAGGTGGCAGTCAGGGAGCAGGGGGAGTGGATGGGGAATGGGAGTCCTGGAGTCTGTTAGGGGGTTGAGGGTGGATAGGAGACAGGGAAATCAGGGAGCAAGGAGGGTCCTGGGGGCACAGTTAGGGGTCTCTGGGGGAGTCAGGGAACAAGGAGCTGGGGGGGTTGGATGAGTTGGGATTTAAGGGGGGGCTGTCAGGAGGTAGGGGTGTGGAGAGTAGTTGTGGCAGGCAGAGAGCGGGGAGGTGTATGGGTCCAGCGCTCTGGGGGTCCTGTCAGGGTGGGGAGCAGTTAGATAGGCCCAGGAGGTTCTGTCTGGGTGCGGGGGTGTGGAGAAGGGTTGGGGCAGTCAGATACACTCAGCCCTCTCCCCTGCATTGGGTGGGTGGTGCTGCCACTGCCTGCTGGAAAGTCATGAGGGTGGTGGGGCTCTGTGAACAGCTCAGTCCCTGACCCTGGTGGCAGAAATGATGAGATGGAGGCTCCAGCTGTTTCTAGGATTTACTATTTCCACCTGCCAGTGAAGTCCAGCTTTCCCCAGCACATTCACTGTGGTGCAGTTGGGTCACTGTTTCCATAGCTGAACAGCAAAAAAAATCACTCCCAGTTTCCCTTCTATCTGCACCAGGATTAGTCTGTGTTGGTCGTTAACGAGGTGGATCTAGTTGTAAATTGTTATTCATTCACCACCTTGACAATTCACACAGTCCCTTTCTCATGCAGATTCCCAGCACCTCAGTGATCCTGGTAGCAGGGGATGAGGGCTGAGATTTTCAGAGTTCTTTTACCCTCCACCTGGAGTGAAGTCAATTTTTTTCCTCCGTCCCAGAAATTCTATGAAATAACAACAGGGGCATAAAGAAAGAGGGGAAGATAACATTGATCCAGCCTCTGGGGGTTTGGGCTGCTTTAACTCTTGGTAAAAGTATGAACTTGATTCCAAGAAGGGTGAGAGGAGAAGCCTGAAGCTGACTTTAGTCCCAGGCTGGGGTCTCCTGAAGGGTGAGAAACATCCTTGGCTGCCACCCAGGGACAGCAGACTACTGGTAACATACCAGGGCTGGGATGAGAGGGGAATGTTACATGGACTTTTATCATACAGGCCCCATCCTGCTCCTCAGAGCCCAGAGGTGAGAATCTAGAGAAGGGTGAGTCATTTCTCAGCTGCATTCTCAGGAGTAGTCAGTAGCCATCCTTGACCAGAGACCCAGGGGAGCAACCACAGCAGTTCTGCAGAGAGCTCTGGCTGCCAGGGGATCCAGCTAGGAGAGGGAGTGCTGGGGGATCTGGAGGGTCAGCCCAGTAGGGCTGTGTCATAGTATATTTCCTCAATCTGAAACTTAGAGTCCAAATATGAGGTACTAGCATGAAATCCCCTAAGCTTAATTACCAGCTTAGATCTGGTATGCTGCCACCAGTCAGAGTTCTGAGTGTCTGATAAACTCTGGTTCCCCCAAAACCTTCCCTGGAAAACCCCAAGACCCAGAATTCTTGAGTCTTACAACTCAGGGGAACAAACCATTCCCTTCCCCCTCCTTTCTTCCTCCCAGATTCTTCCCGCCCTGGGTACACTAGGAGAGAGAGACAGATTCAAGCTCCTTGAATCTAAACTAAGGGATTCCTCCTCCCCCTTCACCCAGAGGCAATACAGATTCAAGCTCTGTGAATTTAAACACAAAGAGGAAATTTACCTTTCCATTTTTCCCTCCAATTCCCTGTTAGGTACAGACTCAATTCCCTTGAGCCTCAACTAGGGAAAAAAATCAAACAGGTCTTAAAAAGCAAAACTTTTAATAAAAGAAAGAAGAAAAAAAATAAAAGTTATCTCTGTAATCTAGATGTCTTTCTACCTTTGTACTTACAAAATTGGAACAAAAAATTAGAGAGCCTGTAAGTATGTGTGGTCACTCTCAGAGCCTAGAGAGAACAAAGCAAAACCCCCAAATCACAAACAAAGGCTTCCCTCCCTTGAGATTTGAAAGTATCTTGTTTCCTGACTGGTCCTCTGGTCAGGTGTTGTTTGTTAACCCTTTCCAGGTGAAAGAGACATTAACCCTTAGCTCTCTGTTTATGACAGGCTGTCTCAGGAGTCAGAGGTGGCTTTGGCAGTGGGGAGGCGCTAGGCCAGATGTTGGTGGGATGGGGAAGTAGGGACTACAGGATATGAGGCTGGCTAAAATGAAACTGCACAAAAAACTCTCCCTCTTTGCTCTAGCTAAAGGCCCTACTTTGGCCTCTCCCCTTTCATAAAAATCTCCATATCTACCCCAACTGTCAGAAACCCCCTTTCTCCCATGGGTATTTTCACAGTTTCTTCCTTTTTTCATGGTCTCGTACAAATATTTTTGCCATGGGAATGATCAAATACATTTAACATGAGAAAAACAATCAAACAACACATCTGTATCTCCTTCTCCAAGCATGATGTGTCTCAATTTAGCTACTGAAAAGTCTAGGCAGGCAGAGTCACCCCTTCATCATTTAGCAGAGGGATAGCTTATTAACTTACTAAATGCAGGGTTGTGAGTTCAATTATTGAGGGGGCCACTTAAGAATCTGGGGCAAAATCAGTATTCAGTCTTGCTAGTGAAGGCAGGGGGCTGGACTTAATGGTCCCTTCCAGTTCTAGGAGATAGGGGACCTCCATTATCTTTTTTTTCTTACTTCACATCAGACCCAGGACTTGCATCCAGCAGTTCTCGGGGCCCTGGGACAGAACTGAGCTTCCCTGGCAGCAGTGAGGGAGAACGGTTGGGACTGAACTGTCTGGGGAATATTTTAATCTTTATCTAATTTTCAGAGGATTAAATCAATGCAGCTTCCACTTCTCTGTCTCTCCCAAGGAAATAACATTTCTGTGCGAAGTACCCAAACCTTTTAACAATAAGAAGTGAAATGAAATGGCCACATGATGGCAACAGAACCTAAGAAATTTGTTAGTCTCTAGGGTGCCACACGTCCTCTTGTTCTTTTTGAGAATACAGACTAACACGGCTGCTCCTCTGAAACCTAGAAGATGAGAAGCCATGTTCTTGTTCAATGAGCATAGAAGCTGAAAAGGGAGATGTTTTCTCTTTGATTTCTAGGCCCCCTCTCTAATGCCCTAAACACCCCTTTCCTCCCACAGCCAGGACTAGAACCCCACAGTCATGACTAGTAACCCCCCTGACCCTGCGACAAAAGGGAAAGCTCTGAAATCCCTGTGCTGGGCCCTCACCTCCCTGCTTGTGCTGCACTTGAAACCCAATGGGGTTTCCTTGGGCAGTTTTGACTCACTCCAAGAAAGGGTGTAATTTTAAGAGCAGGTTCCAAATAGTGCAATTAACCAGCCAGAAGGGGCAGCAGGTGTCAGCGTAGGAGCCATTGAAATAACTCTGCACTTACTTAGATGCAGACATAACGAGCTCTATGGTTGGTAAACGTGCAGAGACTCTGCTCCTGCTCATGAACTAGCAGCCGATGACTTGTAAACAGCTGCCATTTGAATACATCTGAAAGTTACACAGAACAACCATCTGCATTACAGGAAGGTTAACATTTATTAGAGCCCCAGTTGATGCCGTGTGCACAAAGAGAGGATTGAATGTGTAACAGGGAGTTTGGTAAATATTGGTTATTTTATTTTTCTAAGAGGTTCCTGTCCACCCCCAGTAGAGTTTTCACTCTCAATGGCAACTTACTTACCAAATGTAATCCAGACTAGTCCATTCCTCCCAAGTGGATGTGGTTCTTGTTCTTCTGCACGTTGTAGCCCATGGAGGCCAAGGACCTGCAAGTGTGTCTTCCTGTGCCTTTGTTTAAATGATGAAAACAAACCTAGACACTTAGAGGATTAGAAGTGATTTCAGCTGGGGGACATGTTTGCTAGGTTTTTATGCATTTGCACAGGAAAACATTGAGGGTGTCAATTTATTTCAGGGACCCCCATTTAATGGAGCTCCTGAACATACTAGAAATAGAATCATTTTTACTGAAGAAACAGGTTTGCAAGGGAGCACTTGGATTTGAACCAAGGACTACTTGAGCTGCAGTCAAACACTCTACTGCTGAGCTATACCCCCATGACATTTGCATGGGCAAATCAGTGATCTTAGGGATTTTGAAGGACAGGCTCTGCCTCAGAGAGCTCCTTTTCTATTCCCAGACCACAGGGGTTTTAAAAATGGGGTTTGATTAAATTTTATGTATACATGTAGACACCACAGCTTGCACACCTGCCAACATAGCTTCCCCCCAGTGACATAGCTACCACCTCTCGAGGAGATGGATTAACCGCACGGATGGGACAGCTCTCTCCCCTCTGCTTACAGCATCTTCATTATTTATGAATAGGTGGGAAATAACCTCCTGAATGGACAGGACCCAATTGATCAAATATTGCTGGGTCTGCATTCAATATGGGGAACTGGTCACATTGGGCTGGATTAGTAGGAGCATTGCAAGCAGATGGAGGGAAATGATTATTCCCCTCTATTCAGCACTGGTGAGGTCACATCTGGAGCATTGCATCCAGTTTTCACCCCCCTCCCCCACACTACAGAAATAAATTGGAGAGAGTCTAGGGGAGGGCTACAAAAATTATTAGGAGGCAGGGGACTTACGAGGAGAGGCTGAGGGCAGGGCCACCCAGAATGGGGGGCAAGTGGGGCAATTAGCCCCAGGCCCTGCAGGATCCCCATGAGAATATAGTATTGCAACTTTTTTTTTTGTGGAAGGTGTCCCTGAAATTGTTTTGCCCCAGGCCCCCTGAATCCTGTGGGTGGCCCTGCCCAGACTGTGGTGCTGTTCCCCCTCCACCCCCTTCCCTCATTCTCCTCCCTCTGAGGCCCCACCTGTGCTCCGCCCTCACTCCCATTTGGCCACTTCCCACCCCTGCTCTTTGGCTGAGGCCTGCTGGCAGGGCCGGCTTTAGGCCTATATTTTTACTCACCTGGCGGTGCTTTGCGTCTTCAGCAGCGGGTCATTCAGTGCTACCGAAGACGTGGAGCAAGTGCAGGACCAGCCGCCGAAGTGCTGCCGAAGCCTTGGAGGTGGAGCGCCACCCAGCGAGTACAAGCCCCACAGGTTTTTTTACACGTGGTCGGTTTTTTTGTTGTTTTTTTTATAAGTCATCCCTGCCGGGGCCCTGTCAAAAGTATTCGAATTGGGCCCTGCACTTCCTAAAGCCGGTCCTGCCTGCTGGGCCTCCTTTCGCTCGCTTCTCTCCTCCCCCAAGGCCTCCTCGCACCTCTCCAGCCCCTACCCCAAGGTCTGCCTGTGGCCCCCACCTCTCTGCCCCCTGCCCTGAGACCTGCCCTGCCCAAACCTCTCTGCCCTTCCCCTGAGACCCTCCTGCCCACACCTCTCTGAGCCCTCCTGAGACTCACCCTGCCCATCGCCCACATCTCTCTGCCCCCTCCCCTGAGACTCACCCTGCCTACACCTCTCTGAGCCCTCCCGAGACTCACCCTGCCCATTGCCCACATCTCTCTGCCCCCTCCCCTGAGACTCACCCTGCCCACACCTCTCTGAGCCCTCCCGAGACTCACCCTGCCCATTGCCCACATCTCTCTGCCCCCTCCCCTGAGACTCACCCTGCCCACACCTCTCTGAGCCCTCCCGAGACTCACCCTGCCCATTGCCCACATCTCTCTGCCCCCTCCCCTGAGACTCACCCTGCCCACACCTCTCTGAGCCCTCCCGAGACTCACCCTGCCCATTGCCCACACCTCTCTGCACCCTCCCAAGACTCACCCTGCCTACACCTCTCTGAGCCCTCCCGAGACTCACCCTGCCCATCGCCCACATCTCTCTGCCCCCTCCCCTGAGACTCACCCTGCCCATCGCCCACACCTCTCTGCCCCCTCCCGAGACTCACCCTGCGCATCGCCCACATCTCTCTGCCCCCTCCCCTGAGACTCACCCTGCCCACACCTCTCTGAGCCCTCCCGAGACTCACCCTGCCCATCGCCCACATCTCTCTGCTCCCTCCCCTGAGACTCACCCTGCCTACACCTCTCTGAGCCCTCCCGAGACTCACCCTGCCCATCGCCCACATCTCTCTGCCCCCTCCCCTGAGACTCACCCTGCCCATCGCCCACACCTCTCTGCCCCCTGCCCTGAGACCTGCCCTGCCCAAACCTCTCTGCCCTTCCCCTGAGACCCTCCTGCCCACACCTCTCTGAGCCCTCCTGAGACTCACCCTGCCCATCGCCCACATCTCTCTGCCCCCTCCCCTGAGACTCACCCTGCCCACACCTCTCTGAGCCCTCCCGAGACTCACCCTGCGCATCGCCCACATCTCTCTGCCCCCTCCCCTGAGACTCACCCTGCCCACACCTCTCTGAGCCCTCCCGAGACTCACCCTGCCAAACGCCCACATCTCTCTGCCCCCTCCCCTGAGACTCACCCTGCCTACACCTCTCTGAGCCCTCCCGAGACTCACCCTGCCAAACGCCCACATCTCTCTGCCCCCTCCCCTGAGACTCACCCTGCCTACACCTCTCTGAGCCCTCCCGAGACTCACCCTACCCATCGCCCACACCTCTCTGCCCCCTGCCCTGAGACCTGCCCTGCCCAAACCTCTCTGCCCTTCCCCTGAGACCCTCCTGCCCACACCTCTCTGAGCCCTCCCGAGACTCACCCTGCCCATCGCCCACATCTCTCTGCCCCCTCCCCTGAGACTCACCCTGCCTACACCTCTCTGAGCCCTCCTGAGACTCACCCTGCCCATCGCCCACATCTCTCTGCCCCCTCCCCTGAGACTCACCCTGCCTACACCTCTCTGAGCCCTCCCGAGACTCACCCTGCCCATCGCCCACATCTCTCTGCCCCCTCCTCTGAGACTCACCCTGCCTACACCTCTCTGCCCCCTCCCGAGACTCACCCTGCCCATCGCCCACACCTCTCTGCCCCCTGCCCTGAGACCTGCCCTGCCCAAACCTCTCTGCCCTTCCCCTGAGACCCTCCTGCCCACACCTCTCTGCCCCCTCCCAAGACTCACCCTGCCCACACCTCTCTGCCCCCTCCCGAGACTCACCCTGCCCATTGCCCACACCTCTCTGCCCCCTCCCCCTGAGACCCGCCCTTCCTGTCGCCCACATCTCTCTGCCTCCTCCCCTGAGACTCACCCTGCCCACACCTCTCTGCCCCCTCCCCTGAGACCTGCCCTGCCCATCGCCCACACCTCTCTGCCCCCTCCCCTGAGACTCACCCTATCCATCACCCACAACTCTCTGCCCCCTCCCCTGAGACCCGCCCTGCCCACACCTCTCTGAGCCCTCCCCTGAGACTCACTCTGCCCACATCTCTCTGCCCCCTCCCCTGAGACCCACCCTTCCCATCACCCACACCTCTCTGACCCCTCCTCTGAGACCCACCCTGCCCATCACCCACACCTCTCTGCCCCCTCCCCTGAGACTCACCCTGCCCGTTGCCCACATCCCTCTGCCCCCTCCTCTGAGACCTGCCCTGCCCACACCTCTCTGCCCCCTCCCCTGAGACCCCCCTGCCCACACCTCTCTGAGCCCTCCCCGAGACTCACCCTATCCATCACCCACACCTCTCTGCCTTCTCCCCTGAGACCTGCCCTGCTCACACCTCTCTGCCCCCTCCTCTGAGACTCACCCTGCCCATTGCCCACACCTCTCTGCCCCCACCTCTCTGCCCTCTCCCCTGAGACCCCCCTGCCCACACCTGTCTGCCCCCTCCCCTGAGACTCACCCTGCCCATTGCCCACACCTCTCTGCCCCCACCCCTCTGCCCCCTCCCCTGAGACCCCCCTGCCCACACCTCTCTCCCCCCCTCCCCTGATACCCAACCTGCCCACACCTCTCTGCCCCCTCCCCTGTGACCCACCCTGCCCACACCTCTCTGCCCCCTCCCCTGAGACCCACCCTGCCCACATCTCTCTGACTCCTCCCCTGAGACCCACCCTGCCCATTGCTCATACCTCTCTGCCCCTTCTCCTAAAACCATCCCTGCCCACACCTCTCTGCCCCCTCCCATGAGACCTGCCCTGCCTACTGCTTGTATCTCTCTGACCCCTCCTCTGAGACCTGCCTTGCCCACCGCCCACACCTCTCTGAGCCTTCCCTTGAGACCAACCCTGCCCACACCTCTCTATCCCCTCCCCTGACCTGACCTGTCCACCACCCACACCTCTCTGCCCCCTCCCCTCAGACCCATCCTGGCCACCTCTTTCTTTGGTCATCTGTTGTTATTCCTTGAAACATCAAGGATGGAATAAAAAGCTGAGTTTACCCCAGGGTGAGGAAAGAAAGGAGCCACCAACCCCCTGGCAAAGCTCAGTGCCCCAGAGAAAACCTGCCCCCTGCTATCGCAATCACTGATGTGCTGGGGATATGACGGGAAAGGGACTGTCTGAGTGATCAAGGCAGGAAATGGACAACAAGCTATAGCAACGTCATTAACCACAAACAGGGCCACCCACGGCGGGGGCAAGTGGGGAAATTTGCCCCAGGCCCTGGACCCCACAGAGGTCCCCACGAGAGTTTTTCGGGGACCTTGGAGCGGGGTCCTTCACTCACTTCCGGAGCCCCGGAAAACTGTCACGGGGCCCAGGCCCCCGCAGCTTCTTTCTCTCCCAGTCTTCACCCTAAAGACCCGGCTGCGCTTCAGGGGTGAGTCCCGCTTTGGCAGTAATTTGGCGGTGGGGGCTCCTGCCACGAGTCTTCAGAGCACTTCGGCAGCAGGTCCCAGAGTGGAAGGACCCCCTGCCACTGAATTACCGCCGAAGTGGGGGCACCCCGCCACCGAAGACCCCAAGCCCCCGGAATCCTCTGGGAGGCCCTGACCACAGACGCACTCTCCTCATGCTCCAACCAGAAGGGAAAGGAGCAGGAATTCCTGCTGTTCAGCCATGGACACACTTACACAACGGCACAGCAGTGTGTGTGTTGTGGAAGCTGGTCTGAGGAAACAACTGGAACTGATCAGTCAGTGAGAACAGAACTATAGTGTAGTGAGAGTCACATATCAAACAAGTAGTTGTGGATGAGTGGCTAAGGTGCTGGGCTAGAAATCCTTTGGGGTCTCCCTGTGCAGGGTTGAATGCTGCCAACTACAGAGGAAGTTGTGGTGCTTCAGTTTCAAGGGAGCTGGGTCTTGTCTCACTCTCAAGCTATGTCTATGCTATCGGGTAATGTGGCTTTAAAGTGTTTTAATTAAACAGCTGTTGCATGTCCACACTATGCCCCTTGTCTTACCAGAGCACATCCACGCTAGAATCTTGGATGGCCACAGAGAGCAGTGCATTGTGGGTAGCTGTGCAACAGGCTGCAGGGTGCTTTGGGAAGGGTTTGCAATGCCCCATGGGCCGGTACAGCATCACATGATGCAGGTTTCTCTATCCCATTGTTCCATGGGCATCCTACTAGATTGCCAGCTGCTTTTCAACTGCAATGTGCCTGGTGGAGTAGAGAGTGTGTGTGTGTGTTAAAGAGTGAGTGTGTGGGCACACTGTCTCTATGTTCAGACAGCTGCTGCAAGCAACCAGTCCTGGGGCAGGGGGAGGGGGACAGCCCCAACATCAGCCCCTGCTTCCCTCACTGGCTCAGCTCAGCACTCTCTGTCACACACGCACACTGCTGCCTGCTTAGCTCTGTGTCAGAGGTGCTGGATCAGGGGGTTAGAGGGCCATGGCCCCACCACTCTTTACCGGCTGTTAGGACAAATGATGGAGGGAGGGGAAGGCTGGAGTCTTGGGGGGAAGAGGCGCTCTGTGGGTGTGGCCTTGGGGGGAGAGGTGGTGTGAGTGTGGGTCCTTGGGGAACAGGTATCATGGGAGCGCCACAGTTCAGACAACGGTGCCCCCTCACTGTAAGGAAGCTTCCGTCGCCCCTGCTCTGTGTTCGTGGCGTGGGAGAGAGCAGCTGCCAGGGCAGTGATTTGCACCCCAGGGCTCCGGCAGGGGGGCTCGGGAGGTGATTTAAAGGGCCCGGGGCTCTGGCAGGGGGGCCCGGGAGGTGATTTAAAGGGCCCAGGGCTCTGGCCTCTCCAGGGAGCCCTGGGCCCTTTAAATCACCAGCCTGGGGAAGCCAGGCCGGGCTGGCACAGCGTACCGGCTCTTGCCGGTACCCCATGCCGGAACATACCGACCTACTTTCACCTCTGGAAGGTCCTCACGTGGATCAATAACTGGTTAAAAACTAGGAAACAAAGGGTAGGACTAAATGGTCAGTTTTCAGGATGCAAACAAGTAACTAGTGGTGTCTGTACTGGGACTATTCAACATATTGATAAACGATCTGCTAAATAGCTAGGTGACAAAATTTGCAGATGATCCCAAACTACAGAGGATAGTTAAGTCCAAAGCAGACTGTGAGGAGGAGTCCAAAAGGGATTTCACAAAACTGGGTGAAAGGGCAACAAAATGGCAGATGAAATTCAGTGTTGATAAATGCAAAGTGATGCACACTGGCAAACATAATCGCAACTCTACATATAAAATGACCAGGCCAAAAATAGTTGTTGCCACTCAAGAGAGATCTTGGAGTCACTGGGGATAGTTCTCTGAAAACTCAGTGTGCAACGAGGGTCAAAAAAGCAAAGAGAATCTTGGGAATCATTAAGAAAGGATAGAGAATAAGAGAGAAAATATCATATTGCTTATGGCCGACCACATCCATTGGCCTCCCCTCAGGCAGGAGACTTATAGGCCCTTCTGCCAGCTGGGGTTGGCAGCAGCAAGGGCTGGGTTCAATGTCTAGGGGAGGAGAGCAGCAGAGATGCAGGAGGAGAGAGAGTCCTGAGAGGGAAGCAATGAGAGCAGAGTGCAAACCAACCAGCTGAGGGTCTCAGAGGTGTCCTGAAATCATTACAGCTGCTGGTGTAATGGGTAGCACTCAGGACTCTGAATCCTGCACTCTGAGTTCAGATCTCTGTGGGACCTCCTGGGGCTGTGTTGGTTTGCTGTAAAGCTCAGTGTGCTTGATTTCCCTGTTCCTAGGTGCCCCAGAATAAGTTTTCTCCTTCCTACTGGGTGACTGACACCTGCTAGGGCTTTGGTCTGGCTGGTTCAATAGGCTGGAGCCCCAGCATTTACCAGTCTGGCCAGTGATTCATGCGGGTTGATTTAGTGGTTGCGTTTCTTGCTGCTTCACCTGATGCTCACAATTTGGTCCTTGTACCTGCAGCTGCCATGCTCTTCCTCTTGCCCACATGGCACTTACAGGAAGGAGTATCAGGGCCAGGCTTCATAGTCAGGGCGAGGCAGGAGGGAGGAAGAGTCCCAGGCTGAAGCCCAGCACACCTTTCCTGCTCTGGGCTCTAGAGCAAAGGCAGCTGGTGCTGAGAGCTCTAAGGGGACGTCTACAGTATGAAATTAATTTGACGTTATTTTATTTGAATTTCCTGACTCGAGTTCATACATTCGATGTTATGTGTCCCCACTAAAGCGCATGAATTCGGGGGAGTGCGTCCACAGTACCGAGGCTAGCACTGAATGGCGGAGTGTTGCACTATGGTAGCCATCCCACAGTTCCCGCAGTCTCTGCCACCCATTGGAATTGTGGGTTAAGCTCCAGTGCATGATGGAGCAAAAATATTCTCACGGATGTTTCTGGATGTGTGCCGTCACTCCCTCCTCCCTCTGTGAAAGCTACGGTAGACGCCATGCTGCCAGCAGGCGGTGAAGCACGGTGCACGGCCTGTCTCCTGGTATGTTGAATACACTTCGAATGTCCTCTCCTCTTTCTATCTACTCTTTCAGCTAACCATTTTCTGCTGTTTCTCGGCCATAGCGAACAGAGCCGCACAGCTTTCACCGCTTTCTCCAGATAGTCTCTGCTGGGCTCCCGTGGAAGTTACAGAAGGCAACAATTACCTGACATTTCTCGGCCATCGTGAACAGAGCCGCACAGCTTCCCCTGCAAACTCTGCAGGTTCAGATCAAGTCTCTGGAGTCCATCCACAGCTGGGACGGGTCATTCAGTCCTTTGTACAGAGCTTCAGTTTGTAGCAAAGTCCCTCCAGAGGTATGAAGCAGGATTGAAGACAAGATGGAGACAAGGCATCAGCCTTTTATAGTCTCTTGCCATGTGGTCTTTGATTTCTTTGTCCCAAGGACGCTCTATCCAGCACGTGGCATAGAAAAACCTGAGTTCTGTCCATAGGCAGGTCCCTGCATAACTAGCTGAGTCACAAGGCGTATGTGCCTTCTCTCAATGGGTCAGTTGTACAGCTCATGGTCCTTAATGGGCCATCAAGCAGGCTAGGCAGAACTGACACCAACTTGTCTGGCTGAAGAGTCCCCCGGAAGCATAGCACAAGTTTGAAACACAGACAGTATAGAGCCAATATTCATAACATCAACTACAAGAATGATACACATCTAGAGATAGCATCATTATAATCAGCCAATCAGAACCTCTCCATAGACCCCTTACATGACAACCTTTCTTCAATGTTGGCTGCAAATATAGAACTGTGGTCGCAACGGTGATCTATACAGTTACAGATTATGTCAATAACGTCACAGGAGGTGACATGGCACCAGTGAGACTGATGTTGGAATACTGCCTCCAGTTTTGGTGTCCTCATTTGAGAAAAATGTTGTGAAATTGGAGCTGGGGCAGCAAAGAACCACCAAATGTTCTGAGGGCTGGAGAAAAATGCCTCTTAGTGAGCTATTGAAAGAGCTCAACCTGTTTAGCTTATCAAAAGAAGATTGAAAGGTGACTTCACTGAAGTGTTGAAGGGCTTTAATGGAGAGAAAATATTGGGTATTAAAGGGCTCTCTTATCAAGCAGAGAAAGGCATAATAAGACCCAATGACTGGAAGGTGAAAAGAAACAAATTCATATTACTATGAAGGCACAAATATTCAATGGAGAGAATGATTCACCACAGGAACAAGCTACCAAGGAAAGTGGCAGATTCTCCATCTCCTGATGTCATTTAATGAAGACTAGATGCCTTTCTGGAATGTGTTTGCCTCAAAAGTAGCTCTTGTGTCATACAGGAGGCCTGTGATATACAGGGGTCAGATTAGATGCTCTAATGGTCTCTTCTGGCCAGAAAGTCAACTAATTTCTGAAAAACTGAGAGTAGCATTGGGAGCAGCATCTGATGTTTTCCTGTCAAGCCGACTTGCTTCCTAGAACGAACGCTCCTTGAGTGGGGTGATCCACAGGGAGTAGCTCAAACCTCCAAAGTGCCTGGGCAGGGGCAGGACATTAGCACAGCAAGGGAGGGGTGTGGCAGTGACATCACAAAGGCCTTTTGCAGGACCTCAGACTATTGGTCCAAGCTGGGAGGGAGGTGGTGACCTCACAGAGAGATGCTGACATCAGCCAGGCAGGACAGGCGCAAGGGGCCAGGGAAACCTCCGAGACCCCTGTGGCTTTGCTTCAGCAAGTCTCCTTCTCCAGGTCTCTCTTTGAGGACTGAGAGAGTATTCGGGTTCACGGATGTGAGCGCCAGGAGGAACCTCTTTTGAGTTTTCTCCTTCCCTTTTCCTGATTTTACTAGAAAACAGCCATCCCTGTTTAGAAGGTAAGAGCCTCCTCGAGGGAAGGGATGTCCTGGGCGTGTCACAGTTTGGATGCCAGTGGCCCCCCCACACACTATTAGGAAGCTCCGGCCTCCCTGCTCTGTGTTCGCAGTGCGGGAGAGAGCAGCATCCACGGCAGTGATTTGCTCCTGGCTGCCAGAGCAGAGCAGCAGGCTCAGGTGTCAGAACTTCCTAGAGCTATGAAAGGGGAGGGGCCCATGGCTCTGTTGCAGGAATGCAGGCACTGCTTGCATAGGCAATAAAGTCAGTGTTGTTTCAAATTCTTTATTACTTCATCACACAAATGGCGGGACACTGCCACGGTAGCCCAGGAGGGGTGGGGGAGGGGGGAAGCAGTGGGTGGCGTTGCTGCAGGGGCATCCCCTAGAATGACATGCAGCTCATCATTTCTGCAGGATGTCTGAGGCTCTGACCCGGGGCAGCCGTTTGCTTCTCTGGTTCTTTAGTAGGTTTGCCCGATTGTCTAGACAGGACTGACTCTCCCTTTAGACAAAACTTAAAGAAGGGAATGACCTGGGGAGTCATTCCCATTTTTGTCCATACGCCCCCGGCCGACCTCACCTCAGCAATTGAGGGGAAAGGGTGCAAAATGATTGTCTGCCGTTGCTTTCACGGAGTGACGACATTTACCCAGAATCACCCACGACACTGTTTTTGCCCCATCAGGCATTGGGATCTCAATCCAGAATTCCAATGGGCAGGGGAGACTGGTATGGGAATGCTATGGGATAGCTACCCTCAGTGCAATGCTGTGGAAATCGTCACTAGCCTCAGTACATGGATGCACACCGCCGAATTAATGTGCTTAGTGTGTCCATGTGCACTCGACTTTATACAATCTTTTTCCTAAAACTGGTTTCTGTAAAATTGGAATAATCCCATAATGTAGACATACCCTGTGATTAACAACTTTGGTGGCTAATTGAAAGGCTGATGGTTCAAACCCAGGTGAAGAAGGAGGAGTATTTTTTTAGTGATGAGAATCCAGTACATTTTAACAGGCAGAAAATCTCCTCAATGCTGGTCTAGCCTGACTGAGCAAGCATAAGTAGCACTTGTCGCCACCCTAAACCTTTGCTCAAGTCATAGGCCTGGCCAATTGTTGGTCAGAGCAAAGCCGTACCCAAATAAAGCAAGAGCCGTATAAGCCAGAGCCGTATGCAGTAATGCAAGCGTATCATGAACAAAGGAGTAGCATGCCGGGTGCCGCCCCTGTAAGGCATGTATAGATATGCAAGCCTGTCTCAGACAAAGAAGTAATGTGCCGAGTGCAGCCTCTGCTAACGTAAGGGGCTCTAGCCCAAAACCCAGAAGGCGAAGGAGCTAGGAACCAATCCAATGCTGACATATGTAAAGGAAAACCAATCCGAAATCAACACGAGTAAGAGCCCCCAGACATAACTGTAGCCTGCGCAGGAATCAGTAGGAGTCCCCGCGTGTCAGCTGAGAGGCCTGATAACTGTGTCGGCCAGGGAACTCCTCCGGGTTTTGCCGACTCGTGTCGTGTCGTATAAACAAAACCATGTCCCCTAATTCGCTACGTGTTTGATGTCGATCCTGCTGGTCAGTTACATCTGGAGTGTGGTACGTATTTTACAACTTCTGCAAGCATCCTGCTTTTGCTAACCCACCCCCATCTCTACCCCCCTTCTTCTGTTTCCTGCCTGCTGTTTCACTCTGTGTATAAGGGAAATGGTTGGTTTTGCTTTCACAGCCTGTTCTTTTGCCTTGGTTCCCCCTTTTTGTATGAGAAAGTGTACAGTCTAAATAGGTAAGAGCTATTGTTAATAAATTACTCTCCCTGGCCCAAAGTGTAACCTCTCCCCGTTACTAAAATAAACACAGCCATTCGGCTTTAAATCCAATCCTATTGTGTCCCATTGTTCCCCCCCGCCATTAAAACACTACTCGAACCTCACATGTCGCAGACAGCTGTTTTGCCAAATGCATTGGTGGTATAGTGGTGAGCCTAGCTCCCTTCCAAACAGTTGACCTGGGTTCGATTCCCAGCCAATGCAGTGATGTGATGCTTTTTCTACTGGGAATTAGTTTAATTTCAGTCACATTGTATCAGTTTATCAATGAAAGGAGAGAATCAATGTCCTGCAGGTCATTCAACACACTATGGAGGAAGAAAGGGGCGGGACTATACAATGAGCTCATAGACTCATGGGTCAGAAGGGACCAATATGATTATCTAGTCTGACCTCCTGCACAAAGCAGGCCACAGAGCCCTACCCATCCACTTCTATAACAACCCTTAACCTATGTCCAAGTTATTGAAGTCTTCAAATTGTGGTTTGAAGACCTCAAGCTGCAGAGAATCCACCAGCAAGTGACCCCCGTGCCCCACGCTGCAGAGGAAGGTGAGAAACCTCCAGGGCCCCTGCTAATCTGCCCTGGAGGAAAATTCCTTCCCAACCCCAAATATGGTGATCAGCTAAACCCTGAGCATGTGGGCAAGACTCAGCCAGCACCCAGGAAAGAATTCTCTGCAGTAACTCAGATCCCATCCCATCCAACATCCCATCACAGACCATTGAGCAGACTTATCTGCTGATAATCCAAGATCCATTGCCCAAATTAAACTATCCTATCATATCATCCCTTCCATAAACTTATCAAGCTTAGTCTTAAAGCCAGATATGTCTTTTGCCCCCACTACTCCCCTTGGAAGGCTGTTCCAGAACTTCACTCCCCTAATGGTTAGAAACCTTCATCTAATTTCAAGTCTAAACTTCCTAATGTCCAGTTTGTACCCATTTGTCCTTGTGTCTACATTGGTACTAAGTTTAAATAATTCCTTTCCCTCCCTAAAGTTAATCCCCCTGATATATTTATATAGAGCAAGCATATCCCCCCGCAGTCTTCTTTGGGCCAGGCTAAACAAGCCAAGCTCTTTGAGTCTCCTTTCATAAGGCAGGTTTTCCATTCCTCGGATCATCCTAGTAGCCCATCTCTGAACCTGTTCCAGTTTGAATTCATCCTTCTTAAACATGGGACACCAAAACTGCACACAGTATTCCAGGTGGGGTCTCACCAGTGCCTTATATAACAGTACTAACACCTCCTTATCTTTGCTGGAAATACCTCGCCTGATGCATCCTAAAACCGCATTTGCTTTTTTAACGGCCATATCGCATTGGTGGCTCATAGTCATCCTGCGATCAACCAATACTCCAAGGTCCTTCTCCTCCTCTGTTGTTTCCAACTGATGCGTCCCCAATGTATATCTTAAATTCTTATTATTAATCCCTAAGTGCAGGACCTTGCACTTTTCACTGTTAAATTTCATCCTATTACTATTACTCCAGTTTACAAGGTCATCCAGATCTTCCTGTATGGTATCCCGGTCCTTCTCTGTGTTAGCAATACCCCCCAGCTTTGTGTCATCCGCAAACTTTATTAGCACATTCCCGCTCTTTGTGCCAAGGTCAGTAATAAAAAGGTTAAATAAGATTGGTCCCAAAACCGATCCTTGAGGAACTCCACTAGTAACCTCCTTCCAGCCTGACAGTTCACCCTTCAGTACAACCCGTTGGAGTCTCCCCTTTAACCAGTTCCTTATCCACCTTACAAATTTCATATTCATCCCTGTAGCTGTTGGAGTTATCCTGGTGTTACAATGTTTGGTTTATTTTTTAAAAAAATTTCCTTTACTTCTCTCTGCCTTTTAGATTCAGAGCCTTTAAGGTCAGAAGGGACCATGGGATCATCTAGTCCGACCTGCTGCACCTTGCAGGCCAAAAGACCCCACCCACCCACTCCTGTAATAGACCCAGGAGGGGAGGCAGCTCTGTACTTTGCCCCTAACCCAGGCAGCACATGGACGACCTCAGCTCCCCTCCCCCCATTGGTGTGTAGAGATGTGCCAGCAGCTCTGAGGTGGCTCCCTGCCCACTCTACCTCCATCCCTTCGTGCCACTCCCAGAAATGGCCGACATGTTCCGGCATCCACTGGGGTAGGGGGAGTGTCTCCATTCACTGCCCCTGCTAAGAGTACTGACTCCACAGCTCCCATTGGCCAGGAACTGCAGACAATGAGAGCTCTGGGGGCAGCGCCTGCAGGCAGCGGCACTTGGAGACCCTCCTGACCCCGCCCACCTAGGAGCTGCTGCCACAGGGCTGTGTGTACCGGTCACTTTGGGAGCTGCACTGCCTGGGGAAGCGCCAACCTTCCTGCACCCCAACCCCCTACCCCAGTGCAGAGCCAGCACCCCGCATCCAGGTTTCCTCCCATAGCTTTGCTTGTTTTCCTTTCACCCAGAACTGTCCTTCTCCTGGGCTGCAAGTAGCCATCCCTGGGATGCCAAGAGGCAGGCACAGGATTCTACCTCCGAGTAGCCAACCGCACCTCCCCAGGCTTTGCAGAAGGAATGGTGGCTACTACTAACCCCACTTAGCCACACTGAAGTGCTTAGCTTCTGCCCTGCCTTCTTCAGCTCAACTTTCCTCTTTTTCCCCATTCCTGCCTCACTCCCTCCTTTGGCAAGTCTCACAAAGGAGGCCAGCAGGAAGAGCCAGCCTCTGTAGGTCAGTCTCCAAGGGCAGAGGCAGCTAAGCCACAAGCCTTCAAAAGGTGACTGGCCCAGACCCTCTAGCTTTCCCCTGCTGATGCCAAGGCTTTTTCTCAGCTCATTTCACCATCCTCTGCCATGCAGGGGTTGGGGTTACTGCAAGACAGGTCACTGGCAGCAGTAGGGGCGCTTTGCTAGACAGGCAGAAGAACTAACCCCACCTGTTTAGAACCAGGGACCTTTCACATAGCAAGCAAATGTAATATCCACTACACTACAGAAACTGTGTTGGAGAGCTTTCTCCATCTCTTCAGAAGAACATCCATACTGGGTCAGACCAAAGGTCCATCCAGCCCAGTATCCTGTCTGCCAACAGCTTGTGCAGCTCCAGCTTCTCTAGTCTCCAGCAAGGATTCAAAGCTTCTCTGCTCCAGGGGAACCCCTGGGGGAGGGAGGCAGAGCTCCTGAAGGATAAATCTTCCTGCTGGCAGAGCTCCAGTCCCCTTCTCATGGGCACAGGGCATTGCACATGGCACCCACCACATGCACACATCCCTTTGTGGGGAGAATCAGATCTGGGATATTGGGGTCAAACCCTTCCCACCTCGTCCCTACAAACCTTCTCCTGGCTTCAGTGAGTGAATGGGGGCATGAGGGGCTAGTGCGGTAACAGCAGCAGTGTGGCTGTGGGGCTTGGCCAGTGGCTGAGGCCAGTCACCTGAGCATGAACCCAGCCGACCCCAGGAGATGGACCCAGGTCACCAGCCCAACCCACCGCGCGGCTGCTGCCACTGCCCCATTAGTGCGCGAGCTCCCACAGACCATGCTGGGGAGAGCCCCCAGCTGCAGGATAGACGCCCCTGAGCACCTGGCAGGGCCCAGCTCCTGGCTGACCTGCACTGCTGGGGGGAAGGGTACTGGGTGACAGGGGGCTGTTGGCTCTGGGGTGGGATTGTCACTTCCCCCCCACCCATCCAACAGGATCACACTAAATGAAACCAGCTCGGCCAGCAGGGAAAGAGTTCAGTCCAAGGCCTGGTGCATTCTGGGAGCAGGGACGGTGCAGAGAAAGGGCAGATACAGGGCAGCTCTGAACTCTATACACAGAACTGCCTGTCCTGACCCGCAGCCCCTGTTACAGGGGGCTTTTAGCCATAGTTTTAATCAGGCCAATAAATTGAAACAAACCCTGTTAAATCATTTCTCAGCCCGAGTCCTTCACCCACATTCCTTAGCGCATTGGGATACCATGTGGACATTTCATTTCCCGCCTCAATTTCACACAAAGAAACAATTTCCTTTGCACAGATCCATGAACAGCAGAACATCCCTGGCCAGGCCATTTGATTCCAGTGAACCCTTTTGTCCTCCAGTGGCGATGGGCAGACAGAGGGGACGTGGCCACCTGCATCCCTGTCAGGGAGATATTGGCTTGGCTCTTTCTTTCTGCTGCTGTTGTTAGTCCAGGAAATATCAAGGGTGGAATGCAAGGCTGAGTTCATGCACCAGCCACTGGAAATATTTCAGTGGCCCAGAGAAATCCTGCCCCCGGCTGTTGGAACCATATGCTGGAGATTTGACTAGGAAAGGGACTGTCTGAATTGTCAGAGTGGGGAATGAACAACAATCTACAGCAATGTCGTTCACACAAACACACTCTCATCCTGCTCAAGCCGGAAGGGAAATGGGCAGGAATTCTCGCTGTTCAGCCAAGGACACACTTACACTGATGCAGCCATGAGTGTTGTAAGGGTTTATAAACCACCCCCCCATCCTTTTGGACGAAGCTTTGTAATCCTCCATATAGAGCCTGGTCTTTTCACTGCCTTTAAGAGTTGCTGTCACTGTCATGGATGCTGCATCAAGGTTCTGATTGAAATAGTACACGAACAGTACCCTGGTGCAGGTCCCTGCCATTGATGACGGGCATCTGTAATCCTAACATAACATAATATTGTAACTAGTAATGCTTTTAGCTTTATTAGTTTATAGGTCCAAGATATCCAGGTCTTAGACTTTAGTTAAACTTAATACAAGCCAAATAATTGTTAAATAAAAGCCATGGTTTTAGTTCTCAGATAGACTTGCTTAGCAACATATCAGGCACTGGGTGTGGAGAAACTAAATATTAAGAAATGGGGTATGAAACACTGACAAAAGAGGAACTAGGAGAGGGACAAGGGGTCCCCTTGAGTGCCAGCTTAGCCTTATGCAATATATAATATAATAGCTAATGCTTGCTGAAGGGAACTCCAAGGAGGGGCTATCAAAATGACCAGCTCAATCACTACCAGACCACGTGAAATATGTTCAACTAGCTTGCTGATATGCAATATTTTAATGACTTTTGCAATATGTACTTGCAATCAAGGGGTCATAAGACAGTCAATATAATTGCAAAAGAAGCAATAACTGGAAATACCCCACACTAAACTTACAGTAAATAACCTGCTGATTTTCAAAATTGCATTACCAAAAATGGCAAATAACTTGTGTAATGTATACGATGTTTTGTGGTTTTAACCTTTATAAGCTTGGTAAAATTTGTAAGAGACAGAGCGGCCTATCTCTTGCGGGAGGTTACGCCATCTCTCCCTGTATGTATACTTGTAGTCTTGTTTTATGAATAAGGTGCATCAGACTCTCTGATCCAAAATTAACTGGGTGGTGGTCTTTTCCACAACAGTGTGCTGGGGAAGCTGGTCTGAGCAAACAGTGGAAGTGACAATTCAGTGAGAACAGAATCATTGTGCAGTGAAACAAACAGCTGTCAAGTAGTTGTGGCTGAGTGGTTAAGGTGCTGGGCTAGAAATCTATTAGAGTTTCCCCACACAGGTTCAAATCCTGCTAACTACACAAGCACTGTGCTGTTATTACTGCACTCTTCATGCCTGAGCATCCACAGTGTGAACTGGAGCCAGATCCACTTTCACTCTGTCTATGCTTAAAATGCTGCTGTGGCACTGCTATAGCACTCTGGAGCAGACAGCAACTGGAGGGGTTTTCTCATCCCTGTAATAGGTACTTTGACAGAACAACTCCTCCTTTTCTTTACCACTATCTAACCAGAGCTTAGGTCAACTTAACTCTATGGGTTTTGGGGGTGGGAAGTTTTCACACCCTGAGAGACGTCGCTCTGCCAGTTAAGAGCCCAGCGTACACCAGCCCTTAGATCCCTCTTGGTATTTCAATGCAGGCACTGACCTGTGAGAGGAAAACATCAGCTCACAAACACAGAGACTGAATTCCCCACATTTAATCTTGCTGCACTTTCCAGAAAGTCACAAAATTCAATTCATACTTGCTAGGACAGAGAAAAAATAAGTGAAACTAAATTTTTGGCTTGGTTAAATAAAATTAAGTGTTTAATTAATATAGTAAAAAATCTGTTATGATTCCTCTAACTAACACCATAGCGTGAAATAAGAACAGAGAGAAATTTTGTCAGTGGCTGCTAATTTCGCAAATGATCTTCCCATTATTAATTTCCACGCTGCCCCCATTGGAGGTCTGGGCATCTCCAGTGTCATTGCTCTGCATTCACCTTCCCCTTAGAATTGTTCTCAGACATTCGCCTTCCTCTGCAGCGTGGGGCACGGGGGTCACTTGCTGGAGGATTCCCTGCACCTTGAGGTCTTTAAACTACAATTTGAGGACTTCAATAGCTCAGACATAGGTCAGGGGTTTGTTACAGGAGTGGGTGGGTGAGATTCTGTGGCCTGCATTGTGCAGGAGGTCAGACTAGATGATCATAATGGTCCCTTCTGACCTTAAGTCTATTAATCTATGAATCTATTCCCAAATTTAGAAAATTGTGCAATTCAGAATGTGAATAGTGACCCCGGCTCCTTCCAGCACCTGTTCTACATTGCTTCATAGCAGTTTCTTCACCTGCAGAGTCACCCCAGCACGGCAGTGCAGCCGACCAGGGTTTAAAGGGCCCCTGCAGTGGCCGGAGCTCCGGGCCCTTTAAATGGCCTCCCATAGCCCCCTGCCGGAGCCCTGGGGAGCAAATCTCTGCCGTGGATGCTGCTTTCTCCCGTGCTATGAACACAGAGCAGGGGCGGTGGGAGCTTCCTTATAGTTGGGGGGGCACCATTGTCTGAACTGTGACACTCCCATGACACCCCTTCCCCAAGGACCCACACTCACACCACCCCTCCCCCCCGAGGCCACACCCACAGAACACCTCTTCCCCCCCCCCCAAGACTCCCCCTTTCCCCCCCCTCCATCATTTGTCCTAACAGCCGGTAAAGGGTGGTGGGGCCACGGCCCTCTAACCCCCCTGTTCCTGCACCCCTGACACAGAGCTAAACAGGCAGCAGTGTGTGTGTGTGTGACAGAGGCTGCTGCGCTGAGCTGAGCCAGTGAGGGAAGCGGGGGCTGATGTCAGGGCTGTCCCCTCCCCCTGCGTCAGGACTGGTTGCTTGCAGCAGCTGTCTGAACATAGAGACAGTGTGCCCACACACTCACTCTTCCCCAACACACACACTCCCTCTCCCCACACACACACACAGTCTCTGCCCTGCCATGCACATTACAGTTGAAAAGCAGCTGGCAATCTAGTAGGATGCCCGTGGATCAATGGGATACAGAGACCTGCATCATGTGATGCTGTGCCAGCCCATGAGGCATTGCAAACCCTTCCCAAAGCACTGCAGCCAGTTGCACATGGGATAGCTACCCACAGTGCACTGCTTTCTGTGGCCATCCAAGAGCTGCTAGCATGGATGCGCTTTGCCCACACAAGGGGCATAGGGTGGACATGCAACAGCTGTTTAATTAAAACACTTTAACTAAAGCAGCATAACTCTGTGTTGTAGACATAGTCTGAGAGTGAGACAAGACCCAGCTCCATTGAAACTAAAGAACCACAAAATCTACTGTAGTTAGCAGGATTCAAACCTGCACAGGGAGACCCTAATGGATTTCTAGCCCATCACCTTAACCACTCAGCCACAACTACTTGCTTGTAGCATGTCTCTCACTACACTCTAGTTCTGTTCTCACTGAGTGATCATTTCCAATTGTTTCCTCAGACCAGCTTCCCCAACACACACACTGCTGTGCCATTGTGTAAGTGTGTCCATGGCTGAACTGCAAGAATTCCTGCTCATTTCCCTTCTGGCTGGAGCATGAGGAGAGTGTCTTTGTGGTCAGTGATGTTCCTGTAGATTGTTGTCCATTTCCTGCCTTGATCATTCAGACAGTTCCTTTACCATCATATCCCCAGCACATCAGGGATTGCAATAGCAGGGGCAGGTTTTCTCTGGGGCACTGAGATTTGTCAGAGGGTTGGTGGCTCCTTTTTTTCCTCACCCTGGTGTAAACTCAGCTTCTTATTCCATCCTTGATGTTTCAAGGAATAACAAGAGATGAGCAAGGAAAGAGGTGTACAGGGCAGGTCTCAGGGGAGGGGGACAAAGGTGTGGGTGGTGGACAGGGCAGGTCAGGGGAGGGGGTAGAGAGGTGTGAGCGCCGTGCAGGGTGGGTCTCAGGGGAGAGGCAGAGAAGTACAAGTGATGGGCAGGGCAGGTCTTAGGGGAGGGGGCAGAGAGGTTTGGTCAGGGTGAGTCTCAGGGGAAGGGCAGAGAGGTGGGGGCAGCAGGCAGACCTTGGGGTAGGGGGTGGAGAGGCACAAGGAGGCCTTTGGGGAGGAGAGGAGCAAGCAAAAGGTGGACCAGCAGATCTCAGCCAAAGAGGAAGAGCAGGGGTGGGAAGTGGCCAAATGGGAGTGAGGGCAGAGCACAGGTGGGGCCTCAGAGGGAGGAGAATGAGGGAAGGGGGTGGATTGGGCAGGGCCACCCAGAGGATTCAGGGGGCCTGGGGCAAAACAATTTTGGGGGCCCCTTCCATAAACAAAAGTTGCAATACTATAGAATATGATATTCTCATGGGGGCCCTGCAGGGCCTGGGGCTAATTGCCCCACTTGCCTGCCCTCTGGGTGGCCCTGCTCTCAGCCTCTCCTCATAAGTCCCCTGCCTCCTAATCATTTTTGTAGCCCTCCCCTAGACTCTCTCCAATTTGTTTCTGTAGCGGGAGGGCGAAAACTGGACACAATGCTCCAGATGTGGCCTCACCAGTGCCGAATAGAGGGGAATAATCACTTCCCTCGATCTGCTGGCAATGCTCCTACTAATCCAGCCCAGTACGACCAGTTACCCATATTGAATGCAGACCCAGCAATATTTGATCAATTGGTTACTGTCCATTAAGGAGGTTATTTCCTACCTATTCATAAAGAATGAAGATGCTGTAAGCAGAAAAGAGAGAGCTGTCCCGTCCCTGTAGTTAACCCATCTCCCCGAGAGGTGGTAGCAATGTCACTGGGGGAAGCTGTGTGGGTGGGTGTGTAAGCTGTGGTGTCTCCATGTATCTATAAGTTTAATCAAACTCCATTTTTAAAAGTACTGTGGTCTGGGAAGAGAACAGGAGATCTCTGAGGCAGGGCCTGTCCTTCAAAATCTTTAAGATCACTGACTTACCTACCCAGCAGTCATGGGGGTATAGCTCAGTGGTAGAGTGTTTGACTGCAGATCAAGTGGTCCTGGATTCAAATCCAAGTAGTCCCTTACAAATGTCTTCCTTCAACAAAAATAATAGCATTTCCATTATGTTGAGGAGTTCCAGTGAATAGGGATACTTGAAATGAATGGAAACACTCAATGTTTTCCTGTGCAAATGCAAAAAACCAAGCAAACATGTGACTCCACTGAAATCAGTTCCAATCCTCTAAAAGATTAGAGAATCTTTATTGAGGATGCAGGAAAAAACCATCCTGATGTGTAGAAAGAACAGTAAATATGGCAGGCAACCAGCTTGGCTTAACAGTGAAATCCTTGCTGATCTTAAACGTGAAAAAGAAGCTTGCAAGAAGTGGAAGACTGGACAAATGACCAGGGAGGAGTATAAAAATATTGCTCAGGCAGGCAGGAGTGAAATCAGGAAGACCAAATCACAGTTGGAGTTGCAGCTAGCAAGAGATGTTAAGAGTAAGAAGAAGGGTTTCTTCAGGTATGTTAGTAACATGAAGAAAGTCAAGGAAAGTGTGGGTCCCTTACTGAATGAGGGAGGTAACTTAGTGAACAGAGGATGTGGAAGAAGCTAATGTACTCAATGCTTTTTTTGCCTCTGTCTTCGAGAACCAGATCAGCTCCCAGACTGCTGCACTGGGCAGCGCAGTATGGGGAGAAGGTGACCAGCCCTCTGTGGAGAAAGAAGTGGTTCGGGACTATTTAGTAAAACTGGAGACAAGCACATGTCCATGGGGATGGATGCGCTGCATCTGAGAGTGCTAAAGGAGTTGGCGGATGTGATTGCAGAGCCATTGGCCATTATCTTTGAAAACTCATGGCGATCGGGGGAGGTCCTGGATGACTGGAAAAAGGCTACTGTAGTGCCCATGTTTAAAACAGGGAAGAAGAAGGATCCAGGGAACTACAAGCCAGTCAGCCTCACCTCGGTCCCTGGAAAAATCATGGAGCAGGTCCTCAAGGAGTCAATTCTGAAGCACTTGGAGGAAAGGAAGGTGATCAGGAACAGTCAGCATGGATTCACCAAGGGCAAGTCATGCCTGACTAAACTAATTGCCTTCTATGAGGAGATAACTGGGTCTGAGGGGAAAGCAGTGGATGTGTTATTCCTTGACGTTAGCAAAAGTTTTGATATGGTCTCCCACAGTATTCTTGCCAGCAAGTTAAAGAAGTATGGGCTGGATGAATGGACTATAAGGTGGATAGAAAGCTGGCTAGATCGTCAGGCTCAATGGGCAGTGATCAAAGGCTCCATGTCTAGCTGGCAGCCGGTTTCAAGTGCAGTGCCCCAAGGGTCGGTCCTGGGGCTGGTTTTGTTCAATATCTTCGTTAATGCTCTGGAGGATGGTGTAGATTGCACCCTCAGCAAGTCTGCAGATGACATTAAACTGGGAGGAGTGGTAGATACGCTGGAGGGTAGGGATAGGATACAGAGGGATCTAGACAAATTTGAGGACTGGGGCAAAAGAAACCTGATGATGTTCAACGAGGACAAGTGCAGAATCCTGCACTTAGGACGGAAGAATCTCATTCACTGCTACAGACTAGGGACCGAATGGCTAGGCAGCAGTTCTGCAGAAAAGGACCTAGGGGTTACAATGGACGAGAAGCTGGCTATGAGTCAATAGTGTGCCCTTGCTGCCAAGAAAGCTAATGGCATTTTGGGCTATATAAGTAGGGGCATTGCCAGCAGATCGAGAGATGTGATCATTCCCCTCTATTCGACACTGGTGAGGCCTCATCTGGATACTGTGTCCAGTTTTGGGCCCCACACTACAAGAAGGATGTGGAAACATTGGAAAGAGTCCAGCAGAGGGCAACAAAAATGATTAGGGGTCTGGAGGACATGACTTATGAGGAGAGGGTGAGGGAACTCGGATTGTTTAGTCTGCAGAAGAGAAGACTGAGGGGGGATTTCATAGCTGCTTTCAACTACCTGAAAGGGGGATCCAAAGAAGATGGATCTAGACTGTTCTCTGTGGTACCTGACGACAGAACAAGGAGTAATGGTCTCAAGTTGCAATGGGGGAGGTTTAGGATGGATATTAGGAAAAAACTTTTTCACTAGGAGGGTGGTGAAGCACTGGAATGGGTTCCCTAGGGAGGTGGTGGAATCTTCTTCCTTAGAGGTTTTTAAGGTCAGGCTTGACAAAGCCCTGGCTGGGATGATTTCACTGGGGATTGGTCCTGCTTTGAGCAGTGGATTGGACTAGATACCTCCTGAGGTCCCTTCCAACCCTGGTATTCTATGATTATATGATTAGATGCTCTAATGGTCTCTTCTGGCCATAAAATGGACTCATTTCTGAAAAAACTCAGTGTAGCATTGGGAACAGCATCTGATGTTTTCCTGTCTAGCTGGCTTGATGCGTAGAACGAAAGTTCCTTATGTGGGGTGATCCACAGGGAGTAGCTCAAACCTCCAAAGTGCCTGGCCAGGGGTAGGACATTGGCACTGCAAGGGAGGGGTATGGCAGCGACATCACAAAGGCCTTTAGCAGGACCTCAGACTATTGGTCAGAGATGGTGGGGAGGTGGTGACCTCACAGAGAGATGCTGACATCAGCCAGACAGGACAGGGGTAAGGGGCCAGGGAAAGCTCAGAGACCCCTGTGGCTTTGCTTCAGCAAGTTTCCTTCTCCAGGTCTCTCTTTGAGGACTGAGAGAGTATTCGGGTTCACGGACGTGAGCGCCAGGAGAAACCTCTTTTGAGTTTTCTCCTTCCCTTGTAGTGATTGTACTAGAAAACAGCCGTCCCTGTTTAGAAGGAAGAGCCTCCTGGAGGTTTGAAACCTGTTTAGTCTGATCCATCTGGTGAGAGTTGAATTCTAGGCATGGAAAACACAAGCTTAAGGAGGCAGAATTTTATTGCGCACCTGGAATTTTCTCCCTTAGAATCACTGGGGTCATTAGGGTTTGTCCTTTTGGTTTCACCTTTTCCTCCCTCCCTCCATCTCTCCTTTCTCTTCGTCTCTTGCTCCTTTTGTCCTTTCTCCTGTACCCCTCCCAACACCAGAAGAGGTGTGTGTGTGTGTGTGTGTGTGTGTGTGTGTGTGTGTGTGTGTGTGTGTGTGTTGAGGGCAGTGATCTGTGGGAGGTCCACCAAAAAATATGGGGCTGAACTAGTGCTCGGGCAGTGATCCCCACCAGTGACCTGGACCATCCTTTGGGCTCTCTGGTGAGAACCCTCAGCCTCCCGTCCTCAGTCTCTACCCTGATTGGCTGAGCAGGGGGTTACTGAGAGGGAGGAGACTCAGGTCCTTGTTGTTCTCTTTTAAGACCAAGGAAATAAGCAATAACCAGTTCTAGGTTTGATGAATTTTGCTGCTTCTCTGTTTCTGAGCAGTTCATGATTCTCTCTAACATTGCAGTTCTCCTCAAATACTTGCTGAATAATTACTGTCACTGTTGCTGGTCTGGAGCTCATGTGAGAGCACTTTATTCAGGTCATTCAATGTCTGAAATTCAAGATCCAATGGTTAGTTTGAAAATCAGGGCTCTTGGGTCCTATTCCCAACTCTGCCTCTGACTGGCTGTGTGACCGAAGACAAGTCAGTTCTCCTTTCTCAGACTTAGCTTCTCCCTCTTTCAAATAGGGATAATAATGATCTGCTCCTACCTACCTCATGGTGGGTGGAGGATGGGGATCCATTGGAGAGTGTCACTAGGAGTAGAGCATAATATGAGGTGTCCCATCACATTTACTCAGACTAGATTAATGCATAATAGAATAGCTGAAACAGTCTATTTGATTTGTATGTTTTTATTTTGGAATTGTTAAGAGCAGCAACGACTTAGCTCAGATTGAAGCATTTTATCTAATGTTTGAGATCTAAGTGTTTCCTCTTTGTGTGTGATGAGACAATTTAACACTGTGACAAACAGGAGAAGCTTTTGTTTTGCAACAAAATATTTTTGCAAAGAACTTTCATCCCACTTGTTATGATTTCGAGAAACAAACTGGTTTAGTCTGAATGGGATTTTCTGACAGAAACGGTTTCAATGAAATTTCCCCACCATCTCGATTCCTGAGCTCTATCCCTGCCTCGGGGGTGGGGGGTTGTTGTCTGTTAGAACAGGAGTCAGGGCTGGTGGCTTCTCTTTCTGGCTCTGCCACTGCCTTGCTGTGTAGGCCCTTGGGTAGGTCACTTCCCTTCTCTGGACCTCACGCTCCTTCCCATCTGTCCAGTGGGAACAGGGACAGTTCTCGAACTCTGGGCAGTCATGAGCCTGAGTGAGATAAGAGGCTTTAAAGCCCTGTGTGAAGGAGAAAGGGGAGTTTCACGGTGTTTAATACCGATGAATTCTAAAGTTTGCTAAAATGTCTAGTCTGTGGAAACAAGAAATGGTCGGGCCAGACTTTTTAACCACTGCCCTTTTTAAAGCCCATTCAGGGATGTGAGTCCCTGTCTTTAAGGTACCTGGGGTTCTTTGCCAGCAGGAGAGAAGAGGTTCCTGCCTCCGTTTTTGTGGCCTTAACAAACCCGGTGTTGTGCCTCAGTTTTGTCTGAGATCCCTGAAAAAGAACATCTTCCCATCCATGAACAAAACAATCCCGTAGGACATTCTCACAAGCGAACGAGGGAAATGCAGTCCAGCTGCAATCAGTGTAATGTGGGTGCAGAGCTGGTTGAAAGCCCAGACTCCAAGAGCCCTTCTCCATGTTTGGCTGTCCAACGGAGAGGCTGTACCTCCATTTTTGTGGCCTTAACAATCCAGGTGTTGTGCCCCAGTTCTCGTCTGTGATCCCTGAAAAAGAACATCTTCCCATCCATGAACAAGACAGGACCTGTCTCTAAAAGGGGAACAAAGAGACCCCTGGGACTTACTGACTAGCTCGCCTCACTTCCAGAGCTGGAGAGATCCTGCAATACATTCTTAAACAATCAGTTTGTCAGCAGCACCTACAGGATAATTTGGTTTTTAGGACTAGTGAGCGTGGATTTGTCAAGAACAAATCATTCCAAACCGATCCTCTTTCCTTCTTTGGCAGGGTTCTGGGCCTGGTGGAGGTGGGTAAACAGTAGATGGGATCTAGCTTGGTGTTACTAAGGCTTTTCACACAGTCCCGTAGGACATTCTCACAAGGAAATGAGGAAAATGTGGTCTAGCTGCAATCAGTGTAATGTGGGTGCAGAGCTGGCTGAAAGCCCAGACTCCAGGAGCCCTTCTCCATGTTTGGCTGTCCAATGGAGAGGGTGTACCTAGTGGGTCCGGCAGAGATCAGTCCGGAGTCTGGTACTATTCAATATTTTCATGAATGATTTGGAAAATGGAGTGGCGAGCATGGTTCTAAAATTTGCAAGTGACACCAAGCATTTTGGAGCACAGGATTGAAATTCAAAACACCCTTTAAAAAATTGGAGACTTGGTCTTCTTGAGCCAAACTCCATGGCTGGGCCCCTCTCTCTAGACTGGGCTGAAGTGAAACCCCAGAGCCAAACACTCCTCCTGGGCAGTGCGCTCCGACCTTGAATGGTCAGATGCTGCTTAGTACTGTCAGAGCAGCTTTTGCTGGGGGATTCTCCCAGCACTTTCCAATAGCGGGAAAGTATTAAATCTCCATTTGTATGCTGGAAACAGAGCCCTAGAGGAGGGAGCAACTTCCCCAAAGTCTCACAGAAACAGGAAAACAACCGGTAGTGGAACCAAAAGGAAACCCAGCAATGGAACTCAGGAGTCCTGGGGGTGTGCTAAGGTGACCAGATGTCCCGATTTTGTAGGGACAGTTCCAATTTTGGGGTCTTTTTCTTATCTAGGATCCTATTACCCCCCACTCCCTGTCCTGATTTTTCACACTTGCTGTCTGGTCACCCTAGGGTGTGCACAGATGTGGGTCCCAGCTGCTCCCTGCTCCCCTCATTGAAGCAGATGTGCAGGGTTACTGCCCTGGGAACTGCAGGGCACCAGTGGACATGGGGCTGGCTGGAGGTAGGGTCTGGCTGCAGGCAGGGCAGGGGGTGCGGGGCTGGCTGGCTTCAGGCAGGGGGGTGCATCAGGGGTCGGCTGGAGACAGGGTGGGGGTGCGGGGCTGGCTGCAGACAGGGGGTGCAGGGCTGGTGCAGGCAAGGGGATGTGGGGGCTGACTGGCTTTGGGCAGGGCCACAGGGGGGCGCGGCAGAAGTTGGCTAGAGACAGGGCAGGGGGTGTGGGGCTTGCTGTGGGGCTGGCTGCAGGCAGGGCAGAGAGAATGCAGCTGGTGTGGGCAGGGCAGAAGGTGCAGGGCTGGCTGGAGACAGAGGCTGGCTGCGGGCAGGGCAGGGGGTGCAGGGATGGCTGCAGGCAGGACATGGGGCAGGGCCGGTGCAAGGATGTTTTACGCCCTAGGCGAAACTTCCACCTTGCATCCTTCCCCCCGTGCCCTCGCCCTGAGGCAACCCACCCGTAGCAGCTCCCCCACTCTACCCTGAGGAGTCCCTCTTGTGGCAGCTCCCTCGATCTGCCCTGCAGCACCCCCCTCACCCCAGCTCACCCCTGCTCCAACCACTAGCACCCCGAGCACACCGTGGCCGCTTCACTTCTCCTGCCTCCCAGGCTTGCGGCGCCTAAGCCTGCCAGGCAGTCAAGCACCCTCCTCTGAGCCACAGCAGCCCTGACAGTTGACAATAGAGGCACCTTAACCCCTGAGTTCCTTCAATGTGTCCGTCTCTGGGGTCCAGCTCCGATCACCAGATACTCGGGGTATGTCTATACCACTTGCTGAATCAGTGGGCAGCGATCGATCCAGCGGAGGTCGATATATCGCATCTAGTGTAGATGCAACACATCGAGTGCTCTCCCCTCGACTGCTGCACTCCAGCTCGGTGAGAGGCGCAGGCAGAGTCTACGGGGAGCTGCAGCAGTCGACTCACCGCGACTGTGACATTACAAGTATAATATAATATCTCATTGAAAGGTGACAGGGCCAGAAAGAGTTAATTAACTCACCTCACCGACTGACCTGACCCATGGGGGAACCTTAAGAACTGATTAGCAAGATCTGTAAATGAACAGAGCTTTGAAATGCAAGTCTGCAGTGTTAGAGGTAGAAGGGGAGATGTTTGCTCAGGTCTTGGGATGTCAGCAAACAAGTCTTGTCTATTGCTATAGTTTTAATTCAAAGAGCAAAAAAGGAATATTAACATTTATGATGATATTTGAGTGAAATAGTATCATTGTCTATGTGTCTCTTTGAAGGTTGTGATAACCTGTATTTGAACTGTTTAATGAATAAATTACCCTGTGCTAATTGCCAGGATGTTTGGAAGGAGAGTTAAGCCTATTGTTTTCTCAAGCCGAAAGGCTGCTGGAAATGTATAAGAAGTCTGGGACATGATCCTTCTTCATCTCAGATCTGCTTTGGGTTTCAAGAGGGGGAAACCTTAAGCCACAAGGATTGAGATCCCCAGTCATTGACTGGAGTCACCATGAATATGGAAATTGGACTATAACCTATACACTATTTCTAAAAGGACTTTTGGCAACTACAAGCTCACCTCTACTATGTATCTGAACCTCAAGAATTGAATTCAAGTCTGTCTGTATATTGATCTTTTAACCAACACTCTGTTTCTTTTCTTTTCTAATAAATTTTAGCTTAGTTAATAAGAACTAGCTACAGCATGTATTTTGGGTAAGATCTAAGTTATAATTGAACCTGGGTATGTGGCTGATCCTTTGGGACTGGAAGAACCTTTTCTTTGATATGATGAAGTAAGATTTCCAGGAATCATCATCATATCTGACAGGTGTGTCTGGATGGAGGCCTAAGGCTGGGCACTTTAAGGGAACTGCGGGGTTTAAACTCCTAAGTAACCAGTGAGGCACTACAGAAGGTGTTTTGTGCTGGTTGGTAAATCTATATATTGAAATAACCACCAGCATTTGGGATTTGTCTGCCCTGTTTTGTTTGCAGTTCACCCTGATTGAGTGACCTCAGCTGGCTCCCACAGGCAGCACCGTCACACCTACATCCAGGCTGTAGGGGTCCGGGGGATCTTAGGGGCCTTGGGGTGCACAGATACCTACGTCCAGGCCATAGGGGTCCCTGGGGGTCTTAGAGAGTTTGGGGGGGACACAGATACCAATCTCCAGGCTCTGGGTGTCCCAGTGGGGCTTAGGGGGTTCATGAGAGGAACATATTCCTACATCCAGGCTGTAGTGGTACCAGGGGGGCTTAGGGGGTTAGTGGGGGGCATAGATACATACGTCCAGGCTGGAGGCATCTTGGGAGTCTTAGGGGATTTGTGGGGGCCCAAGATGCCTATGTCCAGGCTGTAGGGGTTCCAGGGGGTCTTAGGGGTTCGGGTGGGCACAGATACGTATGTCCAGGCTATATTGGTCCCAGGGGGGGTTATAGGTTTCGTGAGGGGCACAGATATCTACGTCCAGATTGTAGATGTCCCGGGGGGGTTGGGGGGTTGGGGGGGTACAAATACCTACGTCCAGGCTGTAGGGGTTCCTGGGGGGTTAGGGGGTTTCTGAGGGGCACATATACCTATCTGCACAATGGAGTGTCCCGGGAGGGCTTATGGAGTCTATAAGGGGCACAGATACCAATGTCCTGGCTGTATAGGTCCCTGGAGGGCTTAGGGGGTTTCTGGGGGGGCAAAGATACCTAAGTTCAGGCTGGAGGGGTCTCCGGGGGGCTTAGGGGTTTGGTGGGTGGCACAGTTACCTACGTCCAGGCTGCAGGGGTCCCGGAGGGGCTTAGGGTCTGTCATGGAGTGTGGTGGAATCCGGCCCTGCACCCCTCTCCCTGGGACACACAGTGACTCAGCCAGCCAGTAAAACAGAAGGTTTATTGGCCAACAGGAACGAAGGATACAGCAGAGCTTGGAGGCACAAGCAGGACCCCTCAATCGAGTCCTTCTGGGGGTTCAGGAAGCTTAGTTCCCAGTTTGGGATTCCCTGAATTCCAACCACCCAGCCCAAAACCGAAACTGAACTAACCCAACTCCCTCCAGCCGGCCCCTTCCTGTGTCCAGCTTCCCGGGCAAAGGTGCTGACCCCTCCCCCCTGCCTTGCTCGAATTACAGGCTTAGGTCCTGTCCCTCACCTAAAGTCACCCCCCTGCTCTCCCCTCCCCCGCACAGACAGTCCCTACCCCATCACAGTAACGCACAGAGCATTTCCCGCATGGAGCAACAGTGACACCGTGTGGCCACACAGGGTAATGCACAGAGCATTTCCCACATGCAGCAACAGTGACACCATGTGGCCACGCAGGGTAATGCACAGAGCATTTCCCGCATGGAGCAACAGTGACACTGTGTGGCCACGCAGGGTAATGCACAGAGGATCACACCTATGCAGAGGCTGGAGAGATCCCTAGGGGACTCAGGGGTCGTGGGGGGCACAGATAGCTACGTCCAGGCAGGAGTCATTCCAATGGGGATTAGGGGTTTCATGGGAGATACAAATATCTACATCCAGGCTGGAGAGGTCCCTGGATGACTTAGGGGGTTATGGTGAGCACAGATACATACGTCCAGGCTGTGGTGGTCCCTGGGGGTTTAAGGAGTTGGTGAGGGGCACAGAAACCGACGTATGGTCTGGAGGGGTCCCTGGGGAACTTAGGGGTTGTGGTTGTGCAGATACCTACGTCCCGGTTGGAAGGGGCCCTGGGGAGATTAGGGGGTTTGTGTGGAATACACACACCTACAACCAGGCTGGTGGGGGCCCTATGGGTCTTTGGGGGCTGAAGAAGTCCTGGGGAGGGCATAGCGGGTTCCTGGAGGTCACAAATATCTACATCCAGGCTGGAGAGGTTCCGGGAGTATTAGGGAGTTGTGGGGGCAGGCACAGATACCTATATCGAGGCTGTAGGGGTCCTGGGGTTGCTTTGGGGCATTTTGGGGTACAGATACCTACGTCCATGCTGTAGGGGTCGCTGGGAGGATCAGTGGGTTGGTGAGGGTGCACAGATGCCTACGTCCAGGCTATAGGGATCGGGGGGGGCTTAGGGGTTTGTGAGGGGCAGAGATACCTTCATCCAGGCAAGAGGGGTCCTGGGGACCTTAGGGGGTTCGTGTTGGGCACAGATACCTGCGTCTAGGCTGGAGGGGTTCTGGGGAGCTTAGGGGGGTTGTGGGGAGCTCAGATAACTATGTCGAGGCTGGAGGTGTCCCATCATGGCCTAGCAGGTTTGGGGGGGGGGCACAGATACCTGCATCTATGCTGGAGGAGTTTCGGGGGTCTTAGGAGGGTTGTGGGGGCACGGATACCTATGTCCATACTGGAAGGGTCCCGTTGTGGCTTAGGGGATTCGTGGGGCCAGAGATACCTACGTCTAGGCTGGAGCGGTCCAGGGGGGATTAGGTGTGTTGGGGGGCAACAGATACCTACTTCCCAATTGTAGGGGGCCCTGGGTAGCTTAGGCGGTTCGTGGGGGCCACAGATACAAACAGTCATGCTGTAGGGGTCCCGAGGGTCTTTGTGGAGCTCTGGGGGTCACAGATACCTACCTACAGGCTGGAGGGGTCCTGTGGGTCTTAGGAGGTTTGTGGGGCGTACAGATGCCTACCTCTGGGCTTGTGGGTTCCCTGGGGGGCTTAGAGGTTTGTGGGGAGCACAGATACCTTTATCCAGGCTTGATGGGTCCCCGTGGGATTAGGGGGTTGTGGGGGGCACAGATACCTATGTAAGCAGAAGCAAGATGAACTCTGTCCTGACATCTGGTGTTGAATTATGGTGAGTGTGGAAAAGAATTTCAGGGGCTGATCGTGTTTGCATAGGCACACCCACCCCGCCTGACACGGCCACGGCACCCTAGGATGGTTGCTTTTGCAGCTGTGGTATCCCCAGTTTCTTTGTTGTTGGGGTGTGAGATGTGGAGTGTTGTCACCCTGATTGTGTGGATGAGGAACTGTGAAACTGCTTTGAGACAGGGATTCTCACCATCAATTGAGTGGCACTCGCTAGACAAGGGAGTGGGCTCCTTGGGTAAGCCAGAAACACCAATTGTACTTTCCTCTCTTTTAACAGTTGAATAACAGAGCTGATTTTTGATTCTTTTAAGAATTGAAGTTCCAGGTTCCTGCTCTGAAATTGCTAAAGAGCTGTGCTAGCTAGTGGGGGAGTCTGAAAGTATATTGCAGAGCAGAGCAGCTGATGGAGAAGAATAGCTTGTGGGATGGTTGGTATAGCCCAGGGAGTGAGATGAGCTGAGCAGTTTTTGGGGACAGCTGGAGCAGATCACAGGTCGGTTGGCGGAGCAGAGCAGCTGGTGGACCCAGCTGAGCCATGCATGGGGAAGGCAGAAGCAAAATCCCATGGAGAGGCAGAGCAGTCAGCAGTGGGTCACGTAAGGTGCCCCTTTCTACCCAGGCTGGCAGGGGAAAACTCTGCAGATAGACTCTTGAACTCGGAGGCTGCGGGACTGTGGGTGATTTTGGGGTTGCTGGACTCAAGAGCCCAGGGAAAGGACATGGCCTAGCTGAGGTGTTTTCCCAGTTTAATGCTATGTTCTTTATCTCACGTTATTAAACATTTTCTGCTGCACCCAGACTCTGTGCTTGCGAGAGGGGAAGTATTGCCTCTTTGAGGCACCTAGGGGTGCGTATGTAAAATTTTCCCATGTCAGTGGCTGGGAGCTAGAGTTGGTTTGCATTACGCTGTAGGGAAGGGACCCCTATGTATTGAACCCAGTCCTTGCTGCTATCAATTCATCGTGGCAGAAGGGTTCCATCTACGTCCAGACTGGAGGGGTCCATGGGGGGCTTAGGGGGTCCGTGGGGGGGCACAGATACCTAGGTCCAGGCTGTAGGGGTCCCTGGGGGGCTTAGGGGTTTGGTGGGGGGCACAGATACCTACGTCCAGGCTGCAGGGGTCCCGGAGGGGCTTAACGGTGTCACTGAGTGTGGTGGAATCCGGCCCTGCACCCCCTTCCTGGGACACACAGTGACTCAGCCAGACAGCAGAGCTTGGAGGCACAAGCAGGACCCCTCAATCGAGTCCTTCTGGGGGTTCAGGAAACTTAGTTCCCAGTTTGGGATTCCCTGAATTCCAACCACCCAGCCCAAAACCGAAACTGAACTAACCCAACTGCCTCCAGCCGGCCCCTTCCTGTGTCCAGCTTCCCGGGCAAAGGTGCTGACCCCTCCCCCCTGCCTTGCTCGAATTACAGGCTTAGGTCCTGTCCCTCACCTAAAGTCACCCCCCTGCTCTCCCCTCCCCCGCACAGACAGTCCCTACCCCGTCACAGTAATGCACAGAGCATTTCCCGCATGGAGCAACAGTGACACCGTGTGGCCACACAGGGTAATGCACAGAGCATCACTCTTACGTAGAGGCTGTAGAGATCCCTGGGGGGCTTAGGGGTCACGGGAGGTACAGATAGCGATGTCCAGGCTGGAGGCATTCCAGGGGGGCTTAAGGGGGTTCGTAGGGTCACAGATACCTACGTCCAGGATGGTCGGGACCCTGGGGGAGTTAGGGGGGTTGTGGGGGGCATAGGTACTTGCGTCCAGGCTGTACAGGTCCTGGTGGGGATTAGGGGCTTTGTGGAGGACACCAATACCTACATCCAGGCTGGAGGGGTCCCTGGATGGCTTAGGGGGTTGTGGTGAGCACAGTGGTCCCTGGGAGTTTAGGGATTTGGTGAGGGGCACAGATACCTATGTATGTCCCGGAAGGGTCCCTGGGGGGGCTTAGTGGTATTGTAGGGGCCACAGATACCTACATCCAGGCTATAGGGATTCTGGGGGGCTTAGGGCGTCAGGGGGGCACAGGTACCTACATCCAGGCTGGAGGGGTCTCAGGGGGCTTAGGTGGTTTGTGGGGGGCTCAGATATGTACGTCCAGGCTGGAGAGGTTCCGAGGAGGATTAGTGGGTTTTTTGGACAGCAGAGATACCTATCTCCAGTCTCTAGGGGTCCCTGGGGACTTAGGGTTTTTTTGGGAGGCACAGATATCTATGTCCAGGTTGGAGTGGTTCCTGGGGGGTTTAGGGGTTTTCTGGGGGGCACAGATACATACGTCTAGACTGTAGGGGTCCAGGCTGAAGGCGTCCCAGGGGGGTTCGTGGGGTGCACAGATACTTATGTCCAGGCTGAAGGGGTCCCGGGGGGGTTTCGTGGGGGGCACAGATACGAACGTCCAGGCTGTAGGAGTCCCAGGGGGGCTGTGGGGGTACAGATACCTATATCTAGGCTGGAGGGGTCCTGGGGGGTATAGGGGGTTTGTGGGGGGCACAGATACCTAGGTCCAGGCTGTCGGTGTCCCGGGGAGATTAGGGGGTTCACTGGGGGCTCAGATACATCCAGGCTGGTTGTGTCCCGAGGAGCTTAGGGGGTTCTTGGGGTGCTCAGACACCTGTGTCCAGGCTGTGTTCAGGGTCTAGGGGTCCAGAGGGGATTGGGGGTTGACGGGGGAACAGATACCTACGTCCTAGCTGGAGGGGTCCTGGATGGTTTAGGAGGTTTGTTGGAGTCACAGATACCTACGTCCAGGCTGTATGGGTTCCCGTGGGGATTAGGGGGTTTATGGGGGGCACAGATACCAATGTCCTGGCTATAGATGTTCCTGGGTGCATACAGAGGCTGTGGTCACACATAACCCTACATCCAGGCTGTCGGGGTCCCGGGGGGGACTGGGAGTTCGTGGGGATCTCAGATACCTACGTCCAGGTTGGAGATGTCCTGGGAAGGATTAGGGAGTTTCTGGGGTGCACAAATACCTATCTCCAGGCTGTAGGGGTCCCTGTGGGCCTTACGGGTTTCGTGGGGGGCAGAGATAACTATCTCCCATCTTTAGGGGTCGCTGGGAAGGCTTAGATGGTTTGTGGGGGGCCCAAATACCTACGTCCAGGCTCAAGAGGTCCCTGGGGGGCTTATAGGGTTCGTGGGTGGCACAGATACCTACGTCCAGGCTAGACTGGTGGCCTGGGGGGCTTGGGGGGTTGTGGGAGCACAGATACCTAACTTCAGGCTATAGGGGTCCTGGGGGTGCTTAGAGGTCAGGGCGGACACAGATACCTACGTCCAGGCTGTAGGGGTCCTGAGGGGATTGGGGGTTGTTGGTGGCAGAGATACCTACGTCCAAACTGGAGGGCACCCTGGGGGTTTAGTGCATTTGTGGGGGACACAGATACCTAAGTCCAGGCTGCAGGGGTCCCAGAGGTGCTTAGGAGGTGGTGGGGTGCAGATACCTATGTCCAGCCTATAGGGGTTCCTTGAAGGGCTTAGGAGGTTGTGGGGGTAAAGATACCTACATCCCAGATGAAGGAGTCCTCAGGGGGTTCGTGTGGGTCAGAGATACCTACGTCCAGCTGAGCTTTTCCCTGGGGGCAGCCTGCGCGCAGCTGCGATCAGCTTTTTGCTGGGCAGGCTCCACTCAACTGCTCCCCCCTCCCTGCTCCTGCGGGGGCTGAGTGAGTCCCCCCCCCAAACAGCCTCAGGGCTCGGGATGGGCGGGGGTGTGGGGCCAGCAGCAGCACAGCCCACCCCGCTTCCCTGGGGCTGCCCCGGATCTCTCGGGCTGATGGCTCTGCCATGACCTCCGTGTAAATCGCTGCTCCCTGCCCACCAGGCTCGGCTCCGGCCACAGCAGCATCGGGTGCCCCAGGGAGCCCGGCTAGGCTGGGGCTGGGAGCAGTGGTAGGTTGGGGGGAGGTGAAGCTCCAGATACCTGCGTGGGGGGAGAGGAGCCGAGCTGGAGTGGGGGAGGAGAAGCCCCGGACTGGGCTGGAGCCATGCTGGTGGGGGAGGGAGGAGAAGCCCCGGGCCTCTGCAGGAGCTGCAGTTGGGGGGAGAAGCGCCAAGCTGGGGCAGGGGAGGAGAAGCCACGCAGGGTTGGGAGGTGGGGGGCAGAAGCCCAGACCCCAGCAGGAGCTGCACTGGGGGGGATGGAGTGGGAGAGGAGCCACCCTGGGGCAGGGAGGAGAAGCCCTGGACCCTGGCAGAAGATGTGGGGCTGAAGTCCCCGGCTCGGAAGCCCCAGCCACCTTAGTGGCAGAAGTTGCAAGGCTGAAGCCCTGACCCCACTCTGTGTGCAGCTGCCCTGAGCCCCTCTCGCTCCCATCCCCTCTGTGGAGCTGGCTCCCACTCTCCGGCTGTGGAGAAATTCAGCCCAAATCTCCCCATGTTGGGATCTCCATTTCCCCCACTGTCACCCAGCCATGAATGGATTTAGCCCAGGAGGCAGGATCAGCATTGGCCCCATTTGGCAGGTGGGCTCTAGGGCACAAAGAGGTGCAGTGACTTTCCCAAGGCTAAGCAGGGAATCTGTGGCAGAGCAGAGACTCAAACCCAGAACACCTGAGCCTGAGTCCTGTTCCTTAACCACTAGGCAACCTTCCCACCGAAGGAGAGGGAACCTTCTCTGCCACTTTGAGCGTGTGGGTGGGAGCAGCCACTGGACAGAGCTGCCAGGAGGTGGAGAGGGGGGTTGGATAGTTGGGGGGGTGATTAGGAGGTGGTGGGGTCTCTGGAGGGGTCATGGGACAAGTAGCAGGGGGGTTGGATGGGTTGAGGGCTCGGGGGGTGCCTGGGGTGGGGTGGAGAGGGGTTGGGGGAGGCAGGGAGCAGAGGGAGTTGGATGGGTCGGGAGTTCTGGGGGTCCTGTCAGGGGGCAGGGAGCGGTTGGATGGGGCATGGGAGTCCCAGGGATCTGTCTGGGGGTAGGGGTGTGGATAAGGGTCAGGGGGACAGGTAGGGGCAGGGTCCTAGGGAGGCAGTTACAGTGGGGGGGTCTCAGGAGGGGGAAGTTTGGGACAAGGAGCCAGGAGGCATAGATAGGAGGAAGGGTCCTGGAGGGCAGTTAGGGGCAGGGTCCCAGGAGGGGGCAGTCAGGGGACAAGGAGCAGGGGCAGTTCTGAGGGGGGCAGCCAGGGGGCAGGAAGTGGGAGGCAGTGGATGGGGCGAGGCTCCCTGGGTGCCCACCCTAATGAAATGTGCTGTGCACACCTATGGTCACGGGGTGAGCCACTTGCATCCTTTTCCTGTTTGTGTCATTTCTTTCCATCTCAAAACCTGATAACAATTATCTCTAGTTCGTCCCCTTCTCTCCCCTCCCCACATAGCTAGAAAATCCAAGAAGATTCCCTCATTTTCCCTACAATTATTGACTCTCTAGTCTCTTATTTTCCCTATTTTCTCCCTAATTCATAAATTCTCCTCAGCTTTGGGGTGTGAACCCAGCCCGTTTTATCTGCAGCAATTTGTCCTTGGGTAGATGGGAATTTGCTGTCCTGTGTCATTCCCCCAACTTGTGTGGTGGTTAGTAGGTGCTGGGTGGGGCAGCCCGCAGACATGGCTGCCTCTGGGGGGGGAGATGGGGTGGCCGATCTCTGCCAGAAACAGGACATGGCCGCACAGGAGGGGAAGGGAGGAGCCAGTGTCCCTACAACGCCTGCCCAGCCCCTTTGCTTCTGCTCCTTTCAAGCATTTTGTTCATAGACTTTATTCCTGGGGAGGCTGAAAAATCTCCCTGTGGGCTTAGCCTGGCAGGAGGGGCAGGTCTCCCCTGCAATAAAGAGATGGAGCATGTTCCCAGCATGGCAGAATCTAGGCTGTGTCTGTGCAGGGAAAGATCCTGGGGGAATCGTGATGTGACATGAACTAAAGCCTGTTCTGAGACCTCCACATTTGCCCTTCTCGCCCTGCCAGGCTGCAGGATGTCATCCATGTTTTGCTCCAGCTCATCCCATCCTCCCATGGGACAGGGAAGGGAAACGGTTGCGGAGGAGCCAGTTCAGGTAGGGATTATGGGATGGGGGGGCTGGTGGGTTCCTGCTGGAGGGGAGGGACAGCAAATACACAGGAGGTGGGAGGCTTGGGCAGTCTGGATTGGAGGTTGGAGTTTGCCAAAATATTCCCAGGGTGGAGAATGGGGGGAGGCCAGGGTGTGGCAAACCGCTTGGGACTGGTTTAATATGCGGCTTCCATTCTAGGAGGTTAGAGGGTGGAAATGCTCTAATTTGTGGGACAGGAAACACCCCCCTAGGTGGGGCTAGGAAAATGGACCAGACTCCCAGGGCTGGAGCCTGACCTGGTTAACCAGCAGCTGCTGTGAGATGTGAGGGGGCACCCACCAGTGAGGCTTGTGGGATGGGGGGTTCTTAACCTTTTTCTTTCTAAGGCCCCCAACGTGCTATAAAAACTCCACGGCCCTGCGTATGCCTGGTTCTCTGCATATAAAAGCCAGGGCTGGCGTTAGGGGGTGGCAACCAGGACAATTGCCTGGGCCCCATGTGACAGGCCCCCCGCAAAGCTAATTGTTCAAGCTTTGGCTTTAGCCCTGGTGGCAGGGCTCATGGCCCCAGGCTTCAGCCCCAGGCAATGAGGTTTGGGCTTTCTGCCCTGGGCCCAAGCGCATCTAACACAGGCCCTGCTTGGAGGACCCCCTGAAACCTGCTCGCAGCCCCCGAGACATCCAGGGACCCCTAGTTGAGAACCACGGCCTTAGGGGATGTGCCCCTCCCCCATACCCAGCTCCAGGGCTGGCCTTAGAGAAAATGGTACTCTGGGTGAACTTGTATTTTGGTGCCCCCCATCCCCCCTGGCCCTCACAGGCTCCCCACCATCATGTCCAGACCCCAGTGCCTCCCTCTAGTGCTTAATGTTATTGAAAGAGGCACCAGAGCTCAACCCTGGGACAAATTCAGCACTGGCAGGGCGGTCTCATAACGGCGGCTGCTGGCCGAGCGCCCAGCTCTGAAGCCAATGCCACCGCCAGCAGCAGCGCAGAAGTGAGGGTGGCCTGGTGTGTGGTGTATTGTGCAGCCTTTTATTTTATGTAAAGTGCAGTTTGTAATGGGGCATTACACGGCCACGGGGTCGGCTCTGGTGGCGACAGTGTCAAGCTTAACAGAGTGAAAGTCGCCTCTGCTACTTGCTTCAAATGTACAGTCTCTAGGAACACACACAGAACAAGGGTAGTGACCACACGGCCATTCACAAGCACAAGGTCTGGTCGGTTTTACAGGTTTTATTAAAGTTACACTTCAGGCTATGACGACCCAGGCACATAGACATTCTATAAAGACCTGTGCAAAAGTTACAAGTCTAGTTCTACTCACACCTGAACAATAGTGTTGGGGTCTGATGAGTCTCTCGTGGATTGGTCACCAGTAGAGGGATGGTTCCTGCTGGAGTTTCCCATAGGGAGCTCCATTTTCCCACTCTGGCCCCGCCTTTTTATAATGTGATTCTGATTATACCTCATTAGCTTGACGCACAACCTGTATCCTCTCGATAAGGCACATTTGGAAACAGAGGTGCCGTTACAGAATTTTTTTATTTAAAATTAATCTTCTGACTAAATTTTTCACCGTTACCACTTGGTACCTCTTCTCCCATCATCTTAGGGCATCGGGTTATTCCTCGGCTATTTACTTCTGTCAGCGTTTCTTAGCTCCAAGGCCTAAAATAGCAAAGCTAAAATCTTGCAGGTCTCAGCCTACAGGCCTTGCCTTTCAACCCTATTTACTTAACTAGAGAATAGATCGATCGGTCTGCAGAGAGAATAATCATGTATTAAGGATCTAACATACAGTGATTCTAGATGACATAACGTGTTAGTTATTTATAACACCACACAGTAAATGAACGGTAAACTAAAATCACTGGCTGCCGTTCCCACCCTCACTCCTACACTGCTGCTGTGGCTTGTGGTGCCCGGCGCTCTGCCTGCAGCCCAAGACGGGCTTTGTGCTTCACAGGGGAGCTGCATCTTGCTGGACGCCCAGATACCCTGCAGCCCTGTGGCTGCTCCTGGCTCACCAGGCACCATTTCAGATTTTGGGGAGGGGCAACTTTAACTGTGATTCCAAGGGCTACAGACGCCCTGAAAACTGTAGGGTTTTTTTCAGAAAATAACTTAGAAATTCACTGATGAGTAGTGTATCCAATTGTTATATAAAGAAAGATAAATATATACTGACTCCAATTACAGCCACATATTAAATTTAAAAGTAAATTTAGAACAATCAGGAGATAATACTGCAAGATATTCCCTGTCCCAAGCCTTGAGGTATCAGTTCTGGAGCTTTGATGCAGGTATCAGAAACACAAGTTTGATACTTTGCACCCTCTCTTCAGCAGAGATAAATAAATATAGAGAAAGGAGGCAGATTTTACTGAACAGACACGCTCTGTGTTAGTGCCATTATCTCCTCTATTTTAGTCAATTGTTTTTCACTCCACTGAAAACATATTTACTTAATTTTCCTTACGTGATTAAGGTTTTTTCTCTTTTACTAAGAACAGGATTTTATTTTTCTAGTTATATTGGCATTTATGTTTACTGATCACAGTCATGAATGTGACTCACTAACATTTGACTCCATCACTGCTGTTAGTATGATACTTGGAACTGCATTTATTTTCATAGAAATGTTAAGTTACTTTCCAGATATAACTGTACCATGAAGTTTGGGGGAGCCAGGGCCCTGCACCTCCCCCACTTCCTGCGATTCACCGTGACTCTCAGCCAGCCAGTAAAACAGAAGGTTTATTAGATGACAGGAACACAGTCCCAAACCAGAGCTTGTAGGTACAGACAACAGGACCCCTTGGTCAGGTTCATCTTAGGGGGTTGGGAGCCAGACCCGGTTCTAGCCTCTCTCCATTTCCCCAGCCATTTCCAAACTGAACCCCCCCCCCCCTCCAGCCACACTCCCCAGCTCCTCCTCCAGCCTTTGTCCAATTTCCCGGCCAGAAGGTGTCACCTAGGCCCATCCCCCTCCTGGGCTCAGGTTACATGCTCAGCTATTGTCCCTCAAGTGAGGTCACACCCTGATATCTCATCCCCAATGCAGACAGTCCCAGTAACACTCCCCCGCAAAATCCCCAGGTGAATCCTCCCCACTCCCTGCTTCTTCACAGACTAAAAATACAATCTGAAGATAAGTGATCTTCATCTGCACAGTGTCTGAAGTTTTGAGATTAGCTATTTTGTTTTAAACAAGCCCTGCTAAGGTAAGTACATTATTTGATTGTACCATTTTAAATAATGAATGACAAAACACAATACGGCAACAACAGTAATAATGATAATTACTGCAGCCAGGACAGGTGAGGCATTTTAGAACTCGTTACTGAAAGAACTGAATTTAAGCATAAGACAGAAATAAAATGATGAAATGCACAGACCAGTTAAAAAGCTAAAATACCAGCACTGTCATCCTGACCAAATGTGAAAGAATAAAATGACAGAGACTATACATACTTTGCACATTTTGACAGGAAGTAAAAAGAAGTAATAACAGTAATTGAAGTGTCTGTTGTGGGGTGTGTGTGTGTGTTGGGGGAGTGTGAGACACAGCCCGCTGTCATTTCCAGCACAGCGACACTCACTAGTCCGAAGGCTCGTTCACACAGCAGCCGGGGCCAGCAGCTCCCACCCCTGACCCAGCAGCACAGAATCTTGTCCCCCCAGCTCAGCTCAGCTCAGCAGAGACTGGGCACAGAGGCAGGAGGGTGGGGCCACCCCGACATCAGCAACCCCCCTGCGCAGCACACAGGAGGCTCCTGAGAGCAGCTTGGCAGAGGCAGCTCCAAGTGTGGGGAGGGGGCAGGGCTGCAGGAAGAGCTGCAGGGGCAGACAGCTGAAGAGAAGTGGGGAGAGGAGAGACAGGACACCCCTGCTGGAGGAACCCCTCGTTGAGGGTCCGTCCCTTGCCTGCCCATCTCAGTAGGCCACGGGGCTGTGCCAGAGGCCCCACTGGTGGGTCACTGGAGGCCAGTGACTGCACCCCCCCATATGCTGCGAGAGGAGCTGCGGGAGTTCCTGGACGACGTCAGGGGCTCCCACAACAAGGTACCGTTTGCTCTCCAGCAATGGGGGGATTTCCACCAGATCCTCCGGGCCGCAAGGGCCCTCACGGGGGAGGGCAAAAGGACTGGGAAGCAGGGTGCCACGGCTTACCACCGGGTCCGCAGCTTCCGTGACTCCTTGCTCACCTTCGGGGTAGGTCATGGTTTGCTGCGCGGCCCAAGGGGAGCCGTGGATGCCCCTGCTGACGAGGATCCCACCCAGCCCTCCTCATGGCACTCGTCACCTTTGCCACATTGAACGCATGGAGCTGTAGGGTGGGTTTCCACACGAGTCAGGTGCTCTCCTTCCTTCGGGAGGGGGGTACTCTTGGTTTTCCGAAGGCAGCTGGAGTGGGGGGACAGCTACTTCAGCCATCTCACAACCCGTAGGGCTGGAGTGGCCACCCTGTTCTTCCCCGACCTGCGGCCCAAGGTGCTGGGGGTCGCCGAGGCTGTGCCGGGCCACCTGCTGCACCTCCGGGTCCACATTGAGGGGTTCGTGGTCAACCTTGTGAACGTCTATGCCCCGACATTGGGCCTGGAGCGACTGCGGTTCTATCAGCAGGCGTCCGCCTTCCTCAGCTCCTTGGATCCTTGTGAGTGCCTGGTCCTGGGCGGGGACTTCAACATCATCCTAGAGGAGCGGGACCGCTCGGGGACCGAGCAGAGCCCGGGCGCCGCGGACATCCTCCGGGAGATTGTCAACCATCACTCCCTGGTGGACGTCTGGCACGACCACCACCCGGACGATGTCTCCACGTTTACCTATGTCCGGGTGGGACCCCATCGGTCGTGCCACTCCCGGTTGGACCTCATCTATTTGTCACGCTTCCGTCTTTCACGGGCCCAGTCCTCCAGTGTCCGGCCGCCCCCTTTTTTGGATCACCACCTCGTCACTGTGATGGCCTCTCTCTGTGCAGAGAGACCGGGGCTGGCCTATTGGCACCTCAACAACAGCTTGCTGGAGGACGTGGGCTTCGTGGCGTCCTTCCGGGAGTTCTGGCTGGCCTGGCGAGGGCAGCTGCGTGCCTTTCCCTTGGCGCGGCGCTGGTGGGATGTGGGGAAGGTGCGTGCCCGGCTCTTCTGCCGTGACTACACACGGGGCGCCAGCCGACGGAGGGATGCGGCGATAGGGCAGTTGGAATGGGAGGTCTTAGAGCTGGAGAGGCATCTGGCCGCCAGCCCCGAGGATCCATCCCTTTGCAGAGCATGCCGGGAGAAGCGGGAGGAGCTCCGGGTCCTTGAGGACCATAGGGCCCGGGGCGCCTCTATTTGATTCCGCAGCCGCCTCCTTCGGGAGATGGATCGCGGCTTCCGCTTCTTCTACGCCCTGGAGAAAAAGAGGGGGGCCAAGAAGCACGTCATCTGCCTTCTGGCAGAGGACGGCACCCCCCTCACAGATCCGACGGAGATGTGCGAGAGGGCCCGGACCTTCTATAAGCACCTTTTCTCCCCGGAGCCAACCTATCCTGCCGCTCGCAGAGTGCTCTGGGACGGGCTCCTGATGCTCAGCGCGGGCGACCAGGACCGGCTACAGCTCCCTCTCTCTCTGGCCGAGTTCTCGGACCCCCTCCGTCGCATGCCCACCAACACGTCTCCGGGCATGGACGGGCTGACCGTGGAGTTCTACCGCCTGTTCTGGGACGTCCTTGGCGCGGACCTGGCCAGCGTCTGGGCTGAGTCCTTGCAGGGTGGGGTCCTCCCTCTCTCTCATGCAGGCGAGCCGTGCTCGCCTTATTGCCAAAGAAGGGGGCATCTGTGATTTACGAAATTGGCGTCCCGTCTCGCTCCTCAGCACAGACTACAAAATCGTAGCCAAGGCCATCTCGCTGCGGCTGGGGGCCGTGCTGGAGGACGTGATCCACCCAGACCAGACCTACACCGTCCCGGGCCGTAGCATCTTTGACAACCTCTATCTGGTCCGGGATCTCCTGGAGCTTGGGTGCAGGGATGGTCTGTCGTTCGCCCTCCTGTCCCTGGATCAGGAGAAGGCGTTCGACATACTGGACCACGGATATCTCCTGGGCACTCTGAGAGCATTAGGCTTTGGGTCCCAGTTTGTGGGTTTTCTCCAGGTGCTGTACGCTTCCGCAGAGTGTTCTGATTAGGCTCAACTGGACCCTGACCGAGCCGGTCAGCTTAGGGCGGGGACTGCTGGAGGGGTCCCCCCTCTCGGGCTAGCTGTACGCTCTGGCCATCGAGCCCTTCTCTGTCTCCTCCGCAGGAGGTTGACGGGGTTGGTGCTTCGGGAGCCGGAACTGCGGCTGGTCCTGTCAGCATACGCCGACAATGTGCTCTTCGTGGTCCAGGACCCTGTCAGCATACGCCGACAATGTGCTCTTCGTGGTCCAGGACCCGGGCGACTAGGCGCGGGTGGAGGCTTGCCAGGTGGTGTACTCAGCAGCCTCCTCCACCCGGGTCAACTGGGTCAAGAGCTCTGGCTTGGTGGTCGGGGATGAGTGGCAGGCGAGCCCCCTCCCCCCCGCGCTTCAGGCCATCCGGTGGAGCACGGGTCCGCTGCTCTATCGCAGTGTTTATCTCTCTGCCACGCATCCGTCTCTGCTGGAGAACTGGCAAGGTTTGCAGGGCAGGGTGGCGGAGCGGCTCCAGAAATGGACAGGACTCCTCCGCTGCCTTTCTCTTCGAGGGAGGGCACTGGTGCTCAATCAACTAGTCCTGTCCATGCTCTGGTACCGGCTCATCACCCTGGTCCTGGCCCCGGGCTTCCTGGCCAACCTCCGGAGGGTGGGTCTGGGGTTCTTTTGGCCAGGACTCCACTGGGTCCCTGCAGGGGTCCTCCACCTGTCCCTGGAGGAGGGAGGGCAGGGCCTGAAGTGCCTGCGCACTCAGGTCCAAGTCTTCCGCCTCCAGGCAATGCAGAGGCTTCTTTATGGTGCGGGTAGTCCGGCGTGGAGAGCACTGGCGCACGCCTTCCTGCGCTGCTTCCGAGGGCTCCGATACGACCGGCAGCTCCTTTATCTCGATCCAAGGGGTCTTCTGCAAGACCTCTCCGGGCTGCCGGTCTTCTACCAGGACCTTTCTGGACCTGGAAGCTGTTCTCTGCGACCAGGTCTGTGGCAGCCACCGAGGGGGCAGATCTCCTCGCTAAGCCCCTGCTACACAACCCCCAGCTCCGTGTGCAGGTGGCGGAGTCCCCCGTGGTGCGCCAGAGGTTGGTCCTGGCGGAAACTACCAGGGTCAGAGACCTCATGGACTACAACCGAGGAGACTGACTGGATCCCCTGACGCTCACTCGGCGTTTGGGGCTCTCCAGACCTTGTACTCCCCCGGCGCGTACTACAGGAGTTGGAGGCCGCTTTACCGCCCGGTGCTCAGGCCTCTCTCGACCAGGTCCTGTGAGAGGGCACGCCCCCACCCCGAGCCCTCCGGACCTTTTCATCAGGCTCCTGCCCCATGGACCTGACTGGCCCCCCCGCCCCTTCTCCGCAAGCCGGCTGCACAACCTGCAGCCGGTCCATTTTCAAACCGCGCCAAGGAAGCATCTCTACACGCTCGTGCTCCACACCCTTCACTTCCTCACCCTCGTGTCCGCCCCCGATACAAAGTGGCCAGACCTCCTGCCACCTCTGGAGGGTGAGAAGCCCCGGTGGGTCAGCCTCTACTTTACCCTGGTCCCGAGGCCCGCCAGGGATATCAGTTGGCGGCTCCTCCATGGCACCGTGAGCACGGGCGTGTATTGGCACGGTTTACCCGTCCCAGACACCTGCCCCTTCTGCGGCGTGAGGGAGACCCTGGCCATGTTTACTTGGAGTGCACCAGGTTGCAGCCCCTATACTGTCTCCTCACGAATATCCTCTTACGTTTCTGGCTGCACTTTTCCCCTCACCTCCTTCTCTATGCACTCCCTATCCGTGGCCCCACAAAGTCGCGGGACCTCCTGGTCAACCTCCTCCTCGCCCTGGCTAAAATGGTCATCTACGCAACCAGGGAGAGGAGGTTGCCCGATGGAGACTCCGGTGACTGTGGGGCTTGTTTCCGATCCTTAGTTCATTCACGTATCTGGGCAGAGTTCCTCTGCGCAGCATCCTCTGGCTCCCTTGACGCCTTCGAGGAGCAGTGGGCGCTGTCCGGGATTTTCTGCTCGGTGTCCAAGTCAGGCTCCCTTCTTATGACCCTTTGACCGCACTCCTGTCCCTGTTCTTTTATGAGCTGTCCCGCGGAATCAGTGGGTTTCTGAGGTCCTGTAGATTCTCCCCTTAGGCTGGGGGGGATCCCTTAGCATTGGGTGGGCTTCTGTCCCCCTAGTTCCCAGAAACCCAATAGGTACACCCAACAAATTCCGTTTACTTATGTGTCTAATAATTAGGCTCTACAATTTCACCCAATTTGCCTGGTACCGAAGTTAGCCTTAGTGGCCTGTAATTGCCAGCTGCGTCTCCGGAGCCTTTTTTATACACTGCTCCAGCCAGGGACTAAAGGCAGCCCCAGACTTTCCCTTTCTCCCTTCTGGGAAATCAAGTTCAAGTTCTACAAGGAGCTAAAGAAGCCTTAACCCTGCATCTGAATTCATGTCACATTTCTCACTACCCGACACAAACAAATGTCATTTCAATCCCAGGGGAGTCCACTTCAGTCATTCCTCAGCCCCATTCCTTCACACTCCTGCCTTAGCTTAGGGCATTGTGCCACCCTGTGGGTGTTTCATTTCCCTCCTCAGTTTCACACAGAGACACAATTTCCTTTGCTGTCAACGAACAGCAAAACCTTTCTGTGTCTCTAGTCTAAGCGAGGGCATTCAATTCCATTGAAACCTTCTCTCCTGCAATGGCAACAGTCAGACAGAGGGGACGTGGCCACCTTCAGCCCTGAGAGTGAGATATTCACTGTCCTCTTTCTTCAAGCTGCTGTTATTAATCCATAAAACATGAACCATGGAATAAAAAGCTGAGTTTACTCCAGGGTGAGGAAAGAAAGGAGCCACCAACTCCCCAAAAAATCTCTATGCCCCAGAGAGAACCTGCCCCTGCTATTGGAATCACTGATGTGCTTCAGCTACAATGGGGAAAGTATCTGCCCTGATGGGGGTACAGCTCAGTGGTAGAGTGTTTGACTGCAGATCAAGTGGTCCCTGCTTCAAATCCAAGTGCCCTCTAAGAAGCCTCTTATTTTTTTATTTTTATTTTTGAAAAAAGGGAAAACATTTTCATTTCCATTCTCCATTGTGTTCAGGAGCTCCACTATACGGGGATGCTTGAAATGAATGGAAACACTCAACACTTCACTGTCCAAATGCATAAAAACTGAGCAAACCTGTCCATCAGCTGAAATCAGTTCCAATCCTCTAAGTGTCTAGTTTATGTTTTCATCAATTCAACAAAAGGATCATATGAATGTACATTTGCAGATCCCTCTTCTCCAGGGCTGTGCTGTGCAGAAGAACAAGAACCACGTCCAGTTGGGGTTCAGCAGTCTGACGAGCAAAGGCAACTTGGTGCAGGCTAAAGTCACCAGCACTTTGGCTCCTTCCCATTCAACCAGCAGCTGAGCCCCCAGGACAAGGCATGAGAAGAAGACAGTGGCTGTGAGCAGGAAAATAGCCACCAAGAAACTGGCTCAAGCTGTCAAGATCCTCAGGAAGGTCACCATGCCCATGTCTAGAATGTACTGTCTGCAGCGGGGACCAAAAAGGCAGAGAAAAGCCCTCAAAAGTTCTAAGCTGCCACGCCCCAGGTGATCAAAATCCTACCTAAAATCAAGACAGCATAAGGCTAATGTCATCTCCAAAGCCAGGGCTAAGAAGGTAACACTGAGAAAGAAGTGAAGAGATTTCCTTTGGGATGACTCCTGCTCCCCTAATGGCTCTTTAATGAATCACCATGGACCACCCACAGAGATCAAAGTCCTGCAGGACAAACAGCCTCATGGACGGTATAATGAAATGGTGGCAGTGGGGGGAAGTGTTTCTCTTCCAGAGGGGAAGTGCTGTGTTTTGTGTAACACCTGCCAGGAGAGTGATGCACTGACAGGGCAGTTGCCCATAGCTCCCACATGAGCTCATTCTCTTCCATCTGCTTCTGCTGTTATTTCAGAGCCAGCACTAGCGGGAGTGTGTCCCTGTCACTTCACCAGCTCTAGAACAGGCTCTGTCTGCATCCCAGCTCTGATGAATCCCACTTTTTAATGTATTCCTACTGTGATACTTTCCCAGTTCTCTGCCTCATTCTAACATTCCCGTCAGAGACTGACTATGGGGAGGAACGGACTAACTTGTGTGACATTCGGTAACTTGCCATAGTATGTGACTGAAACCTCCATTGGAGGTGGGCAGGAGCCTGTTACACACATAAAATAGCTAAGCTTTACCAAACTACCTGCTACACATTCAAAGCTTCTATTGTGTGTGTACAGGAAATTGGGGCTCTGAGAAATGGCAACTTTCCTTTAACACAGATCATTGTTTTCTGTACTTCCAGAGGCATTGAAATAGAAGCACATTACCTTTCAACAGCTGCTATTTCATGATCAGCAGCAGAGCCTCTGTCAATTTACCATCCATAGAGCTGATTGTTTCTAACTGCAGGGTTATCCAGACCATTCAGTAACATTATCGCTCTGTTTACAAAGCCTTTGGTTAGTGACGAATCATGAGACTTATCCCTTCCTGCTGTAATTCCACTGATTCCAGTGTTCTCTTTCCCCAGTTCTGGTTCCAAGAAAATAAAGAAATTAAAACAACCTACAGAACTAACATGCTGTGGGAAAGTGGAAATGCTGATAGCTCAAATAATTCAGTTTCTTCTGTGTCTTGTGTGTGTCTGTCTGCTTTGTGTGTGTGAGCAGTGGGGCCTTTTGTTTCCTCCAGGTAGGTTCAACCCTGTCAGATTTGTCTGTGGGGAGGGGCCAGAGAAAACAGACACCCTGGCCTTCCAGATTGGGGTTAGGTAAAGGAGTAACAACCCTGTCCCGTAAAAAACAAAAAAATGTTCAGAAACAGTGGTAGGAACAGTGCTAGAGAAACTGGTAAATAACCACAATGCCCAGGCTTGAAGTAATCGGAAATACAGAATTCAAAAAGCAAAGCTCAGGAGAGATTTGGGGTTTATTCTCTGAACTTAGCCATGTGCTATAGCACAGGGAGCACTTTTGGAAGTCTCCCATCCCACAACTGGGGAAAGGAAAAGGATTCTTAGGTTCTAGCACGGATTGAAGGAGGATGGTGATGGGGAATAAGGGAATCCCTCTGACTTACCCTAACTACGTCTGTTGTTACAATGGGTGAAATGACATTTTTCCCTATCCCTGCCCTGTTCCTCCTCTTTGTTATAGTTCAATATATTTTAAGTGTGGAAAATGGTAGTAAAAATATCTCCTCTCCAGCACAACCTGAAGCAACATCAGAGCAACTGGGAATGGAACAATTTGTTCTCAAAGGGAGAACTCGATGACTAACAATCGCTTTGAAATGGGGGAACAGGATAACCGTGATGCTCAGGGTTTGTTTAGACTAGGAAAAGTGATGGAGTTTAGGTCAGGTCAAGGGGAAAGCTAATGCCAACCACTGCACCTGGGCTGCATCTGCACTACAACTTTTTACATTAAGATCACTAACTTGAGCAGCCAACGCCATGTACAGTCCTAGTGGATGGAAGGCACAGGTAGTTTTTGCCTCAGTGTACCTTGTTGGTTTCTGCGACACATAAGGTTCAATAAATAGGATTTAAAGCCAAATGGCTGTGTTTCTTTAGCAGGGACAGTTACACTTTAGGCTAGGAAAAGTAACTTATTAGTAATAGCTCTGATTTACTTGAACTAGACACTTTTTATACAAAAAGGGAAAGCAAAACAAAAGAGCAGGTATAAAAGCCAAGCTAACCATCTCCCTTCTACACACAATAAAACAGCAGGCAGAAAGCAGAAGGAGGGAGATAAAGACAAGGCAATAAAACAAGTTATAAAAACAAACTTGACCATAATAAAACAGCAGACGAGAAACACAAGAAGGGGGTAGAGACGGAGGTGGGTTAGCAAACATAGGCTGCTTGCAGGAGTTACAGAATACGTACCACAACCCAGACGTTAACTAACCAGCAGCACAGACCCCAAGTACATGACGAATTGGGGTACGTGGTTTTGTTTATACGACACAATACGACACAAGCCGGCAAAAACAGAGGGTTCTCCTGGCTGAAAGGGTGATCAAGCCTTTCAGCTGACATGTGGAAAACTCCTACTGACTCTGCGCAGGCTACAGTTTTGTCTAGGGGCTTTTACTCGTGTCATTTTTGGATTGGTTTTCCATTACATATATCAGCATCGGATTGGTCCCTAGCTCCTTCGCCTTCCAGGTTCTGGGTTGGGGCCCCCCACATCAGCAGAGGCTGCACATGGCATGCTACTTCTTTGTCCGAGACAGGCTAGCATGTCTATATATGGCTCACAGGGGCGGGCACCCGGCATGCTATTCCTTTGTTCATAATACGCTCGCATTACTGCATACAACTCTGGCTTATACGGCTCTTGCCTTATTTGGGGACGGCTTTGCTCTGACCAACAATTGGCCAGGTCGATTGCTTAAGCAAAGGTTTAGGGTTGCGACAGTTGGGATCAAACTTCTCTCTCCCCGACGTGGAGCTGATGAACATTCCTGGCTAGAGGGACACAAACTCCTATGACTCAAAAGGAAAGGAGTTGATAGAAAAGATCATAGGACTGACCCCAAAGAAGGATGAGTGCAAAAGGCAGAAGCAGGCAACTTATCTGGTGGAGTTGAGAGATCACAGTGAAGATGGTGCAAAAATCACTATGTGGGAATTAGCAAACGTGATTTTTTAAAAAAAAATTTTTTGGCCAACCCTAGTCAAGGGATTTATTACAATTCTCACTCATGTGGATTATCTGATGTCTAATGAGGCTTTAGCGCTGATTGAGGCTTTTCCCGCACTCAGAGCTTTTCCCACACTCTCCCATGTGGAGTCTCCTATGTGAGACAATGTTTGAGCTGTTCCTGAAGCTTTTCCCACACTCAGGGTATGGCTACACTTGAAATTTCAAAGTGCTGCCATGGCAGCGCTTTGAAGTGTGAGTGTGGTCAGAGCACCAGGGCTGGACGCAAACCACATCCTCCCAGTGCTGCGGCACTAATTACACTGAGGCTTTACAGCACTGTATCTTGCAGCACTCGGGGGTGTTTTTTCACACCCCTGAGCATGAAAGTTGCAGCGCTGTAAAGTGTGAGTGTAGCCATACCCTCAGAGAATGTGTACGGTGTCTCCTGTGTGTGGATTCTCTGATGAAGCCTGAATGATTAAAGAAACATTTCCCACACTCAGAGCATCCATAAGGTTTCTCACCAGTGTGGATTTTCCTATGTTTGATAAGGTGTGAGCTCCGACTGAAGCTTTTCCCACACTCAGAGCATATGTAGGTCCTTTCTCCTGTGTGGATTCTGTGATGTCTGATAAGGTCTGACTGCCAACTAAAGTTTTTCCCACACTCAGAGCACGTGTAGGGCCTTTCCCCTGTGTGGATTCTCTGATGTGTGATAAGGTTTGAGTGCCGACTAAAGATTTTCCCACACTCTGAGCATGTGTAGGGCTTCTCCCCTGTGTGGATTCTACGATGTCTGATAAGGTGTGAGTTCCGACTAAAGCTTTTCCCGCACTCATGGCATGTGTAGCGTGTCTCTGCCAAGTTGATTCTGTCGCTTGTTATAAGGTCTGAGTTCCCTCTGGCCTCCCCTGAGTCTCACAGGCTTTTGGTTTTTCTGGGAGTGCACAATTCCCAGAAACATTCCCTTTGGATCTTCCTGATAAAGTTCCATGTGCTTCTCTTTGCTCAGCATCTTCCTGATGGGGTTTCTCCTCATTCTGACTCACCATCCCATCACCTGATGGGAGACAGAGAGAATCCAGACATAGGTCACTACCTGCACCGGAAAGAATGAAAATCTCAGAGAGAGGACTGGAAAAAGGGATGAACAATCCAAAATATGTGTGGGAGAGATCAAACCTATCAGGAGCTGATTTTTCCCAAAACCTTCCCCGGAGGAGAGAGGAAGGGATCAGTTTTGGTCTGCATCTCACGAGATCACTCAGGGGAAAGTGAGATCGGAGAGCGACCTGCTGCCAGTTCTCAGTCAAAATAGGAGGGAAGGCATGAGTGACATCTGCCATAATGATTCCACATCTGCAGGGAACAATCCTGAACTTGGAGAGCTCACAGGGTCTTTGTACGGCATCCCAAATGTTTCCTGCATTCCCACATAGTTCTTGAGTTGGTTTAACCAAGTCCTCACCTGGGAAGGCAGCTCTTGGAAGCACCTCTTTCTCAGAGCCCTGGAGGTCTGCGACCCACGGCTCTTCCCCTCGTTCCAGCTGGGAGATCACATCAGGTTTGGAAACTGGAAACCCTACTGCAGGCAAGGAAAACCAGGGAGGTCAGTGGAATTTGTGGAATACTTGTCACAAAGAATAGTCCATGTTTTAACTCCTAGCTCATTGTTAAGCAGTAACATCCCAAGGCCAGCTTCCTTGGCTCAAAGTGGCAGGAGAGTTATTATGGTTATAAATCATATTCATTACATTAGTGGGTCCCCATTGTTTGAGGATAAGTACAAACAGAGAATAGTAGATGGCCCATGCCCTGAAGAATTTACAATCTAAATACACAAGACAGACACAGAATGGCGGAAGGGATAGAACTCACTGTTAAAATAGAGATATTCAGGCCTGCCTGGAAAGCCTATAGTTTAAGAATTTAGGTGTTTTTTTTTATCACTTAGCTACTTATAGGAGTATGAAAACAAAGAATCAAAATCACTGTCTGTATTTGTAAGGGCCTTCTCTTACCGTGACAGTCTGAGGCCTTGTCCTTAGGCTAAGGCCTTTGGCTAAGCGGGAGGGGCAGCCATAAGCTGGGAAGCGAAGGGTCAGAGCCTCACTCCCAAACCAGTCACACTGAAATAAGGTGCTATTGGGCTGTTAGGAAGACGATCTTGTCCTGATAGTGCCCATCACCACCAGATAAAGAAAAAGATCTTAAGATGGTTACAGAAAACTTAGTTTGATAGCAGCCTGTTTGGCAAGAAATCACTTCTCAATGCTTGTGGTTGTGAAACCCTCATTTTTGTATTGTTTTATCTTTATGGCCACCACTTTACAATGTTAATCAGTCTGGTTCTCTAATTGGTTTTGTCTGCTGTATAATTATTTTTGCTAGGAGTAAGTTAATTAGGGTAGTGGGATACAATTGGTTAGAGAATTATGTTTCAATGTATTAGGATTGGTTAATTAAATTTCAGTACAATGATTGGTTAAGCAAAGGTACAGCTGAGAATATTACTATATAAACTGAGTCAAACAGGAGGGGGAACAGGAAAAGGGAACGGGGACACAGGGTAAATGCTCTGCAGTGTCAGAGCAGATAAGGGGGACACGCCGCCAAAGACCCCAGGCCCCCTGAATCCTCTGGGCAGCCCTGGCTGACAGTCATTCCCTTGTCTCTGTCGGTTATTCCACTGATGAAGCTTACTCCCAGCCAGTCCTTAATGACCCGTTCATATCATCCCATGACAGCTACGTGACAAAACACCTCATGTCTCCTGCTCTTTACAATCATAGCAATACCAATCACAGCAGGAAAATGAGGTGTGTATTGGCATCATACAAGTATCACCAGAAGTCCCACCTCTGTCACACACACACTGCTCACAGCCCCTGGAGAGAAAGCAAAGCACAGGAACTGGACGTTAGTCCAGCAAACACAGTGGAGGACAAGCTGCAATCCTCACACACTGGTCAAAAAGGAGACGCATGTGGGTCCCTACTCCTAGAGACAGGCTGGCTAGACGCCTGATACCTGAGGGGCCACTCCTTGAGCAGACCATGAAGGCAGGTCAAAGACTTAGCTAACCATGAACTGTGACATCGCAAAAGCACATTTTGGGGCATTAGGAAATCTAGTGACTCAGGTGTATTGGGAGGGAGAATTAAACTCCCCCAGTGGCAGGAGAAGGCTGGGGAATTAAACGCTAACATTCAGGAGCAACAGCCTCTAATTCTTCAGGAAAAGGAGAATGTAAGAAACAAGAACTGGGCTACGCAACCTCGGGAGGGACAGGCTCAAAGATCCAAGGAGCCTCGAGGGAAGACAGCTTGTGGCTGCTGCAGATGCAGAAAGGGGGGACAAGACTCTCTCCAAACTCTCACTCTTCATGACCCCGCCCTGATTTTACGATTGATGACCTAGTCTCACGTCTTCTGGGGAATTTTATACTCGTTAGAGGTAAGATGTCATGACCAGAGTATTGCTTATTAGCTTGGAACATGCATGGAGGGGCAAGCAGGTGAACATAAAGAAATGGGTTATTAAGGCAGGTCAACACTACAGCCGGGATTGATGCTCTGAGATCGATCTACCCGTGGTCGATTTAGTGATACGATTTAGTAAATGTAGCCTAAGCTTGCTACAGTTCAGGGCCTTATATTAAGTTAAGGCTTTGTGAGAGTGGGGTTATGCTGAATTCTGGGATTTACCTGAGGTTTGGGTAGGGATTCAGGGTTAAAGGGCTGGGATGCCCCACAACTCTAGATCCCCAAACCTCTCCTCCCTCCCACTGACCCATCCAGCCCACTTCCTGGGTGCCCTTCCTCCACACTCCCCTCTCCTTCTTCCCATTACTCGCAGCTGGCACCACCCCCCGGCACCTTGGGAGCTTCTTGTGTTCTCTCCTCATCTTTCATTACCTCCTCCCTCCCTGCTGTCTACTAGTGCATGGGAGATAAGGAAAAAAAGGGGGACAAAGAAACTTGTCAAAACTTGGATGATGAATAAAGGTATAAAGTTATTGCTGCTCAGGTTCTTTAGAGACCCCACAGCTTCTAATAACCCAGGGGACACGACTTCTTACCCAGCGAGGTCACCGTCTCATAGTTCTCCTGCATGACATCCCCATAGAGGGCTTTCTGAACAAGGTCCAGCAGAGCCCATTCCTCTCTGGTGAAATACACAGCCACCTCCTCAAAATTCACTGACCCCTGAAAGAGTTTAACACTCAGGACCTGCTGCCCCACTCACAACCCCACTTTTCACCGAACAGCAGCATCAGGTAAATGGAAGCTCCGGGAGGCACATGTTAACAGAGTCCCACCTCACCTTGCCTAGAGCAGCCAGGAGGCATCAGAGGGTGGAAAGAGAGAAACTTTGTGTCTCCCAGCTGACAGACGGAGGCAGGGTCATCACATTTATCACATAGCTACTAACCAGAGCTTAATATAGGAGATGGGGCTGTCTCTGGACCCTGCTGGGGGCTCCCTGGTAGGAATCCCAACACTCTCCAAATAAAACATACGGAAGAAAGGGGAAGTCAATAGTAAAGAATCTAAGTTACAAGGTCAGAATTGTAGAAAGTTAGAAGGGAAGCTATCAGAAATCAGTGATCAACCAAGGAAAATAAGAAGGAAGTTTTTAAAAGTGTAGAGAAATCTCTGTATTAACTATCTCTATAAATCTTTATAACATTGCACTGTGTTATTTTGTATTAAGTATCTTTCTATATTAAGTATCGTTATGACATTGCATCTTGCATGATGTTACTTTGTATTTCATATGACTTGGCATTGTGCCTCTCATACAACTTTGTATTAGAAAATTGGTAGAAAACTTTGTATCAAATGTTATAGCCCCTAAGGATAGTATAGTTAAAGTGAAAGAAACGTGCCTTTTTGCTAGAAGTAGAATAAGATCTCCCCCCCACACTCTGTAATCAATTGCCCCATTGACTGAATGAGGTGTGAATGAGTGAGGCTTGGAAGACACCCACCTCCAGACAGCTACAACAGTTAAAGAGGGAATGGGAGCCAGAGCAAAAGACAATACAACTTGTCAAGTGGGCCCAATAAAGAAAAGCAGACATATTGATGGCCTCAGGGATTAGAAGCAAGCACCTTCTTTAGAAAACGCCCTGTTTGAGCAGCATTGAGACAACACCCAGAGAAAAGCAGCACAAAGACCAACGGACACAGACCAACGGACACAGACCCAGATTTTGAATCTGGTCTGGATTTGCATAAGAGGGAAGCTGCTATAAATACGAGGTGTCTTGCAGAAGGACCCCGGGTCTCGTGTTGTCACCACCGGAGCATCGATCCGGATCGGCAGAAGCCCGGCTCCACCCCTCCCCCATCTAACTCACCTGGCCAGTGCAGTTAAGGGGAGCAACTAGTTGGTAACAACAGCAAGACGGAGTGTTTGTGTCTGTGTGTGTGTGTGTGTGTGTGAATGCATGACTGTAATATATCATATGCATATGACAGAGTATTAATTAATACCTGTATTACTAATAAATGTGGCGTTTTGCCTTAATCCCCCTGAAAAGATCCCGTATAGTACTTTGAGTACAACAAAATGACAAAATTAATCCTAACAATGGTAGTGGTAAATTACTAGATGGAAATGGCAGAATTATCAACAATCATGCAGAAGAGGTAAAAGTGTTCAATAAATATTTCTCTCCTGGATGTGGAGGAAAACACATGATATAACTCATATCATAAGATGTTGACTCTGACAGTCTTTCCATTCCAAAAGTAACTCACGAGGACGTTAAACAGCAGCTATTGAAGTTAGATATGTTTAAATCAGTGGGTCCAGCTAACTAGAGTTTTGAAAGACCTACTGGAGGAGCGTGGTGGACTGTTAATGTTGATTTTAATTAGGACTTGGAACACTTGGCAAATTCCAGAAGACTGGAATAAAGCTAATGCTGTGCCAATATTTAAAAAGTATAAAAGAGATGACACAGCTAATTACAAGTGAGTCAGTCTGAAATCCATACTGGGCAAGAGAATGGAGCAGCCAATACTGGATTTCATTAATAAAGAAAGGAGGGTAATATAATTAGTACCTGTTAAAAAGGTGTAGACACAATAGATCCTATCAAACTAACTGGATATCCTTACTGAATGAGATCAAAAGTTTGGTTGCAGCTAATAGTACTGGTGTAATATACGTAGGCATATGAGTTGGTTCAGCACAATATTTTGACAAGAAAGATACAAAATACACATGGCATACATTAAATAGATTAAAAACTGGGATTTTAAATAGGGAACCACGGTCAAGTGGATTTCTCTCTAGTGGGTTCCCACAAGGATTGGATCTTGGCCCTGTGCTATTTAACATTCTTATCAATGACCTGGAAGAGAATATAAAATCATCACTGATAACGTTTGCAGTTGCCACAAAGACTGGGGGTTGGGGTAACTAACGAAGTGTCAGGAGGTTCAGGTTACAGCACTGGGAGTCTGGGAAGTTGTCCCAGCCCTGGCTGGCGGGTTATTTCCTGTTCCACAAAGAAGGGAAGTTTCATTCCCAGCATCTGTGCTTTGAAATTAGGACCTATCGGACACTATAGCCCATATTCAGCATAGTGGCAGGATTATAATATGATTAGGACATGAGGCATTTTGTACAAGATGAGTCATGTGTGGTGTCACTGGAAAAATTATGATTTGCTAAATACGATTATCCTACCTGTGTGCATGGATCATGTTTGTATCTGAAGTTATGGATATTGACTCTGTATCTGTCTTTCAAGTGTGCTTACACTGGGTAACAGCCACAACGAGCCTTTCAGGTACAACAACGAAGAAGCCGGACAGTGCTGATCGCTCATCAACAAATAGATGTGACCAGACCACATGACAATGAACTTCATTTTAGTACTTGTATTTTTCCACAAACTGGACTGGGAACTGACTTTAGAACAAAGGGTTTCTGCCATATGGAAAAGCTACATAAGGTGGGGTGTGACATCATCTCTTGGCCTCATTCCCCTGTCACGGAGTGTGGGGGAGTCTGGCCCTGCACCCCTCTTCCTGGGACTCACAGTGACTCTTAACCAGCCAGTAAAACAGAAGGTTTATTGGACAATAGGAATGCAGGTTACAGCAGAGCTTGTAGGCTCAGCCAGGGCTCCTCAATCAAGCCCCTCTGGGGCCCTGGAACCTTACCCCCTGAATTCCAACCACCCAGCCCAAAACCAAAACTAAACTTCCTTCCCTCCAGCCGGACCCTTCCTTTTGTCCAGCTTCCTGGGCAAAGGTGCTGACTCCCTCCCCCCTTACCTGGCTCAGGTTACAGGGTTAAATCATGTCCCTCACCTAAAGACATCCCCTGCTCTCCCATCCCCCACGCAGACAGCCCCTACTCCATCACATCCCCACACAAGAGAACTCCTGGAAGCACCTGAGGAACAAAGACTGAAGTGGGAGAAGTGCTGGTCCCAGGGTAAAGGGATTTCTAACTTGTGTATGGAAACTTGGTGGACTGCCTACATCATCAGTCAGGGTGAGAAACTGCTAATTCAAATTCTATCCAGATAGTATGTTAGGCTTGGTTTGAGTTTTTGGTTATTTGCTTAGTAATCTGCTTTGATATGTCTGCTAACACTTATCGCTGGGAAAGAACATAAGAATATAAGAACGGCCGTACCGAGTCAGACCAAAGGTCCATCTAGCCCAGTATCTGTCTACCGACAGTGGCCACTGCCAGGTGCCCCAGAGGGAGTGAAGCTAACAGGCAATGATGAAGTGATCTCTCTCCTGCCATCCATCTCCATCCTTTGATGAACGGAGGCTAGGGACACCATTCTTTACCCTTCAGGCTAATAGCCATTTATGGACTTAGCCACCATGAATTTATCCAGTTCCCTTTTACACATTGTTATAGTCCCAGCCTTCAAAACCTCCTCAGGTAAGGAGTTCCACAAGTTGACTGTGCGCTATGTGAAGAACTTCCTTTTATTTGTTTTAAACCTGCTATCTATTAATTTCATTTGGTGACCCCTAGTTCTTGTATTATGGGAATAAGTAAATAACTTTTCCTTATCCACTTTCTCCACATCACTCATGATTTTATAAACCGTTATCATATCCCCCTTTAGTCTCCTCTTTTCCAAGCTGAAAAGGCCTAGCCTTTTTAATCTTTCCTCGTATGGGACCCTCTCCAAACCCCTAATCATTTTAGTTGCCCTTTTTTGAACCTTTTCTAGTGCTAGAATATCCTTTTTGAAGTGAGGAGACCACATCTGTACACAGTATTCGAGATGTGGACGTACCATGGATTTATATAAGGGCAATAATATGTTCTCAGTCTTATTCTCTAGCCCCTTTTTAATGATTCCTAACATCCTGTTTGCTTTTTTGACTGCCTCTGCGCACTGCGTGGACATCGTCACAGAACTATCCACGATGACGCCAGATCTTTTTCCTGACTCGTTGTAGCTAAATTAGCCCCCATCATATTGTATGTATAGTTGGGGTTATTTTTTCCAATGTGCATTACTTTACATTTATCCACATTACATTTCATTTGCCATTTTGTTGCCCAATCACTTAGTTTTGTGAGATCTTTTTGAAGTTCTTCACAGTCTGCTTTGGTCTTAACTATCTTCAGTAGTTTAGTATCATCTGCAAACTTGGACACCTCACTGTCTATCCCTTTCTCCAGATTATTTATGAATAAATTGAATAGGATTGGTCCTAGGACTGACCCTTGGGGAACACCACTAGTTACCCCTCTCCATTCTGAGAATTTACCATTAATTCCTAACCTTTGTTCCCTGTCTTTTAACCAGTTCTCAATCCATGAAAGGACCTTCCCTTTTATCCCATGACAGCTTAATTTACATGAGAGCCTTTGGTGAGGGACCTTGTCAAAGGCTTTCTGGACATATAAGTACACTATGTCCACTGGATCCCCTTTGTCCACATGTTTGTTGACCCCTTCAAAGTACTCTAACAGATTAGTAAGACATGATTTCCCTTTACAGAAACCATGTTGACTACTGCTCAACAGTTTATGTTTTTCTATGTGTCTGACAATTTTATTCTTAACTATTGTTTCGACTAATTTTCCCGGTACTGACGTTAGGCTTACTGATCTGTAATTGCCGGGATCACCTCTAGAGCCCTTTTTAAATATTGGTGTTACATTAGCTAACTTCCAGTCATTAGGTACAGAAGCTGATTTAAAGAACAGGTTACAAACCTTAGTTAATAGTTTCGCAACTTCACATTTGAGTTCTTTCAGAACTCTTGGGTGACTGCCATCTGGTCCCGATGACTTGTTAATGTTGAGTTTATCAATTAATTCCAAAACCTCCCCTAGTGACACTTCAATCTGTGACAGTTCCTCAGATTTGTCACCTACAAAAGCTGGCTCAGGTTTGGGAATCTCCCTAACATCCTCAGTCGTGAAGACTGAAGCAAAGAATACATTTAGTTTGTCCACAATGACTTTATCGTCTTTAAGCGCTCCTTTTGTATTATGATCGTCAAGGGGCCCCACTGGTTGTTTAGCAGGCTTCCTGCTTCTGATGTACTTAAAAAACATTGTGTTATTACCTTTGGAGTTTTTGGCTCGCTGTTCTTCAAACTCCTCTTTGGCTTTTCTTATTACACTCTTGCACTTAAGCTGGCAGTGTTTGTGCTCCTTTCTATTTGCCTCACTAGGATTTGACTTCCACTTTTTAAAGGAAGTCTTTTTATCTCTCACTCCTTCTTTTACATGGTTGTTGAGCCACGGTGGCTCTTTTTTAGTTCTTTTACTGTGTTTCTTAATTTGGAGGATACATTGAACTTGGGCCTCTATTATGGTATCTTTAAAAAGTGCCCACGCAGTTTGCAGAGATTTCACTTTAGTCACTGTACCTTTTAACTTTTGTTGAACTAACACCCTCATTTTTGTATAGTTCCCCTCTTTTGAAATTAAATGCCACCGTGTTGGGCTGCTGAGGTGTTCTTCCCCCCACAGGGATGTTGAATGCTATTGTATTATGGTCACTATTTCCAAGTGGTCCAGCTATAGTTACCTCTTGGACCAGCTCCTGCACTCCACTCAGGATTAAATCTAGAGTTGCCTCTCCCCTTGTGGGTTCTCGTACCAGCTGCTCCATGAAGCAGTCATTTAAAGTATCGAGAAATTGTATCTCTGCATTTCGTCCTGAAGTGAAATGTTCCCAGTCAATATGGGGATAATTGAAATCCTCCACTATTATTGGGTTCTTAATTTTGATAGCCTCTCTAATTTCCCTTAGCATTTCATCATCACTATTACTGTCCTGGTCAGGTGGTCGATAAAAATATAACATTAGGGATCTATTATTAGAGCATGACATTTCTATCCATAGAGATTCTATGGAACATGTGGATTCGCTTTGCGAACAGGGGCTGCTAACAGGGAGTTTCGCAAGGGAGTTCTCCAGGTGAAGGAGGACCAAATACAGCATCTGTGGGGTAAGTGACTGTCTGTAGTGTGTGTGTGTTTGGGGGTTACTTGCTGTGAGCTGTGTGCTGAGCTTGTGTTTGTCTGTCTGTTTGTTTGAAGGACCGTGTGCTGTGGCTGGCAGTTGGAGGCCGTGAGCGTCAAAGGAAAGTTTGAAAGCTCGAAGCCTCTGGTAATTGGTTGAGCCTTAATCAGTGGGCTGGGCATTAACTCAGGCCAGGGCTTTATAAAGCCGTGCACAAGCGAGCAGGGAGCTTTGCAAACAGGGGCTGCTAACAGGGAGTTTTGCAAGGGAGTTCTCCAGGTGAAGGAGGAGCAAATACAGCATCTGTGGGGACCGTGTGCTGTGGCTGGCAGTTGGAGGCCGTAAGCGTCAAAGGAAAGTTTGAAAGCTCGAAGCCTCTGGTAATTGGCTGAGCCTAAATCAGTGGGCGGGGCATTAACTCAGGCCAGGGCTTTATAAAGCCATGCACAAGCAAGCAGGGAGCTTTGCAAACAGAGCCTGCTAACAGGGAGTTTCGCAAGGGAGTTTGGAAAGGGTGGGGGGGTCCCTTGTCGGTCCTACCTGTTCCCCTGTAATGCCCTTAAAACCTATACTCCAAACCATATTCCAAAACCCCTTTCCTTAAGCCACCCTTTCGTTAACTAGGAGACAATGCAGGCAGAAGCCCAGCAGCAGAGTGAGGGCTATCCAGTTTATTGCGTTGAGAGTAGCATGTATGATTACCTGCCGTGTGGGCGGTGGTGTATGTGTGCAGTTGGTGCAAGGAGCTCCTGGCCCTCAGAGACCGCGTGGAGGCTTTGGAGGCCAGGGTGGCGGAACTGGAGGAGCTAAGAGAGGCAGAGAGGTATATTGATGAGGCTTTCCAGGACTCTGTAGAATTGTCCCACCTCCGCTCAGACAGCCTCTGTGCTGTTGAGGAGGAAGAAAGGCCCAGAGAAGCAGAGCAGTCAATGGGAGCAGAGGGAAAGCTTCCCACAGGTGGGTCCCTCCTTCCAGATGAAGCAGGGGTTGCCTCTCACACTGAGGTTACCTCTCCAGGAGAGGGAACTCCAGTTGCGAGGAAAAGGCAGGTGTTAATAATGGGAGATTCAATCATTAGAAACATAGATAACTGGGTTTGTAATGACTGGGAGAACCGTATGGTGACTTGCCTGCCTGGTGCAAAGGTTGTTGATTTCTCGAGGCATCTAGACAGACTTATGTGGAGTGTTGGGGAGGAGCCGGTGGTTGTGGTACATGTAGGTACCAGTGACATAGGGAAGGGTAGAAGAGATGTCCTGGAAGCAAAATTTAGGCTGCTAGGGAAGAGACTGAAATCCAGGACCTCTATGGTGGGATTCTCAGAAATGCTCCCAGTTCCACGCACAGGGCCAGGTAGGCAGCCAGAGCTTCAGAGTCTCAATGCCTGGATGAGACGATGGTGTAGAGAGGAGGGGTTTACGTTCATTAGGAACTGGGGAAACTTTTGGGATGGGGGGAGCCTATACAGGAGAGATGGGCTCCACCTAAACCAAAGTGGAACCAGACTGCTGGCACTTAATATTAAAAAGGTTGTAGAGCAGTTTTTAAACTAGGAGATGGGGGAAAGCTGACTGCTGCAGACGAGTATGTGGATCGGGCCCAGAATTCTCTTAGGGGAGAGTCTGACGAGAGGGGATCTCCAGGTTATAGTCAGGAACAGAGGACGGAAGAGGATAATGTAAAGGCCGGATCAGATGATAAACAGTCACGTAAAAAAGAATCTGGCACATCAGAAAAGAGCAGACAAATAAACTGGGACAAGTTTTTAAAGTGCTTGTACACAAATGCTAGAAGTCTAAATAATAAGCTGGGTGAACAAGAATGCCCTGTGATAAAGGATGATATTGATATAATAGGCATCACAGAAACCTGGTGGACTGAGAGCAATCAATGGGACACAATCATTCCGGGGTACAAAATATATCGGAAGGACAGAACACGTCGTGCAGGGGGAGGAGTGGCACTATATGTGAAATTGGCTGTTTCTCTTCTCTCTCTCCTTGAGTGGCTTAGGCCACGTCTACACTACAGGATAAATTCGAATTAGCTTAAACCGATTTTATAAAACAGATATTATAAAGTCGATTGTGCGCGTCCACACTAGGCACATTAATTCGGTGGTGTGCGTCCATGGTCCGAGGCTAGCATCGATTTCTGGAGCGGTGCACTGTGGGTAGCTACTGTAAAATAATGAGGCCAATAATGTCAATTTGCGTCCACACTAATCCTAATCCGATATAGTAATATCGATTTTAGCATTACTCCTCTCGTTTTGTAGGAGTACAGAAATCGATTTAAAGAGCCCTTTAAATCGATATAAAGAGCAGTGTAGTGTGGACGGGTGCAGCGTTAAATCGATTTAACGCTGTTTAAATCGATTTAAACGCGTAGTGTAGACCAGGCCTTAGCTAACGCACTCAGGTAGAGTAGCTGGGTGCATGGCGCCACCTGCTGTCGTGTTGGGTGATAACAGGCCCTGGAGAGGCTGGGGCTGAATCTTCAGCAAAGCAGTGTGAGAAGGGCCAGCCCGGCTTGAGGGTTAGAGGGCACAGCGGTTCCCAGAAGCCCCCCAGACTGCACCCCGGGGTGACAACCCATCACACCCTAGAGTACACAAGTCTCAGCAGGATTGTCACATCCTGTCCCCTCCCTTTCTCCACCCAAGATATTTCCTGCCTCCCACCACCTCTAGCAACTCCCACCAGTGGTGAGCTCCAGCCGGTTCGCATCAACCGGTTGTTACATTTAGAAGCCTTTTTAGAACCGGTTGTTCCAGGACAACCGGTTCTAAAAAAGATTTCAAATTTAACAAAGGCTCAGGCAGCTGTCCACCCAGCCCCCGGCCCCAGCTCACTTACCCCTCTCCTCTGAATGCTCCACCCTCCTTCTCCTCCCCCTCCTCTGCTTCCCGCGAATCAAAGGTTCACAGGAAGCCTGAAACAAGCAACAGGCAGGTAAGCCGGGCCGGGGTGGGGGGGGGGAGGACAGTGCATGTGGCTAACTCCAGCTCCACCTGAACGGCTCCCCCTGGCCCCGGACGAGCGCCCCAGCTGGATCCCAGCCAAGCACCTCTGGATCGGGCTGGTTTCAGCCAAGCGGCTCCGAACTGGCCCAGCACGGGACCTGCAGCACTGGTCCCGGCCGAGCAGCTCCAGCCCGGCTCGAGCAGTCGGGTCCTGCGGCATCAGTCGCGGTCCCAGCAGAGCTGACCCAGTCCTGGCCCCAGGCACTGTGGTAAGGGGGCAGGGAGGGGGTGTTCGGTGGGTTGTGGGGGGGGTGGATGGGGCCAGGGCGGTCAGAGGGCAGGGAACAAGGGGATTGAATGGGGGTAAGGGTTCCAGGGGGCAGTCAGGAAGGAGCAGGGGTTGGATGAGGTGGTGGGGGACAGTCAGGGACAGAGAGAAGGGGTGGTTGGACAGGGCACAGGTTCCGAGGGGACATCAAGCATGAGAGAGGGGGTTTGATGGTGCGGCAGGGGGCAGTGAGGGGATAGGGAAGGGGGGGATGGGTCAGGGGTCCCAAGGAGGTGTAACGGAGCATGGGGGGGTTGGATGGGGGATGACCCCCGGGGGGGCATGACCTCGTCGTGAGGTGAGGAGGAAGGAATCTGTTGTTAATATTTTGGCAGCTCATCACTGGCTCTCACCCTCCTACACATTTACTGCTTCTCTACCTCCAAGCACAACCCATCACCAGCTCCCTGAGAATCCCTTACCTGAGCCAGCTCCATTGCAGCCATTGCCTTCCCCCTGGGAGGATGGGATGATCTGGAGCAAAACGTGGACGATAATCTGTAGCCTGTCAGGGGGAGAAGGGCAATGTGAGAGAATTCAGACAGGGTTTCTCTCCTTTCCACATGTCGATTCCCCCCAGGATTTTCCCTGCTAATGGACATTTGAGGTTCTGCCACACTGGGAAGCACAGAGTGACCTTATTCCAGTACAGGCCTAGCCCCCTCCCACCAGGATGTGACCCTCTGACACATGGTGAAACCCTCCCAGCAGCAGAGTCTCTCTGTTACACTTATAAAGTTTGCGGGCGATACCAAGCTGGGAGGGGTTGCAAGTACTTTGGAGGATAGAACTGAAATTCAAAATCATCTGGACAAACTAGAGAAATGGTCTGAAGTAAATAGGATGAAATTCAATAAGGACAAATCCAAAGTACACCGCTTAGAAAGGAACAATCGGTTGCACACATACAAAATGGGAAATAACTGCCTAGGAAGCAGTGCTGTGGAAAGGGATCTGGCGGTCAGAGTGGATCACAAGCAGAATATGAGTCAACAGAGTTACGCTTTTTTTGCAACAGTAAGTATCATTCTGGGATGTATTAGCAGGAGTATTGTAAGCAAGACACGAGAATTAATTCTTCCGCTCTACTCCATGCTGTTAGGTCTCAACTGGAGTAGTGTGTCCAGTGCTGGGGGCCACATTTCAGGAAAGATGTGGACAAAATGGAGAAAGTCCAGAGAAGAGCAACAAAAATGATTACAGGTCTAGAAAACATGGCCTATGAGGGAAGATTGAAAAAACTGGGTTTGTTCAGTATAGAGAAGACTCAGAGGGGAAAAGATCACAGTTTTCAAGTACATAAAAGGTTGTTACAAAGATGCCAGAGAAAAATTGTTCTTCTTAACTTCTGAGGACAGGACAAGAAGCAATGGACTTAAATTACAGCAAGGGTGGTTTAGGATGGAGATTAGGGAAAAAACTCCCTGTCAGAGTGGTTAAGCACTGGAATAAATTGTCTACGGAGGTTGTGGAATCTCCATCACTGGGGATATTTAAGAGCAGCTGGACAAACACCTGTCAGGGATTATCTAGAGAATACTGAGTCCTGCCTTGAGTGCAGGGGACTGGCCTAGATCACCTCTAGAGGCCCCTTCCAGTTCTATAATTCTATGAACCAAATGCCAGAGAAGAGCAGAATCAAAGGAGTCACTCTGGGGGATTCTCCCTGTCACTCTTCCCAAGGCAGCTCTCTCAGGCTTACGAAGCTGTTTGATGCTCCAGCCTTTATACAGTCTCTCTTGGCAGTGCCCCTTTCATGGGCTGGACCTAGTTTTAGCTTTTGACAGGTGTGACCCCGGGGGCACTAAGACTGGACCTTCTTGCCTCAGCACATCTTGTTTCTTTCTGTGGCCCCCCAGTGAGTCCAAATGAGTAGATACTCCTGACAGAGACTGTGAACATAAGAACATCAGAGCTGCCCACTGCATCAGACCAATGGTCCATCTAGCTCAGTGGCCAATGCCAGGTGCTCCACGGGGAACGAACAGAACAGGTAACCATCAAATGATCCACCCCGACACCCATTCCCAGCTTCTGGCAAACAGAGGCTAGAGACACCATCCCTGCCCATCCTGCCTGTGACACTGGCAGATGAGGTGTTAGCTCTTGCAAAAGCCCCCATGTCTTAATTGAACAGGGACAAACGCACAGCTGGAATCAATCTGAATCACCTGTGTTAGTATTAGGGATTAAGATTATAAGAATGCGCTTACACTTTATTGAATGTTTGTGAGTTGCCGCCTGGGTTAATATCTGATTAGTTGCACTGTGAGCCTCTGTGGCTCTGTAAATCACCAGACAGGAGAGAGACTTTACCTACGTGAAGTGCTAACTGGCAACCAAATGCATTACACCCTGCCTGACAGGAAAGGTTCATCAACACCAGATAGACTATTACGGGATGTTAAAGACAACAAGACTGTTGTTGTGCTCTTGACTTCCCATTAGCTGAGTTTGCAGCTCAGAGCACATGGCAGGAAGGGGATAAAAAATCCATATAGAAGGAACTGATTTTCTGTAAGCTGCTTGGACTCTGGGGGGCAAAGTTTCTAGGCATAAGCAAGAGATCTCAAGATGATTAGCCTGGGTTAGTCCTAAGGAAGATATAGGGCTTGCTTATTATAGAAGCTTCTATTACCTTTTGAAATTTAAGACTGTAACTTGTCTGCATCTATAGGATCACCTGCTTTAACCTTGTAAACAACTCTCCTTTCCTTTTAAATAAGTCTTAATACAGGTTATTACAGGACTGGCTACAAGTATTGTCTTTGTTGTGAGATCTAAAGATTCAATTGACCTCAGTAAGTGACTGGTTCTTTGGGACAAGGTCAGGCTTCACAAAGTCCTGGCTGCGATGATTTATTTGAGGATTGGTCCTGCTTGAGCAGGAGGTTGGACTAGATACCTCCTAAGGTTCCTTCCAGTCCTGATATTCTGATTCTATGACAGGCAGGAACCTGAACATTGCTGTGATTCATGGGGTAAGGGAGTGGTTCTCAACCAGAGGTCCTGGGCCCACTGGGAGCCACTAGCAGGTTTCAGAGCAGGGGCCAAGCAAGGGCAGCATTAGACTCACTGAGGTCCAGGGCAGAAAGCTTAAGTCCCAGCGCATGGGGCTGAAGTCCAGGGCCCTGAGCCCCACCACCCGGGACTGAAGCCAAAGCCTAAGCAATGTAGATTTGTGGGGCCCCTGTGGCATGGTACCCCAAGAGGAAGAAAGTGCTCGGAGGACTCACCCAGAGGGTTGAGCCCTGACACACTACTGGTTTAGAGGGTCTCTGCCAGTCAGGAAGGGCTAGCAGCGAGGGAAGACTGGCAACTGATGGTTGCAGGGGTGAAGAGGTTTGGGGTATGGTGGGGGAAGAAGCGTCTGGGACTGGATAACCTGGGGCTGGGCAGTCTCCATAGGGGACACTTGCTCCTTCCGTGCCCTTTCCACACCCACTTGCGAGTAGAGAATGACCACCCTGTCCCCACCCCCACAGGCAGCCGTGTCTCAGGACTCTCCCAAGTTGCACCTACTAACTCTCTTCCCATTTGGAGGAGAGCTCGGGGCAACAAATTATCACCGAGATGAACCCAGCTGAATGCTGCCTGTTCTGGGGCCACAGGGGCCTCTGGAGGGTGAAAGGCAGAACTGTAGCACTTCTCAGGCAGAATGTATCTTCTTCAAGCCAAAAAAAGAAATTCTGCGCTGGACGTGAATTCTGTGCATACGCAGTGGTGCAGAATTCCCACATGTATAACTCACATCTGGCACAAACATAACCTGCTCACTCCCATCTCTTCTCCCCATGTGTGGAGTCCCAGAGCTGCTGCTGTCATTAATCCACACAGGCTTTCATTCCTGTTAGTGCTGGCAAGACCCAATCCAGTGACAGGACTGAAGCCTTATTTTCCTATCACATGGGAGCGTCTCAGCTGAGGGGGAGGTGAGATGGGGAGGGGAAGACAGAGCTCAGGACTCTAAACCAAACATTTCAAACCCCTGGAAGAAACATTTCCCTTCTGCCCCTGAGTATGTTTGTATCCTATATGAGGGACTACCCCATTCCCCTCACAACAGCAAAGGGAGACTGCAGCCAGCCCCAGATGGTCTTTCCCAATCCCGGGATGTTTGTTTTAACAAAGTTTGTGTGTGGTGGGTGCACGGGCTGGGTACAGCTGGACCGATCTGCAGACTGGAAAGTCAGGGTAACTCTAGCACAGTTTGGGGGCTGTGGGCAGGGGGAGCAGTTCTGCAGCTGGGCCTCTGTCCTCTCTAGCTCCCATGGCACATGGCTCTGGCAGCATCAAGTGGGTCCATCACTGCAGGGGAAGACTGGGGTAGTGTCTGAGATCAGGGTGAGAATTGGAGGGGGGTCCATGCTCAAGAATGGGGGATGGAATTCACCTCCCCACCTCTTTGCAGAGCTCAGCAAATAAGGATTTATCCAGTGAAGTGAATTTCACTCTGGTAACTTGGAGTCAGCCACGGAAAGATCCTCGTGCCTAAGGTTCCACACTGGCCACATGAGTTTACTAGTTCTCCCTCCCCAGACTGCTGGGGGTAACCAGGGGTAATTAGTGGGTTATGGGAATTAGAAGATGAAAATTCACTAAGAACAATGATATTTGTGTGTTTATTATTAAATCCCCAGACACCCACCAATTCCCATCCTCCTTCCGATGAGCTATAAATATTAAGGGACTCAGCTACTGATCCTGCAGTCAGTTCCTGCCCTTCCCCACTTTCTAAAGCAGCACTTTTAACAACAGAGCAGGGAAACATATAAATACTTTGAACCAAATTCCAGAAGCTGCTGAGCATGGAAAAGATAAAATGAAACCAAGGTTCTGTCTCTCCAAGGACCTGGCCCCAGTGCAAAATAACAGATACTCCCCAGAAATCTGAAAAGGCCACGTCATAACTGACAAAATGTTATTAATCTGTTCACTTCTGGGAATTACCAATAAGAGAAACAACTCAGTGATGGTGATATCTTAAGGAAAAGATCTCATGTGTCTTTAGATCATACCCATTTGTAACCTGGAACTTTATACACTAAAATGCCTAATTCATAGCCCTACGGCAATTGCCTGGTGTCACTACAGGGCAGAATTAAGGTTGGTGCCTTAGTTGTGAATTTCCATCCCCTAACATATTGCAATTGCTGTTAAGTGGGTTTGATAAAATTCATTTTGTCTATTTCTTTCCTTTAATTTCAATAGATAGTGATATTTATTTTTAAGCCTTTTTCTCAATGTTTACAATTTCAAAGTTCAGAGCTGTGGGAAGTTATGGGAGTCCGCAGACAACAATTATTTAATTACAGTAACTGCTGAGATTCCAAAAGCCAAATCATATAACTGTTCAAAGAGAAATTGTCAATGTCACACCCAAAATATACAGTGTAAATATCCTTAAATCAAACTCCACTTTCTCCAGAAGCATTTCGGTATATTACCTGTATAAATATTTTTTCATCTGTGTGTGTGTACAGTAAAATCAACATTTACTGCAATTTATTCATAAAAATCCAATCCTTTAAAGCATAATTTTAAGTAATGAAGTACTTGAATTCTTTCACTTCCTAGACTGGAATGTTTCATATCAAGATAATTACTCCCTCCTTGTGATGTATTTTACTCTCAGTACTGTAACCCTCTTGTGATGTAGCTCCTGGCTAGGAGCTCTGCTGAAACCAGTGGCATTATGATCAGGAGACACGTGGGGGAGGGTGGAGGACGAGGGAACATGGAGGCTACCAGAATTGAACGTGGCTGTAAGAGCAAATGCCCTCTCAGCCTCTCCTCTCTCCCACCTCCCAGAGTCAGTAATTCCGAGAAATCGTTCCCTGAAATCTATATAGCCCCAGTATGAAAGACAGTGATTAATGCAGGTACCTTAGGGGCTGCAGCGCCAACTCCCTGCCTGGATGAGGAGGGTGAACAATTGCTGTAGAAATGGGTTAGGCTGGGAGAAGGCACAGCTGATCTGGGACTGGGAGTTGAGTTGACCAAGAGGCCAGAACTCACGCGGGTGTTGGGAGAAGAAGTCAACAGGACTGGGTAGAGACATTTCAGTGTATTTTCCCCATTAACCATTCTGCCATGTATTTAATTTAGAAACTTTTCATTCCCATCTAAACACCTTGGAGCTAAGCTGGGTTGATGCATTTCCACTTACAGCGGTACAGTTGTAATTAGGTGCTTAATTAGATGCTTATGCAACACCAAGCAGTCAATAATGGGTGTGCTTTCATTCATTAACTTGACTGTGTGCTGTGCATCGCTTTTAAAAAAAGATGGTGTGAGGGAGTGTCAAAAATTTTAGGCATTAAGAAATGGTAAGTAGGAGTCAGTTAATTTCTCATGCCTTTCTCTCCTAATTTTAATGTCAGTTTTGAATCAGTATTAATACCATGTTGTTTTAACAGCAGTAGGGTCCATTTGTATAATTCTTTGCAAGATTTCATTGGATATTGTGAACCAGCCGTCTTCACCTTTTATTTTGAGATTCCCAAGTACAACCCAGCGCACCACTCCTGAACGACTGCAAGCCCTGGCCGGTGACATGTTCCTTAGAGAGCAAACACCTGACAAGCCCTTTCGCCCTAAAACATGCATTTGGCTCTTTGACATTGCTTTATGTGCCCCACCAGAAAATGCTAGAGATAACCAGGAAATTACAGCCGACCTTCACTAGGTACAGTTCTACCAGCTATGAGCCAACATTCAAATGGTTCTGTTTGTTTATCTTGCATTCAGCTTTGCAATTCTTAGAGCCCATTTAAAAACTGGAAGTGAAATAACCGAAGCAAGTTAAGAAGAGAGCGGCATCGGGCATAGGTGGGGGTAAAACAATAAATGGAAAGAACTGACTATGCAAAAAGAAACATCGCAAACTATCAGAGCCCAGACCCCCGTCCAACTGAACCCACCCCAGCCAGGCATATCAAGCTGGGTCCCTGAAAAATCGCCCCGCCCATCTGGCTGTGAATGCTGCGTGTTCCAGGCAGAGCTACGGTGTGTGCGTCTGCTCTGCTGACGTGCTGCTTTGGTACGGAATGCACCACGGCCACAGGGAGCAGAGACATGGACTCCTACAAAACACAATCCCAGATACACCTCCAATGCCGCATCCCCTCCCCACTGTCTGCCATCCCCTCCCCTACCTCAACCTGGCCATTCTCAGCCTATTGCTAACACTTTCTCCCAGCCTTCAGCACTATGAATAAATAAAACGTGGTGTTATAAAAGGTAGATTGTGCCAGAGAAACCTGATCTGGATGTCAGTAAGGTTTCTGATACAGTTCCACATGGGAAACTATTCGTTAAATTGGAGAAGATGGGGATTAATATGAGAACCGAAAGATCAAGAAAGAATAGCATTAATGGGAGTCTACAAGGGGGTCATATTGAACGGTGAGTTGTCGGGCTGGAGGGAGTTACTAGTGGAGTTCCTCAGATCAGTCTTGGGACCAATCTTACTCAACACTTTTATTAGTGATCTTGGCACAAGAAGTGGGAGTGGGACACAAAGCCGGGAGGGATTGCCAATATGGAGGAGGACAGGAAAATCATACAAGAAAATCTGCATGTCCTTGGAAGCTGGAGTAATAGAAATGGGATGAAAATGAATAGCGCACAAATTCTAGTTGTTAGTCTCCAAGTGCATAATTTTGCAAGAAGCTGGGGATTTATCAACTGAAGTGACAGAGGAGGAGAAAGACGTGGGCGTATTGGTTGATCACAGGATAATTATGAGCTGCCAATGTGATGCAGCCATGAAATAGGTTAATGCAGTCCTAGGATACATCAGGTGAGGTGTTTCCAGCAGACACATGAAAGGGTTAGTACTGTTATAAAAGGCACCGATGAGACCTCATCTGAAATACACCTCTACCTTCTGCCCTTAAAGTCTCTGAGTCTATAAACTGTGCTTTGTGTTGCTCAGACACTGATGGAGATCAGGGCCCCATCGTGCAGCACATGGCAGAGACCCTGACTGAGATCAGCACCCCTATTCTGCTGGGCACTCCACAGACAGAGAGGGAGTCTTTGCCCCAAAGAGATCACAATCCAAGGAGACAATGGGTAAGAGGAAAACAGAGAGGGACTGTGACTTCCCCCAAGTCACCAAGCAGGTCAGGGACAGAGCCAGGAACATACCCCGTTAACGCCAGAGCCACATCACCCACAGCTTGGAAAGGTCCCCAGATCCCATTGTATTAGGCTGCAGGAAGAGGTGGTTTGTCCATGGATGCACAGGCTGTCTTGGCAGGGTAGCTCAGCTCCAGTCCCTGCACACAACTGGGTGTATGTGTCATGGGTCAGGAGAAGTCAGTGTCCAGTCCTGTGGGGCTGTGCTCCTGGCTCACACCTCCAGCACTCACTGCTGCCCCTTCCTTACCAGCTGTACTGGTCAGCCAGAGCCAGGCCTCTGGGAGCTCACTACCTCTCCCACCCCACCACCTCAAACCTTCAAACAGGGACATGGTGCACCGGTGCCAGAGTGCACTAGTGTAAATTCTGCCTGTACTAAGGGTTTGCACCAGTGCCTAAAACACCAGTGTGGCAGAGACCTTCAGTGCCCAAAATAGCAGTACGGTGGCACTAGAACTGGGATCTAGTTCTAGCTCTGTCACAGACCTTGCACACATCGATGCTTCTCCTCCCAACTTTAGTCTCTTTACTCAGCTGCCCACTCACTGAGGTCTCCTCTTTCTCTCCAGAGCTGCTCACCACTAAAATCTGTGTGGGAGTCACCAGAGCGAAGGTAGTTCAGCTCTGGAATAGTCTTACAAGGGAGGCTGGGGAGTCTCTTTCCCTGGAAGTTTTTAAGAACAGGTAGGACAAACCTCTGTCAGAGATAATCTACATATACTTGGTCCTGCCTCGGCAGAGACAGCTGGACTTGATGACAGCTTGAGGTCCTATCTAGCTCTACATTTCTAGGATGCTATGCAATATATACGTATAAAACAACACACAGAGAAAAACCTCACAACATGATGTCAGGCCATTCAAAAAACAACAACAACAAAACAAAAAACTATATTGCACAGCATAAAGTGACACAATACTAAGGGGAAGAAAGCAACACAATGCAAACTAACACACCTTAGGACAAAAGTACAGAATGCAAAACAACAACTCAAGCCAACATAACACCGATACCAAACAAGCTGAGGCAAAACAATGCATCATAAAACTATGCAACACAACATGGTGCAATCCCAGTTCCAAAAGGCACCACGCAAAACAGCTCAGCGTAGAACAGGGCACAGCACAAAAGAGAATTATTTCAACGTAGGCCTGGAAGGGATCTTGAGAGGTTGTTTACTCCAGCCTCCTGTGCTGTGACAGAACCAAGTATCCCTAGACATTCCCAGACTGGTGTATCTCTAACCTGGTCTGAAAAACCTCCAGTGAAGGAAATTCCACAGTCTCCCTTGGAAGCCAATGCAAGGGAAACACAGGCCAAAACAACGCTGTACACACACATGCTGGGCTTGTGGATAAGGGGAGAGGCAAGAACTGAAACAATCTGGGTTCAGTTCCCAGTTTTGCCAAATGCAAACTTGCGCAAATTACTTCAGCTCTCTGAGCTTGTTTCCCCATCTGTAAAATGGAGAGTCGCCTCCCACCATTGGCCAATTTGGCCTTTGAGCTTTTTGTGGCAAGGCCTCTCTGTCACAATGGGCATGTCTACACTGAAGTCAGACACCGGCGGCTAGCCAGTGCCAGCTGACTTGGGCTCACATGGCTCAGGCTGCGGGGCTGTTTAATTGTGGTGTCCATGTTCCGGCTGGGGCTGCAGCTCAAGGTCTGGCACCCTCCCACCTCGCAGGGTCCTACGGCCTGGCTCCAGCCTGAGCCCAGACATCTACATTGCAGTTAAACAGCCCCTACGCCTGAGTCCTGTGAACCTGAGTCAGCTGGCATGGGCCAGCGGGGTGGTTTTAACAGCAGGGTAGAGATAGCCTTGGTGTCTTTCCTGCACCTGTTACAATGGGGACCCTGATCTTAGTCAGTGTCTTTGCAGAGGCCTGCACATTAGGAAGCCTGACCTCAGTTGGGGACTCTGCAACTCCCAGGATTACAGGATCCCTGATTTTGTTTAGGGCTCCTGCAGCAACTGGCAAAATATGGGGGCAGGATCTCTGCCAGGGTCTGTGCAGTGCACAGTATAGTGGTGGGGTGTGATCTTTGTTAGGGTCAGTGCAATGCCAGATCCAATGGGGACACAGATCTCAGTCAAGGTCTCTGAAGTGCCCAGAACAATGGAGGCAGTGGTTTGGGTCGCAGTCGTGCGCTGCCTGGCACAAGGGGGGCAGTGATCTCGGTGCAGGTCTCCGTTTTACCTGGTACAACAGTGGGATCTGATCTCACCCGGGGTCTCTTCAGCGCCTGGCAGAACAGGGCCACGCTCAGCACAATAAGAGCCCTGATCTCAGTCACACACCTGGAGAGAAAAGTGGGAAGATTTTCAAGAATTTGATATCAGTAACTCAGAACTGAGGAGAAAATGGGGCACAAACTAAATATTTGCCAATATAAGGGACAAGCATCAACCTGTGGGGAGATTTTATGTCACCATTCAACAGTTCAAGAGAAAAGAGGGGAAATTGGAGGGGATTATACAGGGATATTGAATCAACAACAGGACGGGACGGATTCTTCCTGCCTCACACTCACAGGGCCAGGAGGGAGCCCTGGGCGATGTCTTTTCACAGGGGGAGGGAGCGGGGCTGGAGTCAGAAGGTCGCTGGCTGTGGGGAGGGGCTGGCAGTGGGGTCTGGGAATGTGACTAGCAGGTGATGGGGGGGAGGGGAAGTAGCTGGACTAGGAAACCTGGGGCTGGGCCGTCCCCATGGGGGACACTTGCTCCCCCCTCCCCTTCCTGGCCCTTCCCACGCCCTGTTGCCAGCAGAGAAGGGCCCCCCCAGCCCAGCCCAGAGGTGTCCCTGTCTCAGGGCCCCCCCAGCCTCTGCCCATTCACCCTCTGTCCCGTTCAGAAATCACTGGGGGGAACCATTTCCCACCCACACAGGGACAAATCCCTGCAGGGGAAAATGGGGGAAACCCCCCACACCTGAGATCTGAACTGGCCATTGGCGAAGGGGAGAGAAAATGGGGCACGATGGGGGGAGGGGAACAGGGAACTTCTCAGGGGTTTGGGGGGGTCACCCTGGGGGTGGCTCGTTGCTCTCTAGGGAGAAAGGGGGCAGGACGGGAGGGGGGGGGTCCCCACGGGGGGGGGGCCAGCGGTAAATCCGAGGGGATCTCAGGCCCCCCCGCCATGTCCGGGCTGCACAGACATTTCCCCCCCGCCCCTTTCCCAGCCCCCGCCCGGTCTCCCCCCCAGCCCCACGGGGGGTTAACGCGTCTCACCGGCACAAACCCTCCTGCTCCGCCCGGCCCCGCAGCTCCAGCCACCAGCAGCGGGTGACGCGGCCTCTGCGCACGCGGGACTCTCCCCCTCCCCGATCTGCGCATGCCCAGAGCTCCAACGGCACAAACCCTTCTCCGGCCCGGGAGAGGCTCCAACGGCCCTGCGCGAGCCAGGCAGAGCCGCAGCGCCCAACGCTCCTTCCGAGCCCGGCTCCGCTTCCCCCGCCGACGTCACTTCTGGTCCGGGGAGAGTCAGGAACTACATCTCCCAGCCTGCCCCGGGGCGCTTCCGCTCTCTGCAGGGCAGGGCAGGGAGGGGTCAGCAGGTGAAATCGCGCATGCTCCTTGCGAGCCTCGCTGGGGGAGGGAGAACAAAGGTGCTGCTGCTGCCTGCGTGTGAGCTCAGGGCCCGGCTCGCTGGGATGGAGGCGGGAGCCCGGGGCCGGGGGGGGCCCTGTGGGGGGAGCGGGGTGTGGGGCTGGGAGGGGAGAAGCCGGAATTCCGGGGGGGGGTTGAACTGTCTCTGGGCAGCCAGGAAATCCCCGGGGGGGGGGAAGTGGTGGGCAGGCGAAGCGGGGAGGGGAGTTAATTGGATCCTGTCCCTGTTTGTGCCACTTGCCTCTCGCCCCCGGTACAAATTCTCTCTAGTTCTGCCCCTTTTCTCTGTGTGTCTCACACGGGCTGTAAAATCCGGGCAGATTCGCCCTCCCAATGATCGGCTCTCTCGTCTCCCCTGATTCCCCCCCCCCCGATTCCCATTTTCCACCTTCTGTTGCAGTTTGTGACACGTTTTCTCTACAGATCTCAAGGGTTGATATAAAATACCCTAAACACTTGCCCCACTTCTCTCTAGTTGTCTATTTCCAATTGAATGTGCCCTGAGATTCTCCCTTTTCTCTAATTATAAAATACCAAGACAATCTCAGATTTACACCTGCTCTCAGCTTCTGGAACATGTAGGTAAAATGTTTGCAAATGTTGCCCATTTCCTCTCTCTTCATTTAACAAATATTGATGTGAAACACTGAGATTTTTACCTCATCTCTGATATAAACATATAAAATCTCTTTGATTTTCCACTTTCCTCTCTATTATTTGCAAAAATTGAGCCAAAATCTCTCAGATTTCCAGCCTTTCTCTTTCATTTTTGTTATTTTCTATGTCAATTTAAAATCCTTTCAAGTTTGGGGCTGTTCCCCATGTTTCTTAATCCCAGCAACTTCTTTCTTGGAGGAAACCTGTTGCCCTGAATCATTCTCCATCCTGGAGGCTGCAGGGGGTTAAATTTCCCAGTGTTGATCTTTCCCCTCTCCTCTGAGAACCATTTCTTCCCCCTTTTATCTCTGTTAAAATGTTTGCCAATGAAAGAGACCAGCCACATCTTTAATACCCATCAAAGCCAGAGGCCTCCCCCTGTTTGGGGATGAGTGGTTCCCAGCTGGTAACGGGAGAGTTGGCTGGACCCTTCTCTTTTCTCCAGCTGGCACGGGATGAGGTCGTCGCTCTGAGTGCAGCGGGGTCCAGAAGTATCTCAAACCCCATGGCAAAGGGTCTGTGTGAGGGGTTGATTCCCACAGTGCTAAGATGCAGCCACCTCTGGGGTGGATCCATGGTGGCCATTATTTGCTAGTGACAGGCCATGGACATTTCTTACCTTTCTTGCCCTCTAGGCCTTCCATTCTCCTGTTCAAGAGGCATCTCCCAGGGCTTCCTCTGCTTGTGTGACTGGCCAGCAGGGGGTGGTGTTAACTTTCTATCTACTTCTCACACTGTGAGGTAACACTTGCAGGGGTGGGGAAGGTGTCTGTGTGGGGAGATTGCAGCTCAAGGGGCATTGTGGTAGGGGGAGGCCTCTGGGTGGCTGGACAGGGGGTACCCTAGTCAGGTTGGTGGGTTCTGGAGGTTTGGGGTTTCAGGGGGTGGTTGTGATGTGCCCATCCCTGAGGCTATGGATCCTGGAGGTGGGTATCGCTGGGGGCCTGGTGGCTGCAGAAGAGCAGGGGTGGGTGTCTCTTGGGGGGGCGGGACAGGGGGTTAGAGGGAGCCTGGTGCTGTGCCAGGGGCTCTGTCTGGGCTTCGCCGGCTGGCTCCTGGGATCGTTGCAATGCCCAGTGCACAGAGCTGGGGGGAGGGGATCCCGGGCACTAGGTCAGGGGATGCCAGGGAAGCAGAATGAGGGGTCCCACTGTAAAGCATCAAGGGGTCCTGCTGGGTGGAGGAGGGGGTCTCAGACAAATGACAGGGCAGATCCTGCTGGTGGTGGTGTAGGGGGTGGGGGGGGTCCTAGGCAGGCAGTGAGGAACTGAGTTCCCAGTGGGTGGGTCTCTGGCTGCTGGGGGCTTTTGGTGGGGGGAACCCTTTGGGATTCCCAACCTGACAGTCATGGTCTGGTGGGGATTCCCTGGCTGGTGGGGCTTTGAGGGGTATCTGGGGTTCCTGGCCAGGGACTCTGGGGGCTGCGTCCCAGGGAATATCTGCTGGGCCCCTGGCTGTGGGAAATTTTACTAACCATGATCCTTCTCTCTGATCAACTTGTGCCAGAGTCCTGGCTCCAAGCACTGCCCGGCATTCCCCAGTCACATGCCCTGTCACTGTGATAATTTTCTGTTCACTTACCAAACACTGGGAGTGTGAAATCACAGATTTTGCTTTTCTCCTCTTTTGAAAACTGCAGGAACTTTTTGTTCCGTTTAGAAAATTTGTGCCCCCAGTCCTTGTTCTCGATCTAGGGCGTGAGGGAGGTGGGAAGGGGGTCAGCACTGCCACACAATGGTCTCTTCCACAGCATTCTGGACTCATTCTTTCTGAAATCTGGTGTCATTGAGACCATTGTTAATTCATCACTGCATGGAAAGACAAGGAGTGACTCCAGATGGACAGTGGGGCAAGTGAGATCAGCAATTCTCCCTGTGAGGAGGGGCTCTCATTAGCTGCTTTCCCCAGAGAGCTAAAGGAGGGAAGCTGCTCAAACGCTCTGTCCCTCTCTGCTCAGGATATTGGAGTTCAGCTTCCTGGGTCACGCTCCAGCCTCCATTGTGATCTGGAAGACCAGGCTTGGCAGCTGCTGCTCCCCCAGTGGGGCTCTGTGCTGGGAATTGACCTTAATTAAAGCTTCTTCTCTGCCTGGCCCAGGGGATGACTTTCTCCAGCTGGTCCTAGCCCCCTAGAGCAGCCCTGGGCCCTGTTAATACTAAATTCTGAGCCAGACATTCCAAATAACTGAAAGGAACGAAGGGACAATGCTGGGGTCTGGCCTTAAAATGTCTCCACACAAACAGACGACCCCCCCCCCCCCTCATTTCTCGTCCCATTAGCAATTGCAGGATAAAATCCAGCCATGGAGGAGCAAACTAGCCAGGAATGAGACTTTCCTACCAGATGGGCAGGGAGAGGGGACAGGGAAAAGGAGAAAGAGAGACTGAAAGGGGCAATGGAAGAGGAGAGTTTGGAGAGAGATTTCCAGATCTCTAATCTGCCCAGAAAGATGTATTGCTGCACCCTGGATAGAGTCACTTTCCTGTAGAAAAGATGAGAATCAGACTCAGGAGAATCCAGTTCCAGACTCCATATTCCCCCTGCTGGGGTGTGGCTGCCGTGCGGTCTATGTCCAAGGGAATCCCCCACAGTGACTCCTTTGGTTCTGCTTTTTTCTAGCCTTGTGTTCAGAGACTTTGTTATGGGATGGGGGGATGGAGACGAGAGGATAAATGTCTCTGTGGGCTTAGCCTGGCAGGAGGGGCCAGGTCTACACTGTACACAGAGATCAAGCCTTTCTCAGCATGGCAGACTCTAGGGTGTCTGTGTGTGGGGAAAGGGCCTGGGGGAATCATGCTGTGAAATGAATTAAAGCCTGTTCTGAAAGCTCCACAACTGCCCTTCTCACCCTCCCAGGCTGCAGAATAATGTCCATGTTTTGCTCCAGTTCATCCCGTCCTCTCATTGGTCAGGGGAGAGAAATGGCTGCAGAGGAGCCAGTTCAGGTAGGTTTTATCAGGGGGTTGCTGGTGGGTTCCTCCAGGAGGGAGCAGGACAGCAACTACACCGGAGATGGGGAGGTGTGCACAGTCTGGTTTGCAGGAAATGCACAGGGTGGAGAAAGGGAGGAGGACAGGGGTGTGCTAAACCTGCTGAGAGGTAGTTAATAAGTGGCCTAGATTCTAGGAACAGACCCAGGAGGTTCGGCAGTGAAATGCCCTAGTTTGTGAAGCAGAAAATAACCCAGCTCCATGAGGCTGGGAAAACTGACCAGACTCCCAGTGCTGGAGCCTGACCTGACTAACCAGCGGCTGCTGTGAGATACGAAGGGGGCACCCACCAGTGAGGCTGAGGGGAGATTCCCCTCCCTTCACATCCAGCTCTTCAGAATGGGAAGAGTGTTGGGCTTCCTACCAGGGAGCTGTCCCTGGACCCTGCTAGGGGCTTCATCTCCTGAATCAGTCTGTGGCTAGTAGGTGTGTGTTGGCTCTCTTGGGAGCCAACTCTCTCTCTCTTCATCCCTTCACCCTCGTGTTTCCTGGGTGCTCCGAGCAGGGTGGGGGTGGGACTCTGACTCTAGTCCACCCAGAGCTTGTGTTTAGCTCCTGTCCCCCATGTATAGTGGGGCTGTGAGTGAGTGAGTGGGGCAGCAGGTACTGAGGGTTGGACTCTTGCTCTTTCAGGGGCCGGTGACCTTCGAGGAGGTGGCTGTGTATTTCACCAGGGAAGAGTGGGCTCTGCTGGACCCCACTCAGAGAGCCCTCTACTGGGATGTCATGCAGGAGAACTATGAGAATGTGACCTCGCTGGGTAAGGGTTCCTGTCCCCTCGGTTCTTGGAAGGGGAAAAGAAGAGAGATGATTCATGCCAGCCCCCAATGCCACCTCTACTCTGCCCTGTTTCAGCATCACCCCAATATGCCAGTGACACACACACTGCCATAGACCCTCCCCTGCTGCAGAACACTTTGGGAACAGAGCACAGGAGCCGTATCGCACAGTGTCAAATATCTCCTGTTTGCTCAAGTGAAACTGAGGTTAGGTGCAGCATAACCAGCAGAAGCTTCCTACCCCTGACCGCTCAAACCCTGAGCCTTCTCCACCCAGGCCACAGTTATGCTTGGGGTGTAACGAGCAGGCTTCTGGCTCAGGGTTACTTATCACAGACAGTCCATGTGCCCTTGAATGCTGGCTGGGGGTATCCAGAGAAGGAAGCTGAGTGGTGAATTTAGTGTTAGTGGGGCCCTGTGCTCAGCTTCATTTTAGAGGTCCCTCTTTGGGACTCAGGCAAGAAAAAGAACATTCTCTCTTATTTCACCCCCCCCATTTTTCATTCTTTTTTTCTTCATCCTCCTCCTATAGGTAGTAGGAAGTAAATGAAAATAAAGTGAGGTACCTTGATTGTTTTTGTTGTCTGAGTTTTCCACAGACCACTTGAAAATCGCTGAGCATCTCAGTGCTCCACTTATGATCTTTCCAAATCTTGTTTGTACCGTTAGCTAACTGTTGTAAAGCGCTTTGGATGAGAGCCATTTATTAAAAAATATATATATATTAAAAACGTTAAAGTCCAGGGTCTGGCCAGGAGTTAAGGTGTGGGAGGGGGCTCAGGGCTGGGGCAGGTGGTTGGGATGTGGAGCGCTTATCTGAAGCAGCTCCTGTTCCATGCGAGCAATGCAGGTGGGGATGGGGGTGGGCAGGAGGCTATGTGGAAGAGGTGCAGGAGTCAGGGCTGGGTGTGTGTGTGGGGGCAGGGGGTATGGGTGGATGCAGGAATCAGGAAAGGCAGGGAACTGTGGTTGTTTGTGAGCAGTGAAAGAGTAAGGGCTGGGGGTGTGAGAGGGAGTGCACGAGTTAGAGCATGGGGTGTGAGGGCTGCATATATGGGAGGGGTTGCAGGAGTCAGGGCTGGAGTCCTGGGGGTGCTGAGGACAATCAATGGGACACAGTCGTTCCAGGGTACAAAATATATTGGAAGGACAGAGCAGGTCATACTCGGGGGGTGGGGAGGGGAGTGGCACTGTATGTTAGAGAAAATGTAAACTCAAATGAAGTAAAAACGTTAAATGAAACCGCATGTTCCATAAAATCTCTATGGATAGTAATTCCATGCTCTAATAAGAATATAACAGTATGGATCTCTTTTCAACCACCTATCAAAGACAGTGATAGTGAGGATGAAATGCGAAGGGAGATTAGAGAGGCTATCAAAATAAAGAACTCCATAATAGTGGGAGATTGCAGTTATCGCCAGATTGACTGGGTACATGTCAGCTCAGGACTAAATGGAGAGACAAAATTTCTGGTACTTTAAATGACTGTGTCCTGGAGCAGCTGGTACAAGAACCTGCAAGGGGAGAAGCAGCTCTCGATTTAGTCCTGAGTGGAGCGCAGGATCTAGTCCAAGGGCTAACTATAACAGAACCGCTTGGAAATAGTGACCAGAATATAACAGCATTTAACATTCCTGTGATGAGAAGAAGAGCTCAACACTGTGGCATTTAATTTTGGAAAGGGGAACTATGGAAAAACGAGGGAGTTAGTTAAACAGAAATTAAAAGGTACAGTGACTAGAGTGAAATCCCTGCAAGCTGCATGGACGCTTTTCAAAAACACAATATTAGAGGCCCAACTTAAATGTATCCCCCAAATTAAAAAACACAGCAAAAGAACTAAAGAAGAGTCACTGTGACTTAAGGACCATGCAAAAGAAGCAGTGAGAGATAAGGCCTCTTTTAAAAAGTGGAAGTCAAATCCTAGTGAGGTATATAGAAGGGAGCATAAGCACTGCCAAATTAAGTGTAAAAATGGAATAAGAAAAGCCAAAGAGGAGTGTGAAGAAGGGGCTAGCCAAAAACTCAGACGGTAATAACAAAATGTTTAAGTACATCAAAAGCAGGAAGCCTGCTAAACAACCAGTGGGGCCACTGCACAAATGAGATACAAAAGGAGCCCTTAAAGAGGATAAAGTCATTGCTGAGAAACTGAACACATTCTTTGCTTCAGTCTTTATGGCTGAGGATGTTGGCGAGATTCCCAAACCTTTTGTTGGTGACAAATTTGAGGAATTGCCACAGATTGAAGTGTCACTAGAGGTGGTTTTGGAACTAATTGATAAACTTAACTGTAACAAGTCACCAGAACCAGATGGTATTTACCCAAGAGTTCTGAAGGATCTCAAATGTGAAATTGGGGAACTATCAGCTATGGTTTGTAACCTGTCCTTTAAATTGGCTTCTGTACCCAATGACTGGAAGATTGCTAATGTAACACCAATATTTAAAAAGGACTCTAGATGCATTCCTGGCAATTACGGACCAGTAAGTCTAACGTCTGTACCAGGCAAATTAGTTGAAACAATAGTAAAGAATAAAATTGTCAGGAACAGAAGAACAAAAAATGTTGGGCAAAGAAAAGAAAATAATAGGAGATAGACCAATCTCCTAGAACTGGAAGGGACCTTGAAAGGTCATTTAGTCATAGAATCATAGAATCATAGGTCAGAAGGGACCAACATGATCATCTAGTCTGACCTCCTGCACAAGGCAGGCCACAGAACCCCACCCATCCACTTTTATAACAACCCCTAACCCACGACTGAGTTATTGAAGTCCTCAAAATTGTGGTTTGAAGACCTCAAGCTGCAGAGAATCTACCAGCAAGCGACCCACGCCCCACGCTACAGAGGAAGGCGAAAAACCTCCAGGGCCTCTGCCAATCCGCCCTGGAGGAAAATTCCTTCCCGACCCCAAATATGGCGATCAGCTAAACCCTGAGCATGCGGGCAAGACTCACCAGCCAGCACCCAAAAAGAATTCTCTGCAGTAACTCAGTTCTCATCCCATCCATCATCCCCTCCCAAACCATCGAGCAGACTTATCTGCCGATAAGCCAAGATCAATCGCCCAAATTAAACTATCCCATCATATCATCCCCTCCATATACTTATCAAGCTTAGTCTTAAAGCCCGATAAGTCTTTTGCCCCCACCACTTCCCTCGGAAGACTGTTCCAGAACTTCACTCCCCTAACTGTTAAAAACCTTCGTCTAATTTCAAGTCTAAACTTCCTAATATCCAGTTTGTACCCATTCGTCCTCGTGCCTAGTCCAGCCCCCTGCCTTCACTAGCAGGACCAATTTTTGGCCCAGATCCCTAAGTGGCCCCCTCAAGGATTGAGCTCACAAGCCTGAGTTTAGCAGGTCAATGCTCAAACCACAGAGCTGTCCCTCTCCTGAAAGTCACCATGGTTTCTGTAAAGGGAAATCATGTCTTACTAATCTATTAGAGTTCTTTGAAGTGGTCAGCAAACATATGGACAAGGGGGATCCAGTGGACATAGTGTACTTAGATTTCCAGAAAGCTTTTGACAAGGTCTCTCTGTAGTAAACGTCTGTCCCAAATCTGGACTTTAGCATCCAAGATCTGGGTGTTTACCTGAAACTCCCCCAAGCTTACTATCCGCTTGGATCTTTCTCGCTGCCACCAGCCAGGAATTTACAGGGCCTGACCCCCTTTCCCTCTCTCTGGTCTCCCCAACCCTTCCCTGGGGGGGGGGGTCCCAAATCCCTTGGATTCTTAAAACCAGGAGAAATAACCCCTTTCCCCCTCCCTCCCAGGCTTGCCTCTTTGTCTAGCCTGCGAGTACCGAGAAAACCTGTTTCTCTGCTTCCCAAGAGATAATCGTTCTATCACCTTGGGACAATAGGAACACAAAAGACCAACAGCTGGCTTTGCCTTCCCCCCTAGCCTGTCACCCCGTGGTAGACAGACTAAACACAGAAATCTCTATCCCCTTTGCCTCACTAGGAAAGAAACTTCCACGAGTTAAAAAGAAAACTTTATATAAAAAGAAAGAAAATACAGAACAACAATACTGCATTAAAGATCAATACAGGCTCTTGCTTATAAGAAAATATGAATAACCAGTCTGATTTAAAAAATAGCCAATTTAAAACAGTCCAGCAAATCAACACACAGTAAATACAAATCAAAGCACATCACAGCCGATGACTTTTTTTCCTTTTGTACTCACAGACTTTTAGTAGGATATTAGAAAGATGATTGGAGTTAGAGAGAAACTTGTTTACTCACAGCCGAGGAAAACAACAAAGACCCAGATTACCCAATTCCCGCCCCTGACTTTTAAAAAATCCCGTTCTCTGATTGGTCCTCTGGTCAGGTGTTTGGTTCCCCCTTTTTCACCCTTTACAGGTAAAAGAAAATTAACCCTTACCTATCTACTTATGACACTCTCACCAAAGGCTCTTACATAAATTAATTTATCATGGGATAAGAGGGAAGATCTTTTCATGGATTGAGAACTGGGAACAAAGGGTAGGAATAAATGGTAAACTTTCAGAATGGAGAGGAGTAACTGGTGGTGTTCCCAAAGGGTCAGTCCTCGGACCAGTCCTATTCAACGTATTCATAAATGATCCGGAGAAAGGAGTAAACAGTGAGGTGACAAAGTTTGCGGATGATACTAAGCTGCTCAAGATAGTTAAGACCAACGCAGACTGTGAAGAACTTCAAAAAAAAATCTCGTAAAACTAAGTGAATGGGCAACAAAATGGCAAGTGAAATTTAATAGTATAAATGTCAAGTAATGAACATTGGAAAAAATAACCCCAACTACACATGCAATATGATGGGGGCAAAATTAGGCTAATCAGGAAAAAGATCTTTTTGTCATTGTGGCTAGTTCTCTGAAGACATCCAGCAGTGTGGTGCGGAAGTCAAAAAAGCAAACAGGATGTTAGGAATTATTTAAAAAGGGATAGACAGTAATACAGAGAATATCTTATTGCCCTTATATATATCAATGGAAATAACTAATTTAGACCCCTTCATTTTATATGTGTGCTTGGGATTATGTTTGCCAATGGGCTACACTATGTGCTATCCTGACATCTAGCACTGCTGAGATCCTGCATTCAGTGATATCCCTGCCCTTCCTGTTCCCTTTCTCCACTGAGCCCCACCAGCCCATGCTTCCTGTTCCCAGCTTCCCCAGGACTCTCTCTTTGTCTCTGCACCTCTCTGTCAGCAAGAAGCAGTGCCAGGGAGACTTGCCCTCTGGCTGGAGACTTCGATTTCTGGGTCATGGATTTACTTTCAGTGTATTTTAGGAGACTCTTTGAAATTGAGTGTCTGTGACATTAAGCACAGTACAATCTGGACTGTTCAACAGCTCTATCCCCTCAGTTCCCCAAGCTGGGGTGCCTTTTACACTGCTCTACTGTGAGAGCAGCCACTCCTGGGCAGTTCACACACAGTCTACAGCATGTAACTCACTCCCAGCTACACAGTTTTAAGTGCTGCTAGTCAGCAACTCCTGAATTACAGTACCTCACAGGAGAACCCCAGAAAATTCTCTGCTCACAGACATCCCCCAGAAATGTGCATCTTGCCCTGTCCAGCACACTCCTGAACAATGGGAGATCATATGAAATCTGTTATTTCATCAGTGGAAAATGTCATGCACCAGCCTTGTTATTCAAATTGGAGTTTCCAACACACTTTAATCCTAACACACTGGTTAGATAAAAAAAGGAAACACAATTATTAACTACTGAAAAAAATGATTTTAAGTGACTACAAGTAATGATGCATAAAAGTCAGAATTGTTTACAAAAGAAATGCAAGATAAAACACAAACTAATGTTTAACTTAACAAGCTAAAACAGGTTTAAAACAAATGTTTCTCTCACCATCTGCTGAGACAGACTGGTTTTCCTTTCAACCAAGACTCTTCCTAACCTGCCCCTGCCGCCCACATTCAGTTTTTCAGGAGTTGTCATGAGCAGAGGGAAAGGTGAGAGAGAGAGAGAGAGTCTCATGCATTTTCCTCACCTCTTTTTATAATTCAGTCCTTTGTACTAGAAACCACTTCAGTTCTCAGCTGAATCATGGTGACAGGCTGTCATAGATATGAGCTTCCAGTGTCCCTGTGATGGAATGTAAATGTCGTCTTCACACCTTCCCCCTGGTAGGGAATGGCCATTTGACCAGCTGTTTGCCTTGCTGTCTCCGAGGTACTTAGGGTTAGGGTTGCAACTTTTTCAGTAATATCATACTGTAAAATCTCTGAACTTTACATACAGTTTTGCTACACAGTTTAACAGGAGGATATTCAGTAGATTATGTCTTTTCAAATGATACCTCACAAGCCATACAGTGATAAATGAAGGGGAGGGAAGGGATCTCCCTTCTATAAACACCCAGCCAGCCAGTTGGCTGTAAAATCCCTGTTGGTGCGAGTTCTCTGCTTGCTTTACCTGTAAAGGGTTAACAAGCCCATAGGTAAAAGAAAAGTATTGGGCACCTGACCAAAGGAGCCAATGGAAAGGCTAGAACTTTTTTAAATGGGAAAGTAACTTTCCCTTTGTCTGTTGTTCTCCGGAGAAGGCGACACGGAGTAGCAATGCTGTGTATGGCTTGAAGCAGGTATGAAAATTCATCTTCCATACCTAGAAGAAATGATTTGGACAGGGAATGTTTAGACAGACACAGTCAGGTTTATTTTTTATTTCGGCTTTTGGATCTCCTCTGTGCTGTCCCAGATGCTTTTGTTTGCTTGTAAGCTTTAAGCTGAACCCCGAAGAAAGCTATTTTGGATGCTTTCAAAAATTTTCTTTTAAGATCTAGCAAAAGCCTAAGTTCCAGATGTATTGTGTTCCTTTTCAATTTTAATAAAATTTACCTCTTTTAAGAACAGGATTGGATTTTCGGTGTCCTAAGTGGTTTGTGCATGTAATTTGATTATCTGGTAGCCACAGCTAATTTCCTTTGTTTTCTTTCTCAGCTCTTTCCCGGAGGGGAGGTGAAAGGGCTTGAGGGTGCCCCAGAGTTAAGAATTCTCAAGTGCTCCTTCCTGGGTCCAAGGGTTTGGGGTTTTTTTGTATTTGGGTGGTGGCAGCATTTACCAAGCCAAGGTCAGAGAAAAGCTGTAACTTTGGGGTTTTAATACAAGCCTAGAGTGGGACAAATTAATTTGTAGAATCCTGGCGGGCCCCCCCTTTCTGCACTCGGAGTGACAGAGTGGAGATTCAGCCCTGACACATACTATGAACAAAATTGATCATAATTTTCTAGAAGAGTGAACATAGGGGAACAGACTTGCACAGTGTCTGTGTGTTCCCAACATCTATGTGGGTATTTCAGTCCCTCACAAGCAAGGTGTTTGGCATCTTCAAACACCCAGGGAACCGGTCCTGGGAATTGACTGATTTATTAAGTAACACTGTATGGAATTGAGAGACACTTTATATTATTATTGTTTTATTATAAATACCAGTATGATGAATTTGCAATAAATGGTGCTAGATATGCCATGTAAGGTGTCAATGAAAATGTTATGATTTTCCAAGTATGATGGTCTTGTTTCTATCTTTGTATTGTGAGTTACAGATATGTAGGGTATGTCTGTATTCCAGACTTGTGTAGTGTTTCTGAGTGACAGCCCCAGACATATTGGCATCAGCGCTGCCCAGCCTGTTCGATGGCCCATCCGGGGTCATCAGCCATACAATGAACCCATTAAAAGGATTAAGGGGATACACCTATTGAGTCAGCAAGACGTGCCGGGGTTTGCCTGTGTAGTGAGACCTCCAAGGCTTTTCCATGCCATGTGCTGTGAAGCTTGTGTTTGGGACACAGGAAGTAGAAGCCACTTGGCAAAAGGAATGTAAAGGGCAGCTGAATCATCTCCATTTTTTCTTCAATCCTTCTTCCTACCTCTGGAGCAACTTCTTTGCAAACGGAAGGCTTGAACAAAGAACTGAATGATGTGGATGTGTACCAGAGAGCCTTTCAAGCCAGAAACTCACCAATACTGCTAAGAACCAGATACATTCAGAAATATATATATCTGATTGCTTTCCCATTTAACAACTCCCTTTTTCTTTCTTTCTTTTATAATAAGCCTTTAGTTTAGATGCTTTCTTGCTTATAAACCTTTAGTTTAGGTGCTAAGGATTGGCTGGCATCGTAGTATTTTGGGTGAGATCCAAACCCATACTGACCTGGTAATGTGGCTGACTCTGGGGTCAGAAGAACACTGTTTATGTGAGCAGAGTTTTTAAATAACCTCTCACTGTCCTGGACCTAGGTGCTGATTGGGAGTCAGAGAACTAGAATGCAATAAAGGGGGCTGTGTGATTTCTTTTCAGTTTCTCGATAACCAGTGGAGGGCGATCAGAAGCACTGTTGGTGACTGGTGGGTGAGTTTAACTTCCATGTTAACCACCAGTTTTCGGAGCACGTGCTGTCCCTTTTTCAGCCTGCCCTGATCTTGGCCTTTTCAGTGAGGACTGCCCCAGGCACACTGGGTCACACTAAGCACTGAAGTTCAATTAATAGAGTGTTTTTATGACACAGTCATATGAAATCAACTGAACTCCTTTGTTTTCTTTCATCTGAGCAGGGTTTCCAGTTTCCAAACCTCATATAATCTCCCAGCTGGAACAAGAAGAGCCATGGGTCCCAGATATCCATGGTTCAGAGGAAAGATGGATCCTGAGAGCTCCCCGCACAGGTGAGGAAACATTAAACCAACTCAGAATCTGTAAGTGGCTGAAAGAAACATCTGGGATGCCCTACAGAGCCCTTGGGAGGTCTCTCAGTTCATTATTGTCCCTAGCAGGGGTCGTATCCTCAGGGTAAATATAGCTCATGGCTTCCTGTAGATCCTAGCAGACACCAGGCCGTGGCTTCCTTCCTTCCCCCTGCGAATTTGGATGGGATATGAAGGCCCAATTGATCCCCTCCTCTCTCCTATTTAGGGGATGAGTGTGGAGGAGTTCAGTTCTTGTTTTTATTTGACCTCTCTCAAGCACTTGTATTGGTTTGGCCTTCCTCTTTCCATCCCTGTTTGAGGTTTCTGTCTCTATCGCAGCAGGTGAACCAATGATAGTTGAGAAAGAGGAGCAGAATTTTCAGCAGGAAAATGTTGAGCAAGTGGATAAACACAGAGCATTTTCGCAAAGATCGAAAACGAATGTGTCCAGGAGTCATGAGCAGGGTAACTCCTGTGAGATTCAGCACAGAGCAGAAAGAGAGCAGGGAAAGCAGCCAGGAGAGAGAGTAGGTAAATTTATTTTCTGTCGGGGAACTCAGAAGAGCGTCAAGGAAACCACAACACAGCAGGAAATCGTCATGGGAAAGAGGAAAAATACATGCTGTGAGTGCGGGAAAAGCTTCTCTAGCAGCTCAAACCTTTCTCAGCATCAGAAAATCCACACAGGGGAGAGGCCCTATGAATGCCGTGAGTGTGGGAGAACCTTCACTCAAAACTCTCACCTTACTGTGCATCGGAGAATTCACACAGGAGAGAGGCCCTATGAATGCAGTGAGTGTGGGAAAGGCTTTATTACCAGCTCAGCCCTTTCTCAACATCAGAGAATCCACATGGGGGAGAGGCCCTTTGAATGCAGTGAGTGTGGGAAAACCTTCATTCACAGATCAGCCTTTTCTCAACATCAGAGAATCCACATGGAGGAGAGGCCCTATGAATGCCATGAGTGTGGGAAATGCTTCACTGAAAGATCAACCCTTTCTAAACATCAGAGAATCCACACAGGGGAGAGGCCCTATGAATGCCATGAGTGTGGGAAATGCTTCATTGAAAGTTCAGCTCTTTCTAGACATGAGAGAATTCACACAGGGGAGAGGCCCTGTGAGTGCCGTGAGTGTGGGAAATGCTTCATTGAAAGTTCAGCCCTTTCTAAACATCAGAGAATCCACACAGGGGAGAGGCCCTTTGAATGCCGTGAGTGTGGGAAAACCTTCATTTTCAGATCAGGCCTTTCTAAACATCAGAGAATCCACAAGGGGGAGAGGCCCTATGAATGCCGTGAGTGTGGGAAATGCTTCATTGAAAGTTCAGCCCTTTCTAAACATCAGAGAATCCACACAGGAGAGAGGCCCTATGAATGCCGTGAGTGTGGGAAATGCTTCACTGGAAGATCAACCCTTTCTAAACATCAGAGAATCCACACAGGGAAGAGGCCCTTTGAATGCCGTGAGTGTGGGAAAACCTTCATTTACAGATCAGACCTTTCTAAACATCAGAGAATCCACAAGGGGGAGAGGCCCTATGAATGCCGTGAGTGTGGGAAATGCTTCATTGAAAGTTCAGCCCTTTCTAATCATCAGAGAATCCACACAGGAGAGAGGCCCTATGAATGCCGTGAGTGTGGGAAAACCTTCAATCACAGCTCACACCTTATTCGGCATCAGAGAATCCACACGGGGAAGAGGCCCTTTGAATGCAGTGAGTGTGGGAAATGCTTCACTTGCAGCTCAGCCCTTTCTCAACATCAGAGAATCCACCAGAAGGGAGAGACCCTATGAATGCTGTGAGTGGGGGAAAACCTTCATTCACTGCCAGCAGCTTATTAGCCATCAGAGAATGCACACAGATATGAGCCCCAATGGAAGCAGTGAATGTTGGAAAACCTTGTCTTGCCACTGAGACCATGTGAGCCGTCAGACAATCTGCAAACACCATAAAACCCTCTAGTGCTGTCAGTACTTTAATACTTTTCCTGATTCCCACAGAGTAACTTTTAAAAGCTGTTTGAACTGCTTGAAGCACTGATATCCCTCAGCTTGTCCAGATGAGTGGCCCAGTTTTGCATTTTGCAGTTTGACTCTTTGAGGTGGACCCATTTGTCCTTTCTATCAACTCCATTCTCCCATGAGTAATTCGAGTGTGCCCTTCCCATAAGAAACAAAGGAGCATCACATTTATACCATTCCTCCTATTGCACAGTTATTGTTAGTCCACCAGTGATGCGGATTGTATCATTACCAGTTGTTCTCATGTTGCTTTGGGTTGTGCTGAAGAGCAGTTATCATGGGAACTTTCCAAATTATATTTAAATAAACAGGAGCAGGGGCAGGAAAACAAGTGTCATTTTAGCCTCTGTAATACTGGAAGGAAATATAAAAAGCGGCAAAGTCCTGTGGCACCTTATAGACTAAAAAACGTTTTGGAGCATAAGCAATATAGAAAAACCTGTAGGAGACCACTTCAGTCTCCTTGGACACACAATCACAGATTTAAAAATAGCCATCCTGCAGCAAAAAAACTTCAGACCCACACTTCAAAGAGAAACTGCTGAGCTCCAGTTTATTTGCAAATTTGACACCATCAGCTCAGGATTAAACAAAGACTGTGAATGGCTTGCCAACTACAAAGGCAGTTTCTCCTCCCTTGGTGTTCACACCTCCACTGCTAGAAGAGAGGCTCATCCTCCCTGAATGAACTCACCTTGTTATCTCTAGCCTGATTCTTGCTTGCATATTTATACCCGCCTCTGGAAATCTCCACTTCATGCATCTGATGAAGGGAGGATTCACCCACAAAAGCTTATGCGCCAATATGTCTGTTAGTCTGCAAGGTGCCACAGGACTCTTTGTCACGTTGTACAGAGCTGGACTAACACAGCTACTCCTCTCATATTTGGAAGGAGATGGGGTGACTCAGAGATTCCCTCCTTCCCCATCACGGCAGAACTGTTACCTTTTGTCTGAGCCAGGCAGAGTTTATCGTCATCACATTCTACCCCTCCACTTCTCAAAGTGTCATGTGATGAAGTGTTGTCCATGCTTGGAGATGATGCTTTGACTTATTTAATCCTATGCCAGCATCGCTATGACTGGAGATGAAAGTATCAAAGACCGAGAAGGGGAATTCAAATGGATCCTAAATACAGTGTCGTCATTTAGAGTTTAAATCCCAGGTTCTATCTATTCGTGAAGCCAGTTCTGGCAAGGTGGCTCCTTTTTCTCCCATTATGGGTATGCTCGGATACAAAACATGTTGTAAATAACATAACTGACTATTGAGACAGCGCTGAGTGAAGCAGGTTTGAATGGATGAGAGGAGAATGTGATGGGAGAATCTCTTGTCCTGATTCTAAATAATTAGATTTAGCCTGCTCTGGAATTTCAATTTACACTTCATTGTCATGTATTTTATCTCTCTGTGATGTGGGTTTCTATCTTTCTTGATGGCTGTGTGGTCACACAATTAGATATTAGTTCAGCTCGGCTTTATTGGTGAATTTAAGACAAATGAGCATTTGCTGAAGTCGTCATTTCTCACTTCAGCTTTGCTTTTTCCCCATCCTTCCATGATGACATGGAGAAAGTTCAAGTGCAGTTCTGTCAACAGGAGGGAACTCTCCAGTTTACTGGCCATGCTAACAAAGACACAGCAGTGATTTAAAATCTCCACTTGGAAATGGTGAACAACAGCAGACCCCCCAGTAACTGAGGGAAGTGCATATGAGCACAGTGTAGTTCAGTTATTTAAATCGATATTGTTTCAGTTGGCTATGTTGGCAGGAGAAGCTCTCCTGCTGATGTGGCGCTATCTACACAGGGGATTAGAGCTGTGTAACTACGTTGCTCAGCTGTCTCGATTTTTCACATCCCTCAGCAATAATAGTACCGATAAATGTCTGTAGTGAAGACCAGACAGTTTTCTCTTGTGTTTTACGCATTTACATCACTTCTCCCCTACCTCCTACTACTTTGAAAGATTTAAAGTGTGACGAGAGGTATTTTTCCTCATGATGCAAACATTCCCACGTAGGAGACACGTTCCACCAACACAAACCACAACTTGAGCCAAGGTTCAGTTGTTGGCAATGGGGATTAAAAGAAAACTAACATATATGACAAGAATTTGTGATCTTTGAATATATTATTGTTACCAATGAAAATAAAATTATAGGTGATGTTATTGGTTAAAGAGTAAGAGACTAATTGTTTGATAATCTGACTTATTTTGGAAAACTGAAAGTGGTCTTGTTTTTTTCTTTTTTTAGTTGTACAGGAAATGATGGCTAATTTACTAAGTTACTCTGATTTAATTTACCCCCTGTAGTGCAGGGAGTTCTGGTAGAAAACCTCACTCCAAAGGTTGGGGTGGGAGAATAGGTGTTAGAGTGTGTAAGAGAATATTGGGCCTGTATCAATTTTATTTTTTTGTATTTCAAATAGAGCATATTTTGCTTAGCTTCCAAGTCAATTTCTATTAAAAGGAAAACTACTCGAGGAGACAAGTTGTATCAGTTTTTACCCACTTACACTGTAAGGGTCACTGACTTCCCCACTTCTCTAATTTGCAAAGGAAAGGCCTGACATCTGTTATGGGATGTGTCCAGCAGGTAGGAAAGCTGCAGTTGTCAGCTATCAATACCAAGGAAAAGGCTGAAGTCCATTGCCTTTCGTATCAAAAAGCCGTCCAAAAGCTGGTCTACACTGAAAAGCTGTGTTGACATGGCCACATCTCTCAGGGGTGTGAAAAACCCACTCCTCTGAGAGAAGTATTTAATGTGACCTAAGCCCCAGTGTAGACAATGTTAGGTTGTCACAAGAATATTTCCAGTGTTTGAAGGGTAGACACAGCCTTAGACAGACTGATCCCCTTTGGGAAGTGAGTCATGACATCAATTCCAATGTTGACCCATCTCCCTGTATGTGAGAAAGCTGCTAGTATGGAGGGCTGACCCAGGTATCCGATCACCTGGTTCAACTGAGGGAAAAGCTCTTAGTACCCATCAGTCCAAAGACTGAGAGAAATGTTGAGTTCCAACCATTGTCATTTTAGTATCTTATTGTTCCTCTCTCTATTTTTTGTGCTGGCCTTTCTGTTCTGTCAGGGTGTGACTGTATAGCTCAGTGCATGTGTGATAAATGCTTTTTGGTGCTGACATAAACAGATAGTAGAAGTTAATAGCACAGAAGTACTTTATATCTCTTTTGACTGTAAAGAGTTAACAAGTTCAGTAGCCTGGCTGTCACCTGACCAGAGGACCAATCAGGGGACAGGATACTTTCAGATCTTGAGGGAGGGAAGTTTCTGTGTGTGCTGTTAGAATTTGGTGGTTGTTCTCTCTGGCTTCTGAGAGTGACCAGACGTGCAACCAGGTTTCTCTCCAATCTCTCCGATACAGGCTCTTATAAGTTCAGAATAGTAAGTATGAGGTAGATCAGGTGAGTTAGGCTTATGTTTATTTTCTTTATTTGCAAATGTGCATTTGGCTGGAAGAAGTTCAATTGTGTATTTGGCTGGAAGGAGTTCAAATTTGTATTTTGCTGAAAGAATTTTTAGTTTGTACTTGAATACTTAGGCTGGGAGGGTATTCCCAGTGTCTATATTGCTGAAAAACCCTGTACCTAATCCATCTTAAATTTACAAAGATAATTTTTACTGTTTTTCTCTCTTTAATTAAAAGCTTTTCTTGTTTAAGAACCTGATTGTTTTTTTATTCTGGTGAGACCCCGGGGACGGGGTCTGGATTCACCAGGGACTTGGTGGGGAGAAAGAAGGGAAAGGGGGGAGAGAGGTTAATTTCTCTCTTTGTTAGCATTAGCTTCTCTCTCAGGGAGAGTCTGGGAGGGGGAAGGAAAAGGAGGGAGGAAGGTGAATTTTCCTCTCTGTTTTTAGATTCAAGGAGTTTGAATCACAGTGATCTTCCAGGGTAACCCAGGGAGGGGAAGTCTGGGAGAGGCAACGGTGGGGGAAAGAGTTTTCTTTCCTTGTGTTAAGATCCAGAGGATCTGGGTCTGGGGGTTCCCCGGGCAAGATTTTGGGGGGACCAGAGTGTACCAGGCATTGGAATTCCTGGTTGGTGGCAGCGCTACATGTCCTAAGCTGGTAATTGAGCTTAGAGGAATTCATGCTGGTACCCCATCTTTTGGACGCTAAGGTTCAGAGTGGGGAATTATACCATGACAGGTGCAAATTGGCAAAAAGGTCAGTAATTCACAAGGAACTCCTGTTTCAGACCTGACAAACTCATCACACCTAATGCACTGATTTTTATGATATTTATCCAGGAAGCTTAGCAGTGAGATCTCTAGTGAAAGCTTGTAAATTATTGTTACTCCTGATCACTGCAAGAGCTGTGTATGAGTCCTGTTGAAGGAGTCATGTAAGTATATGGCACATTATGCACATGTGCTATTGTCATGAAAGTGAGTCACCCCAATCACAGGTCTTGTTGGGGACAGTCCATTCAAATGGGAGGGAATTGTCACCCGTCCCTTGCTAGCCAGTTATGCGATGTATTCCTGCATTGTCAACCTTTGCACCAGCCCAGAAAAGCCAATGGAAAACTATCAACGACAAATTATAGACATCGAAATCCTGTGGAAGTGAAAAGGACAATATGACAATGAGGAAATGGTCCATTCTGTGAATATACACAAAAGGCTGATTCAGTTTATGACAGGATGGAGAGAAACACTCTGAGTCCATTCACCCAGGAGATCACTACTGACCAGTGGTGCTTCAAGAAAGGCAGGGGCATGGCTCCTACGGACTAGCAATCACTGCAATAGCCGGTCACCTCACACTTCAGTCTACTTAGCTAGGGAAGGGAGCTATTAAAAAGTGTAGGTTGCATTTTGTGATTTTGTTTTGTTGGTAACGGTTGGTTTCCATCACTCACATTTGTTTCTTTTTAAATCTCTGTCCCTTGGTAAAGAAATTTCCGTTTGTTCGATAACTGTACTCAAGTGCTGTGTGTGATAGCAGTAAAACTGGTAACCTGGGCTGTACCATTGCTTTGGGCAGAGAGGAGCTGGGATTTTTCTGAGCCCTGGTGTATCCTAGAGGAGGGAATCAATCTAAGTTACACAACTTCAGCTACATGAATAACGTAGCTGAAGTCGATGTACTTAGATCGACTTACCGTGGTGTCTTCGTTGCGGTGAGTCGACTGCTGCAGCTCCCTGTAGACTCTGCCTGCGCCTCTCACCGAGGTGGAGTACAGCAGTCGAGGGGAGAGCGCTCGATGTATTGCGTCTACGCTAGACGTGACATATCGATCCCCGCTGGACCGATCGCTGCCCACCGATTCGGCAGGTAGTATAGACGTACCCTGAGTATCTGGTGATTGGAGCTGGACTCCGGAGGGGACATATTGAAGGAACTCAGCGCTTAAGGTGCCTCTATTGTCAACTGTCAGGGGTGCTGTGGCTCAGAGGAGGGTGCTTGACTGCCTGGAAGGCTTAGGCGCCGCAAGCCTGGGAGGCAGGAGAAATGAAGCGGCCTCGGGGTGCTTGTGCTCGGAGCTGGGGTGAGGGAGGGTGCATCAGGGCAGGGGCGCAGGAGTGGGGGAGAGCTCAAGGTGGAAGTTTCACCTAGGGTGCAAAACATCCTTGCACCGGCCCTGCCCCATGCCCTGCCTGCAGACAGCCCCTGTCTGCAGCCAGCCCAGCACCCACTGCCCTGCCAGCAGCCAGCCCATGTGCAGCCAGACTTGCACCCTCTGCCCTGCCTGCACCAGCCATGTCCTCTCTGCCCTGCCTGCAGCCAGCCCCTGATACACCCCCTGCCCTGTCTCCAGCCTACTCCTGCCCCACCCCACCTGTGGCCCTACCCAAAGCCAACCAGCCCCCAGCCTGCACCAGCCCTGCACCCCCTGTCTGCAGCCAGCCCTGCACCCCCTGCCCTGTCTCCAGCCAACCCCTGATGCACCCTCTGCCTGAAGCCTGCCATCCCCGCTCCCCTTGCCCTGCCTGCAGCCAGCCCCTACCTCCAGCCAGCCCCATGTCCACTGGTGCCCTGCAGTTCCCAGGGCAGTAACCCTGCACATCTGTTTCATTGAGGGGGGCAGGGAGCAGCTGGGACCCACACATGTGCACACCCTAGGGTGACCAGACAGCAAGTGTGAAAAATCGGGACGGGGTGGGAGGTAATAGGATCCTAGATAAAAAAAAAAAAAAAAGACCCCAAAATTGGGACTGTCCCTATAAAATCGGGACATCTGGTCACCCTAGCACACCCCCAGGACTCCTGAGTTCCATTGCTGGGTTTCCTATTGGTTCCACTACTGGTTGTTTTCCTTTTCCTGGGGGACTTTGGGCAACTTGCTCCCCCCCCTAGGGCTCTGTCCCCAGCAGTCAAATGGGGATTTCATACTTTCCCGCTATTGGAAAGTGCTGGGAGAATCCCCCAGCAGAAGCTGCTCTGACAGTGCTAAGCAGCATCTGACCATTCAAGGTCGGAGCTCACTGCCCAGGAGGAGTGTTTGGCTCCGGGGTTTCACTTCAGCCCAGTCTAGTGAGAGGGGCCCAGCCATGGAGTTTGGCTCAAGAAGACCAAGTCTCCAATTTGTTAAGGGTGTTTTGAATTGACCCCGGACTGATCCCTGCATGACCCACTAGGTACAGCCTCTCCGTTGGACAGCCAAACATGGAGAAGGGCTCCTGGAGTCTGGGCTTTCAGCCAGCTCTGCACCCACATTACACTGATTGCAGCTGGACTGCATTTCCCTTGTTCACTTGTGAGAATGTCCTGCGGGACTGTGTCAAAAGCCTTAATAACACCAAGCTAGATCCCATCTACTGTTTACCCACCTCCACCAGGCCCGGAACCCTGCCAAAGAAGGAAAGAGGATCGGTTTGCAATGATTTGTTCTTGACAAATCCACACTCACTAGTCCTAAGAACCAAATTATCCTGTAGGTGCTGCTGACAAACTGAGTGTTTAAGAATGTATTGCAGGATCTCTCCAGCTCTGGAAGTGAGGCGAGCTAGTCAGTAAGTCCCAGGGGTCTCTTTGTTCCCCTTTTAGAGACAGGTCCTGTCTTGTTCATGGATGGGAAGATGTTCTTTTTCAGGGATCTCAGACAAGAACTGAGGCACAACACCTGGATTCTTAAGGCCACAAAAAACAGAGGCAGGAACCACTTCTCTCCTGCTGGCAAAGAACCCCAGGTACCTAAAAGATAGGGACTCACATCCTTAAATGGGCTTTAAAAAGGCAGTCGTTAAAAAGTTTGGCCCTGACCATTTCTTGTTTCCCCAGACTAGGCATTTTCGCAAACTTTAGAATTCCTTGGTGCTAAAACACTGTGAAACTCCCCTTTCTCCTTCACAGAGGGTTTTAACGCCCCTTCTCTCACTCAGGCTCACAACTGCCCAGAATTCGAGAACTGTTCCTGTTCCCGTTGGACAGATGGGAAGAGCCTGAGGTCCAGAGAAGGCTGTACCTAGTGGTTCCGGCAGGGATAAGTCCGGGGTCTGGTACTATTCAATATTTTCATGAATGATTTGGAAAATGGAGTGGAGAGCACGCTTCTAAAATTTGCAACTGACACCAAGCACTTTGGAGCACAGGATTGAAATTCAAAAAGCCCTTAACAAATTGGAGACTTGGTTTTCTTGAGCCAAACTCCATAGCTGGGCCCTGCTTTATTGACTGGGCTGAAGTGAAACCCCGGAGCCAAATGCTCCTCCTAGGGAGTGCGCGCCGACCTTGTATGCTCAGATGCTGCTTAGCACTGTCAGAGCAGCTTTCGCTGGGGGATTCTCCCAGAACTTTCCAGTAGTGAGAAGGTATGAAATCCCCGTTTGACTGGTGCGGACAGAGCTCTAGAGGGGGGAGCAACTTGCTCAAAGTCCCCCAGGAAAAGGAAAACAACCAACAGTAGAACCAGCAGGGAGGGAGGGATAGCTCAGTGGTTATAGCATTGGCCTGCTAAACCCAGGGTTGTGAGTTCAGTCCTTGAGTGGGCCACTTAGAGATCTGGGCCAAAAATTGGTCCTGCTAGTGAAGGACTCAATGACCTTGCAAGGTCCGTTCTAGTTCTAGAAGCTTGGTATATCTCCAATTATTCCCAATAGGAAACCTAGCAATGGAACTCAGGAGTCCTGACTCCAAATCTCCTGGTCCAGTCACTCCAGTGGAGCACATTCCCTCTCAGAGGCAGGGGGAGCAGCCATGAGGGCCTGCTTGTAATTGCCAACTGTGGGAGGGAGTGTGCAGCAGGGGTTAGCAAAGGGGTCTGGAAAGGACTGCTGGGTCCCATCCATACTTCTGATACTGGGTGTGACCCTGAGCCAGTAGCTTCCCCTCCCCAGGCCTGTTTCTCATCAGTTGGGTTGGGGTCACAGTCCCAACAGCCAGGGGGGTTGGGAGGCTCCTGGAAGATATGTAAAGTGCTTGGATGTCAGGATCCCAGAGGCACTGCCACCCCCACACTAGAGCGGTGTTCTGCACCCCCTGCTGCTGGCCAACTTTCTCTGTCCCTTGGCAATAAGACAGTCTAGAACCCCAACCAGGGTTATTCTATTTGCTATCCATAAACCTGAAAATCCTGGATGCCCCATCATCTCAGGCAATGGCACCCTGACAGCAGGATTCTCTGGCTATGTAGACTCCCTCCTCAGGCCCTATGCTACCAGCACTGCTAGCTATCTTCGAGACTGTAGCAAACTTTTTTCCCAAATCTGGACTTTAGCGTACAAAATCTGGGTGCTTACTGTGAACCTTCCCCAAGCTGTACCCAGCTTGGATCTTTCTCGCTGCCACCAGCCAGGAATTTACAGGGCCTGACCCCCTTTCCCTCTCTCTGGTCTTTCCAACTTCCCCTGGAAAGACCACCCCCCCAAGACTCAGAAGCCTGAGTCCACGGGCAAGGGAATATCCCCCTCCCTTCCCTTCTCCCCGGCTTCTCTTCTGAGCCACTTAAGGGAATGGCTGTAATCTTTTACATTACAATACCAAGAAAGCCTTGTCTCCTTTCTCTCCAAAGAGACAGCTTCAAACACAGAGAAACTAAAGGGATTCTTTCTCTCTATCTCCGTAGCCTGCTCCCGCCCTGGGGACAATAAGAAACTAACCCACAGCCTGGGCTTTCCTCTTCCCCTCCTTAGCCTGTCACAGATGTAACAGAGCTCTTGGGCACAAAAATTCCTCTCCCCTTTGCTTCAGTAGGAAAGAACTTCCACAGTTTAAAAAAGAAAACTTTATATAAAAAGAAAGAAAATACAGAACAATAATACTGCATTAAAGATCAATACAGGCTCTTGCTTATAAGAAAATCTGAATAACCAGTCTGATTTAAAAAATAGCCAATTTAAAACAGTCCAGCAAATCAACACACAGTAAATACAAATCAAAGCACATCACAGCCGATTTCTTTGTTTCCTTTTGTACTCACAGACTTTTAGTAGAATTTAGAAAGAAGATTGGAGTTAGAGAGAAATTTGTTTACTCACAGCCGAGGAAAACAAACAAAGACCCCGAGTTCCTTTCCCTCCCAGACTTTTAAAAAAATCCAGGTCTTTGATTGGTCCTCTGGTCAGGTGTTTGGTTCCCCCTTTCCAGGTAAAAGAAACTTAACCCTTACCTACCTACTTATGACACGCCCCCCAAATCACCGACAGTAGAAACTTTCACTGGAGGTGATTTCTACCTAGAACTTTAAACTAAACAGAGGAATACAACCCATGCACATAGAAATAAAAGCATGCAAAGTACAAGACTTCAACATCTTCAGGAAAGTTTTAACCAGTGTATTCTGGGAAACTCTCACGGGAGAGTGCATCCGCTACTTTGTTAGAAGTTCCTGAAATGTGCTGAATTTCAAAATCAAAATGCTGGAGAGCTAGACTCCAACGAAGAAGTTTCTTGTTGTTGCCTTTGGCTGTATGAAGCCACTTTAGCGCAGCATGGTTAGTTTGTAGCTGGAACCGCCGTCCCCATACATACGGGCGTAGCTTTTCCAGGGCGTACACAATGGCATAGCATTCCTTTTTACTGACTGACCAGTGGCTTTCCCGCTCCGATAGTTTCTTGCTGAGAAACACGACAGGATGGAAGTTGTGATATGGTCCTTCCTGCATGAGAACTGCTCCTATACCACGCTCAGATGCATGGGTGGTTACTAGGAATGGTTTGTGAAAGTCTGGGGCCCTTAGCACAGGGTGAGACGTGAGCGTCGCCTTTAGTTGGGTAAAGGCCTTCTGACACTAATTAGTCCATTTAACTGTAGTTGGTTGGGTTTTATTGGTCAGGTCGGTTAGTGGTGCAGCGATTTGGCTGTAGTGTGGTACAAACCGCCTGTAGTACCCGGCCAAGCCTAAGAAGGATTGGACCTGTTTATTTGACTTTGGGACAGGCCACTTTTGGATAGCCTCCACCTTGGCCTGTAGGGGGTTTATGGTTCCTCGACCCACCTGGTGTATTAGGTAAGTTACTCTGTTTTGGCCTATTTGACACTTTTTGGCCTTACTTTAGCGTACAAAATCTGGGTGCTTACTGTGAACCTTCCCCAAGCTGTACCCAGCTTGGATCTTTCTCGCTGCCACCAGCCAGGAATTTACAGGGCCTGACCCCCTTTCCCTCTCTCTGGTCTTTCCAACTTCCCCTGGAAAGACCACCCCCCCAAGACTCAGAAGCCTGAGTCCACGGGCAAGGGAATATCCCCCTCCCTTCCCTTCTCCCCGGCTTCTCTTCTGAGCCACTTAAGGGAATGGCTGTAATCTTTTACATTACAATACCAAGAAAGCCTTGTCTCCTTTCTCTCCAAAGAGACAGCTTCAAACACAGAGAAACTAAAGGGATTCTTTCTCTCTATCTCCGTAGCCTGCTCCCGCCCTGGGGACAATAAGAAACTAACCCACAGCCTGGGCTTTCCTCTTCCCCTCCTTAGCCTGTCACAGATGTAACAGAGCTCTTGGGCACAAAAATTCCTCTCCCCTTTGCTTCAGTAGGAAAGAACTTCCACAGTTTAAAAAAGAAAACTTTATATAAAAAGAAAGAAAATACAGAACAATAATACTGCATTAAAGATCAATACAGGCTCTTGCTTATAAGAAAATCTGAATAACCAGTCTGATTTAAAAAATAGCCAATTTAAAACAGTCCAGCAAATCAACACACAGTAAATACAAATCAAAGCACATCACAGCCGATTTCTTTGTTTCCTTTTGTACTCACAGACTTTTAGTAGAATTTAGAAAGAAGATTGGAGTTAGAGAGAAATTTGTTTACTCACAGCCGAGGAAAACAAACAAAGACCCCGAGTTCCTTTCCCTCCCAGACTTTTAAAAAAATCCAGGTCTTTGATTGGTCCTCTGGTCAGGTGTTTGGTTCCCCCTTTCCAGGTAAAAGAAACTTAACCCTTACCTACCTACTTATAACAGAGACACCTCTGACTTCTTGAGGAAACTACAGTCCATGGGTGATCCTGCAGAAAACACCATCCTGGCCACTATGGAGGTAGAAGCCCTCTACACCAAAATTCCCACAAAGACGGACTACAAGCCATCAGGAACAGTATCCACGATAATGTCACGGCAAATCCGGAGGCTGAACGTTGTGACTTTGTCCTCACTCATAACTGTTTCACATTTAGGGGCAATGCAAACCTTCAAGTCAGTGGCACTGCTATGGGTACTCGTATGGCCCCACATTAGGCCAACATTTTTATGGCTGACTTAGAACAACGCTTCCTCAGCTCTCGTCCCCTAATGTCCCTACTCGACTTGCGCTAACTTATGACATCTTCATCATCTAGTCCCATGGAAAAGAAGCCCTTGAGGAATTCCACCATGATTTCAACAATTTCCATCCCACCATCAACCTCAGCCTGGACCAGTGCACACAAGAGATCCACTTCCTGGACACTACAGTGCTAATAAGCGATGGTCACATAAACACCATCCTATACCGGAAACCTACTTACCGCTACACTTAGCTACATGCCTCCAGTTTTCACCCAGACCACACCACACAATCCATTGTCTACAGCCAAGCTCTAAGATACAGCATTTGCTCCAACTCCTCAGACAGAGACAAACACCTACAAGATTTCTATCAAGCATTCTTACAACTACAATATCCACCTGCTGAAGTGAAGAAACAGATTGACAGAGCCAGAAGAGTACCCAGAAGTCACCTACTACAGGCCTGTCCCACAAAGAAAGGAACAGAACGCCACTAGCCATCACCTTCAGCCCCCAACTAAATCCTCTCCAGCGCATCATCAAGGATCTACAACCTATCCTGAAGGACGATCTCTCACTCTCACAGATCATGGGAGACAGGCCAGTCCTTGCTTACAGAGAGCCCCCCACCTGAAGCAAATACTCACCAGCAACCACACAACAAAAACACTAACCCAGGAACCTACCCTTGCAACAAAGCCCATTGCCAACTCTGTCCACATATCTATTCAGGGGACACCATCATAGGACCTAATCACATCAGCCACACTATCAAAGGCTCCTTCACCTGCACATCTACCAATGTGGTATATGCCATCGTGTGCCAGCAGTGCCCCTCTGCCATGTACATTGGCCAAGCCAGACAGTCTCTACGTAAAATAATAAATGGACACAAATCACATGTCAAGAATTATAACATTCAAAAACCAGTCGGAGAACACTTCAATCTCCCTGATCACTCATTGACAGACCTAAAATTCGCAATATCACAACAAAAAACCTTCAAAAACAGACTCCCATGAGAGATGCTGAATTGGAGTTAATTTGCAAACTGGACACCATGAAATTAAGCTTGAATAAAGACTGGAAGTGGATGGGTCATTACACAAAGTAAAACTATTTTCTCCTGTTTATTTGTCCCCCTACTGTTACTTGCACCTTCCTGAAAACTGTTGGAAATGGGCCATCTTGATTATCACTACAAACGGTTTTTTTCTTCTGCTGATAATAGCTCACCTTAACTGCTCACTCTCGTTATAGTGTGTATGGCAACACCCATTTTTGCATGTTCTCTGTGTGTATATATCTCTTCCTACTGTATTTTCCACTGCATGCATCTGATGAAGTGGGTTTTATCCCAGGAAAGCTTACGCTCAAATAAATTTGTTTGTCTCCAAGCTTCCACAAGTACTCCTGTTCCTTTTGCAGATAAATTACTGGAGGTTAAGTCCATGAATGGCTATTAGCCAGGCTGGGTAAGGAATGGTGTCCCTAGCCTCTGTTTGTCAGAGGGTGGAGATGGATGGCAGGAGAGAGATCACTTGATCATTACCTGTTAGGTTCAGTCCCTCTGGGGCATCTGGCATTGGTCACTGTTGGCAGACAGGATACTGGGTTGGATGGACTTTTGGTCTGACCCAGTATGGCCAGTCTTATGTTCTTATGAAGGGAGGGGCAGAGCTCTATGACAGAGTTTCTGTAGTGTAGGGGTTATCACATTTGCCTAACACGCAAAAGGTCCCTGGTTCGAAACCAGGGAGAAACATGATGGCTTAATTTTCCCAGCTCCTACTGGCCTGTCCCTGCTGTTGTAGGAGCAGCAGTGATTTCTATGCTCAGAAGGTCTGTTATACTTCCTCTCTCTCTCCTGCTTTTGTCTCCTCTCCCTCTCTGAATACCTGTGAAGTGGCTTTCCCCTCTCCCCCTCTCCTGTACTGCTTGTGTGATGAAGGGGCTGGTTGAAGAGCAGAAGAGCTCCCAGGTAGACAAGGTGTCTGGGACTCTAATTAGGCAGCACTCACATCCCCAGAGCACGGACACTGCCCAAGGTGGAGTGTGACCCACCAGATGCAGCCAAGTCATCTCTAGTCGCAGACCAGGAGGAGCAGGTCCTTAAAAGGGGAAGGGGCCCTGTGCTCAGGAGTCACTCACACGCTTGTATCTCCAATGAATGCCCTTCACCTGGACTGCCTGGCCAGTGGTTCGCCACGTTGCATTTCATTGTGCCTCAGGAAGACTTACCTTCATCACACCATCCATCACTGCGCTGTGGGACACTTACCTTGCAGAATCCTGACATCTCCAGTCCTGGGAGCGTGAGTGTGTCAGTGTGACACCTCCCCCTTCTTTTGAGCTTAGCTATCAATATAATAAACGTGCTGTTTTCTGCCAAACTGTGGTGGGTCATTAGTCCTCCCTATGCTTATTAGTTGGCCCAATTTCGAGTCAAACCTGCGGTAACCCCAACCCCTGCATGACAGAGGCTGGTGAATGAGCTGAGAAAAAGCCTTGGCATCAGCAGGGGAAAGCTAGAGGATCTGGGCCAGTCAGCTTTTGGAGCCTTGTGGCTTGGTCTCCTCTGCCCTGGGAGGTTGGCCGGTGGAGGCCGACTCTTCCTGCTGGCCTCCTCTGCATGATTTTCCAAAGGAGGAAGTGAGGCAGGAATGGGGCAAAAGAGGAAAGTGGAGCTGAGGAAGGCAGTGCAGAAGCTAAGTGCCTCAGTACGGCTAAGTGGGGTTAGTAGAGAACCACCATTCGTGCTGCAAAGCCGGGGGAGGTGCGGTTGGCTGCTGGGAGGCAGAATCCTGTGCCTGCCTCTTGGCTTCCCAGGGGGGCTACTTGCAGCCTAGGAGAGGAAGGATGGTTCTGGGTAAAAGGAGGACAAGCAAAGCTCTGGGAGGAGATTTGGGTGTGAGGTGCGGGCTCTATGCTGGGGGAGGGGGTTGGGGTGCAGGAGGGGTGGCGCTTCCCCCAGGCACTGCAGCTTCCAAAGTGACCGATACACACAATCCTCTGGCACCAGCTCCTAGGTGAGCCGCTGCCTGCAGTCGGTGCCCCCAGAGCTCCCATTGGCTGCAGTTCCTGGCCAACAGGAGCTGCGGAGTTGGTACTTGGGGCAGGGGCAGTGCATAGAGACACTTCCCCCACCCCAGGGGATGCTGGGACATGCCAGCCACTCTGAGAGCAGCACGGAGGGGCAGAGGCAGAGTGGGCAGGGAGCCACCTTAGTGCTGCTGGCACATCTCTGCACACCCATGGGGGGAGGGGAGCAGAGGGCCTCCATGTGCTGCCTGGGGTAGGGGCAGAGCATGGAGCTGCCTCCCCTCCCGGGTCTCTTACAGGAGTGGGTGGGTGGGGTCTTTTGGCCTGCCAGGTGCAGCAGGTCGGACTAGATGATCACACTGGTCCCTTCTGACCTTAAAGATTCTGAGCCTAAAAGGGAAGTAAAGGAATTTTTTTAAAAAATAAACCAAACGTAATACCGATGTGAGCAGAGTCAGGATGAGCTCTACCCTGACATCTGATGGTGAGTTATGGGAAGTGTGGAAAGAATGTCAGGAAGTCAGATATTTGCATGGGCGCACCCAGCAAAGCAGCCTGGGATGGTTATTTTGACAGATCTGGGACCCCCAATTTCTTTGTATTGGGGCAGGATAAATAAAGTGTTGCCACCTGATTATGTGAATGAGGAACTACGAGACGCTTTATGACAGAGATGTCTCAATATCAATTAAATGACACTTGCTAGACAAGGGACATGGGTTCCAAAACCCAGTGAATTGAGAGAGGTTGGGGGTTGGTGTGTTTAGCTGATGGTATGGACACCCCCTTTTAAAGGCCTGGAGCACCACTTGCACAGCCTTCTTTCTCCACTGTTAAAGAGTAGAGCTAGTTTTGATTCCATTAGGAGTCCATCTAGAGACTGCTGAGCTGAATTCATGTTGAGCTAATGGTGCACCAGCACCAGGCCTCCCCTACTAAGAGCTGAGCTGAGATCACCGAGTGCTGTGTTAACTAGTGGGGGAGCCTGAAGACCTATCGTTAAGCGGCTGGCAGAGCAGTTTGCAGCGTGTTGGAGCAGCCCATGGAACAGTGAGCAGAGTGAAGCGGTTTTCAGGGACAGCTGGAGGAGCGGCACAGCTGGTGTGGTGGAGCTGGTTGTGGTGAAGGCTGCAGCAGAACTCCACGGAGAGGCGGAGCAGTTGGCCCTGGCCCACGTAAGGTGCCCTTAACACCTTGTGTGGACTCCCTCCCCATTTCCACCCAGAGTGTGGGGGGGTAAAACTCTGCACATAAACTCTTGAATTCTGGGGTGGCAATGACCAGAGACTTTTGGTTTGTTGGACTTAAGACCCTAAGGGGAAAGGACATTGCCAAACGTACTTAGAGGTGGGTTTTTTGTTTATGGTTTGTGTTATAATCCTGTTTGTGGTGTTTCTCCAATGGGATGCTGTATCGTTTCCTTCCTTTATTAAAAGGATTTTGCTACACTCAGACTCTGTGCTTGCGAGAGGGGAAGTATTGCCTCCTAGAGACACCCAGAGGGGTGTGGTATGTAAGTGTCCCAGGTCACTGGGTGGGGGCTCGAGCCGGTTATGTCTTCTGTTACTGAAACTGAACCCCTGGATATTGAACCCAGCCCTTGTTGCTGCCAACTCAGAGGGGCAGAAGGGTTACATACTCTTAGAGCTTTTTCTCTTTAAACTCCTTATTCCAATCTATGAGCCAACTGCCGCATTTCAGAGTTTAGAATTTACTCTCTTCACCCTCCTATGGCACTTTCCATGTGAATTAGACAAAGCAAGTGGGGGAAGCTCTGTGGCTAATGAAAACTGACGCTTTGGGTGAGGCCTGAACTCATAACCCCAACTCACTAGCTAGTTATATCCTTGTAGGTGCTTCCTAGACAACCTTGGGACGTAGGCGGTTACCTGTGTCTGTGATTAACAACATTGGTGGCTAATTGAAAGGCTGATGGTTCAAACCGAGGTGAAGATGTAGGTGTTTGGTTTTTTTGTGAAGCGAATCAAGTACATTTTAACAGGCAGAAAACGTCTCAGTTCTGGTCTAGCCTCATTGGGCAAGCTTAAGTGGTACTTTCACCAGCTGTATTGGTGGTATAGTGGTGAGCATAGCTACCTTCCAAGTAGTTGACCTGGGTTTGATTCCCAGCCAATGCAGAGAGGTGATGTTTTCTCAGCTGGAAATTAGTTTAATTTCCGTCACATTGTGTCAGTTTATCAACAGAATGAGAGAATCAATGTCCTGCAGGTCATTAAACACCCAGGGGAGGAAGAAAGGGGCAAGACTAGACAGTGAGCGGGTGGAGTCATCCTGGTATTACAATGTTTGGTTTACTTTTTTTCCCTTTACTCCCCTCTCCCTTTTAGACTCAGAGCATTTAAGGTCAGAAGGGACCAGTGTGATCATCTAGTCCGACCTGCTGCACCTTGCAGGCCAAAAGACCCCACCCACCCACTCCTGTAAGAGACCCAGGAGGGGAGGCAGCTCCATGCTCTGCCCCTACCCCAGGCAGCACATGGAGGCCCTCTGCTCCCCTCCCCCCATGGGTGTGCAGAGATGTGCCAGCAGCACTGAGGTGGCTCCCTGCCCACTCTGCCTCCATCCCTCCGTGCCGCTCCCAGAAGTGGCTGGCATGTCCCAGCATCCCCTGGGGTGGGGGAGTGTCTCCATGCGCTGCCCCTCCTGCCCCGAGTACCAACTCCGCAGCTCCCATTGGCCAGGAACTGCAGCCAATGGGAGCTCTGGGGGGCAGCGCCTCCAGGCAGTGGCTCACCTAGGAGTTGCTGCCAGAGGGTTGTGTGTATCAGTCACTTTGGGAGCTGCAGTGCCTGGGGGAAGCGCCACCCCTCCTGCACCCCAACCCCCTCCCCCAGCACAGAGCCCGCACCTCACACCCAAATCTCCTCCCAGAGCTTTGCTTGTCTTCATTTCACTCAGAACCATCCTTCCTCTCCTGGGCTGCAAGTAGCCACCCCTGGGAAGCCAAGAGGAAGGCACAGGATTCTGCCTCCCAGCAACCAACCGCACCTCCCCCGGCTTTGCAGCACGAATGGTGGTTCTCTACTAACCCCACTTAGCCGCACTGAGGCACTTAGCTTCTGCCCTGCCTTCCTCAGCTTGACTTTCCTCTTTTGCCCTATTCCTGCCTCACTTCCTCCTTTGGAAAATCATGCAGAGGAGGCCAGCAGGAAGAGCCGACCTCCACCGGCCAACCTCCCAGGGCAGAGGAGACCAAGCCACAAGGCTCCAAAAGCTGACTGGCCCAGATCCTCTAGCTTTCCCCTGCTGATGCCAAGGCTTTTTCTCAGCTCATTCACCAGCCTCTGTCATGCAGGGGTTGGGGTTACCGCAGGTTTGACTCGAAATTGGGCCAACTAATAAGCATAGGGAGGACTAATGACCCACCACAGTTTGGCAGAAAGCAGCACGTTTATTATATTGATAGCTAAGCTCAAAAGAAGGGGGAGGTGTCACACTGACACACTCACGCTCCCAGGACTGGAGATGTCAGGATTCTGCAAGGTAAGTGTCCCACAGCGCAGTGATGGACGGTGTGATGAAGGTAAGTCTTCCTGAGGCACAATGAAATGCAATGCAGCGAACCACTGGCCAGGAGGTCCAGGTGAAGGGCATTCACTGGAGGTACAGGCGTGTGAGTGACTCCTGAGCACAGGGCCCCTTCCCCTTTTAAGGACCTGCTCCTCATGGCCTGCGACTAGAGATGACTTGGCTGCATCTGGCTGGTCACACTCCACCTTGGGCAGTGTCCATGCTCTGGGGATGTAAGTGCTGCCTAATTAGAGTCCCAGACACCTTGTCCACCTTGGAGCTCTTCTGCTTTTCAACCAGCCCCTTCATCACACAAGCAGTACAGGAGAAGGGGAGGGGGGAAAGCCACTTCACAGGCATTCAGAGAGGGAGAGGAGACAAAAGCAGGAGGGAGAGGAAGTATAACAGACCTTTTGAGCACAGAAATCATTGCTGCTCCTACAACAACAGGGACAGGCCAGTAGGAGCTAGGAAAATTAAGCCATCATGTTTCTGCCTGGTTTCGAACCAGGGACCTTTTGCGTGTTAAGCAAATGTGATAACCACTACACTACAGAAACTCTGTCCCAGGGCTTTTCCCCTCCCTTCATAAGAACATAAGAGTGGCCATACTGGGTCAGCCCAAAGGTCCATCCAACCCAGTATCCTGTCTGCCAACAGTGACCAATGCCAGGTGCCCCAGAGGGACTGAACCTAACAGGTAACGATCAAGTGATCTCTCTCCTGCCATCCATCTCCATCCTCTGACAAACATTGGCTAGGGACACCATTCCTTACCCAGCCTGGCTAATAGCCATTCATGGATTTAATCTTCAGTAATTTATCTACAAAAGGAACAGGAGTACTTGTGGAACCGTAGAGACAAACAAAGTTATCTGAGCGTAAGCTTTCCTGGGATAAAACCCACTTCATCAGATGCATGCAGTGGAAAATACAGTAGGAAGAGATATATACACACAGAGAACATGCAAAAATGGGTGTTGCCATACACACTATAACGAGAGTGAGCAGTTAAGGTGAGCTATTATCAGCAGAAGAAAAAAACCGTTTGTAGTGATAATCAAGATGGCCCATTTCCAACAGTTCTCAGGAAGGTGTGAGTAACAGTCGGGGGACAAAAAAAACGGGGAAATAGTTTTACTTTGTGTAATGACCCATCCACTCCCAGTCTTTATTCAAGTTTAATTTCATGGTGTCCAGTTTGCAAATTAATCCAATTCAGCATCTCTCGTGGGAGTCTGTCTTTGAAGGTTTTTTGTTGTGATATTGCGAATTTTAGGTGTGTCAATGAGTGACCAGGGAGATTGAAGTGTTCTCCGACTGGTTTTTGAATGTTATAATTCTTGACATGTGATTTGTGTCCATTTATTATTTTACGTAGAGACTGTCTGGTTTGGCCAATGTAAATGGCAGAGGGGCTTGGCTGGCACATAATAGCATATACCACATTGGTAGATGTGCAGGTGAAGGAACCTCTGATAGTGTGGCTGATGTGATTAGGTCCTATGATGGTGTCCCCTGAATAGATATGTGAACAGAGCTGGCAACGGGTTTTGTTGCAAGGGTAGGTTCCTGGGTTAGTGTTTTTGTTGTGTGGCTGCTGGTAAGTATTTGCTTCAGGTTGGGGGGCTCTCTGTAAGCAAGGACGGGCCTGTCTCCCAAGATCTGTGATAGTGAGAGATCGTCCTTCAGGATAGATTGTAGATCCTTGATGATGCGCTGGAGGGGATTTAGTTGGGGGCTGAAGGTGACGGCTAGTGGCGTTCTGTTCCTTTCTTTGATGGGCCTGTCCTGTAGTAGGTCACTTCTGCGTACTCATCTGGCTCTGTCAATCTGTTTCTTCACTTCAGCAGGTGGATATTGTAGTTGTAAGAACTCTTGATAGAGATCTTGTAGGTCTTTGTCTCTGTCTGAGGAGTTGGAGCAAATGCTGTATCTTAGAGCTTGGCTGTAGACAATGGATTGTGTGGTGTGGTCTGGGTGAAAACTGGAGGCATGTAGCTAAGTGTAGTGGCAAGTAGGTTTCCGGTATAGGATGGTGTTTATGTGACCATCGCTTATTAGCACTGTAGTGTCCAGGAAGTGGATCTCTTGTGTGCACTGGTCCAGGCTGAGGTTGATGGTGGGATGGAAATTGTTGAAATCATGGTGGAATTCCTCAAGGGCTTCTTTTCCATGGGACTAGATGATGAAGATGTCATAAGTTAGCGCAAGTCGAGTAGGGACATTAGGGGACGAGAGCTGAGGAAGCGTTGTTCTAAGTCAGCCATAAAAATGTTGGCTTACTGTGGGGCCATGCGAGTACCCATAGCAGTGCCGCTGACTTGAAGGTTTGCATTGCCCCTAAATGTGAAACAGTTATGAGTGAGAACAAAGTCACAATGTTCAGTCTCCGGATTTGCCGTGACATTATCATGGATACTGTTTCTGAAGGCTTGTAGTCCATCTTTGTGGGAATGTTGGTGTAGAGGGCTTCTACCTCCATAGTGGCCAGGATGGTGTTTTCTGCAGGATCACCAATGGACTGTAGTTTCCTCAAGAAGTCAATGGTATCTCGAAGATAGCTAGGAGTGCTGGTAGCATAGGGCCTGAGGAGGGAGTCTACATAGCCAGAGAATCCTGCTGTCAGGGTGCCATTGCCTGAGATGATGGGGCGTCCAGGATTTTCAGGTTTATGGATTTTGGGTAGCAAATATAATAACCCTGGTTGGGGTTCTAGACTGTCTTATTGCCAAGGGACGGAGAAACTCGGCCAGCAGCAGGGGGTGCAGAACACCGCTCTAGTGTGGGGGTGACAGTGCCTCCGGGATCCTGACATCCCAGAACTTTACCTATCTTCCTGGAGCCTCCCAATGCCCCTGGGCTGTCGGGACTGTGACCCCCACCCTACTGATGAGAAACAGGCCTGGGGAGGGGAAGCTACTGGCTCAGGGTCACACCAAGTATCAGAAGTATGGATGGGACCCAGCAGTCCTTCTTTCCAGGCCCCTTCGCTAACCACTGCTGCACACTCCCTCCAACAGCTGGCAATTACAAGCAGGCCCTCATGGCCGCTCCTCCTGCCTTTGACAGGGAGTGTGCTCCACTAGAATGATTGGACCAGGGGATTTGGAGTCAGGACTCCTGAATTCCATTGCTGGGTTTCCTATTTGTTCCACTGTTGGTTGTTTTCCTCTTCCTGGGGGACTTTGGGCAAGTTGCTCCCCCTTCTAGGGCTCTGTCCCCAGCCTACAAATGGGGATTTAATACCTTCCCACTATTGGAAAGTGCTGGGAGAATCCCCCAGCAAAAGCTGCTCTGACAGTGCTAAGCAGCATCTGACCATTCAAGGTTGGAGCTCACTGCCCAGGAGGAGTGTTTGGCTCCGGGCTTTCACTTCAGCCCAGTCTAGTGAGAAGGGCCCAGCCATGGAGTTTGGTTCAGGAAGACCAATTCTCCAATTTGTTAAGGGCATTTTGAATTTCAGTCCTGTGCTCCAACGTGCTTGGTGTCCGTTGCAAATTTTAGAAGGAGGGCCGGTGCAACCATTTAGGCGGACTAGGCAGTTGCCTAGGGCACCGAGATTTGGGGGTGCCAAAAAGCGCACCAAAATTTTTTTTTAAATGGTTGAGCAGCTCCTACTGCTAGGACAGAGATGGAGTCTGAGCTACCAGCAGGAGCTGGCAGCCCAGGGTGTCGCCTGGGTCAGGGCGCCGCCACGGCAGCTGGCAGCTCAGCATGTCCCGTAGGTCAAGGCGCCACCGTGGCAGCTGGCAGCCCAAGGGGTCCCCTGAGTCAGGGCGCCGCCGGAGGGAGTGGCAGGCATCTCCCATGGAGCTGCCATGGTGGTGCCTGCGGGTGGTCCGCTGGTCCGCGGCTCAGATGGAGCTGCTGCAGCTATCCCTGAGGATGGTCGGCTGCTCGCCCGGCTCCGGTGGACCGCCTGCAGGCACACTGGACCCTCCGCAGGCACCACTGTGGCAGCTCCACCGGAGCCACGGGACCAGCGCGCAGGGCGGCGAAATTGCTGTCCGCCTAGGGCGCTCAAAACCCTAGCACCGGTCCTGTTTAGAAGCATGCTCTCCACTCCATTTTCCAAATCATTCATGAAACTACTGAATAGTACCAGACCCCGGGCTGATTCCTGCCAGACCCACTAGTTACAGCCTCTCTGTTAGACAGCCAAACATGGAGAAGGGCTCTTGGAGTCTGGGTTTTCAACCAGCTCTGCAGCCACACGACACTGATTGCAGCTAGACCACATTTCTCTTGATGGTTTGTGAGAATGTCCTACGGGACTGTGTCAAAAGCCTTAGTAACACCAAGCTAGATCCCATCTACTGTTTACCCACCTCCACCAGGCCCAGTACCCTACCGAAGAAGGAAAGAGGATCGGTTTGGAATGATTTGTTCTTGACAAATCCGTGCTCACTAGTCCTAAGAACCAAATTATCCTGTAGGTGCTGCTGATAAACTGAGTGTTTAAGAATGTATTGCAGGATCTCTCCAGCTCTGGAAGTGAGGCGAGCTGGTCTGTAAGTCTCAGGGATCTCTTTGTTCCCCTTTTAGAGACAGGTCCCGTCTTGTTCATGGATGGGAAGATGTTCTTTTTCAGGGATCACAGACGAGAACTGGGGCACAACACCTGGATTGTTAAGGCTACAAAAACGGAGGCAGGAACCTCTTCTCTCCTGCTGGCAAAGAACCCCACGTCCCTAAAAGACAGGGACTCACATCCCTGAATGGGCTTTAAAAAGGGCAGTGGTTAAAGACTGGCCCCAACAATTTCTTGTTTCCATAGACTAGACATTTTAGCAAACTTTAGAATTCCTTGGTGCAAACATCAAGAAACTCCCCTTTCTCCTTCACAGAGGGTTTTAACGCCCCTTATCTCACTCAGGCTCACAACTGCCCAGAGTTCAAGAATTGTCCGTTCCCATTGGACAGATGGGGAGAAGCCTGAGGTCCAGAGAAGGGAAGTGACCTGCCCAAGGGCCTACACAGCAAGGCGGTGGCAGAGCCAGAGAGAGAAGCCACCAGCCCTGACTCCTGTTCTAACAGACAAAACCCCCCACCCCTGAGGCAGGGATAGAGCTCAGGAATCGAGATGGTGGGGAAATTTCATTGAAACCGTTTCTGTCAGAAAATCCCATTCAGACTAAACCAGTTTGTTTCTCAAAATCATAACAAGTGGGATGAAAGTTCTTTGCAAAAATATGTTGTTGCAAAACAAAAGCTTCTCCTGTTTGTCAGAGTGTGTTAAATTGTCTCATCACCCACAAAGAGGAGACACTTAGATCTCAAACATTAGATAAGATGCTTCACTCTGAGCTAAGTCGTTGCTGCTCTTAACAATTTCAAAATAAAAACATACAAATCAAATAGACTGTTTCAGCTATTCTATTATTTGTTAATCTGCTCTGAGTAAACGTGATAGCACACCTCATATTATGCTCTACTCCTAGTGACGCTCTCCAATGGATCCCCATCCTCCACCCACCATCAGGTAGGTAGGAGCGGATCATTATTATCCCTACTTGAAAGAGGGAGAAGCTGAGGCTTAGAAAGGAGAATTGACTTGTCTTAGGTCACACACCCAGCCAGTGGCAGAATTGGGAATAGGACCCAAGAGCCCTGACTTTCAAATTAATCATCAGATCTTAAATTTCAGATATTGAATGGCCTGAATAAAGTGCTCTCAGATGAGCTCCAGGCCAACAACAGTGACAGTAATTATTCAGCAAGTATTTGAGGAGAACTGCAGTGTTAGAGAGAATCATGAACTGCTCAGAGACAATTAATGCAGAGAAGCAGCAAAATTTGTCAAACATACAAGTGATTATGACTTATTTCCTTGGTCTTAAAAGAGAACACCAAGGACCTGAGTCTCCTCCCTGTCAATAACCCCCTGCTCAACCAATCAGGGTAGAGACTGCGAACGGGAGGCTGAGGGTTCTCACCAGAGAGCACAAAGGATGGACCAGGTCACTGGTGGGGATCACTGCCCGAGCACTAGTTCAGCCCCATATTTTTCGGTGGACCTCCCATAGTGGGAGCTGCAGAGCACTGCCCCACAACACACACACACACACCCCTCCTGGTGTTGGGAGGGGAACAGGAGAAAGGACAAAAGGAGCAAGAGATAAAGAGAAAGGAGGGAGGGATGGAGGGAGGGAGGAAAAGGTGAAACAAAAAGGACAAACCCCAATGTCCCCAGTGATTCTAAGGGACAAAATCCCAGGTGCGCAATAAAATTCTGCCTCCTTAAGCTCGTGTTTTCCATGCCTAGAATTCAACTCTCACCACATGGATCAGACTGAACAGGTTTCAAACCTCCAGGAGGCTCTTACCTTCTAAACAGGAACGTCTGTTTTCTAGTAAAATCACTACAAGGGAAGGAGAAAACTCGAAAGAGGTTCCTCCTGGCGCTCATGTCCGTGAACCCAAATACTCTCTCGGTCCTCAAAGAGAGACCTGGAGAAGGAGACTTGTTGAAGCAAAGCCACAGGGGTCTCTGAGGTTTCCCTGGCCCCTCGCCCCTCTCCTGCCTGGCTGATGTCAGCATCTCTCTGTGAGGTCACCACCTCCCCACCACCTTTGACCAATAGTCTGAGGTCCTGCTAAAGGCCTTTGTGATGTCACTGCCACACCCCTCCCTTGCTGTGCCAATGTCCTGCCGCTGGCCAGGCACTTTGGAGGTTTGAGCTACTCCCTGTGGATCACCCCACACAAGGAGCGTTCATTCTAGGCAGCAAGCCGGCTAGACAGGAAAACATCAGACGCTGCTCCCAATGCTACACTCAGTGTTTCAGAAATTAGTCGACTTTTTGGCCAGAAGAGACCATTAGAGCATCTAATCTGACCCCCTGCATATCACAGGCCTCCTGTATGACACAAGAGCTACTTTGGGGGCAAACCCATTCCAGAAAGGCATCTAGTCTTCATTAAATGACATCAGGAGATGGAGAATCCACCACTTTCCTTGGTAGCTTGTTCCTGTGGTGAATCATCCTCACTGTTGAATATTTGTGCCTTAGTTGTAATATGAATTTGTCTCTTTTCATCTTCCAGCCATTGGGTCTTGTTATGTCTTTCTCTGCTAGATTCAAGAGCCCTTTAATACCCAATCTTTTCTCTCCATTAAGGCACTTCAGCACTTCAATGAAGTGACCTTTCAATCTTCTTTTGAGAAGCTAAACAGGTTGAGCTCTTTCAGTAGCTCACTGGAAGGCATTTTTTTCCAGCCCTCAGAACATTGGGTGGCTCTTTGCTGATCCAGCTCCAATTTCACAACATCTTTTTCAACCAAGGACATGAAAACTGGAGTATAAAGGTTGTATAAAGGTAAAATTAAATAGGTTGCAGAGGAGTTTTTTTTTAACTTAGGCTTTTCTTGCTAAAAATTTTGTCTCGGGTGAGAAAAATCACTCCCTGAATGCCAAAAATTGAGCCATGAAAAGCGGCAGTGTGAACAGCGCTTTGTAGGTGGAGCTGTGCTCCCGGTGACGAAGCTCTTGCCCCTCGTTGGAGGTGGTTTTGTTGCCGGGGAAGCTCTCTCCCAGCGATAAGGAGCAGCCACACAGCGCACCTTACAATGGCACGGTTAGAGTGGCACAGGTGCACCGTGGTAAGGTGCGCAGTGCAGACACAGCCTCAGAGCTGGGGGAAAGCCAACCAACAGGTGCTGAGGAGCACAGGGTTCAGACAGAGACATCCGTTAGGAGAGGAGCTATTCACAGGGATTCTCTATAGCCTAGTAAGGAGGAGAGGATGGAAGATGATAATGTACAGGTAGGATCTGATGAGAAACAGTGAAATGAAAGAGTCTCCCTCAATTACGTCATGCAATATCAGACAGCTAAAATGGGACACATTTTATAAGTGCTTAAATACAAATGCTAAATGTCTAAGTACTAAGATGGGTGAATCTGAGTGCCTGGTATTAAGTGATGATATTGATCGAACAGGCATCACAGAAACCCCTGCACCCTGTCCTACACCCACGTGGGGACACTGACCTGTGTGCATGGAGCAGCTGGCATTGCTGCCCCCCGCTCCTCCCTGCAACGCTGCTCCTCCGGGCATCCCTAGGGGCTGCAGGATGTGGGGGCAAGAAGCGACATCATCCGAGCTCCCTGCATCCAGGTCACTTTCCTCAGCCGGGCTGCATAAGGGGAGGGCAGAGAACAGCAGCTTCTGATGCTCCCCTCACAGAACAGCACAGGTGGGGAAAGTGACCAGGACACATGGAGCACATAGTGCTGCTCCTCGCTCCCCCCAACCCTCTATGGGGCCATGGAGAAACTTTGGGGGCGGGTGAGCTGTATCCTTGTGTCACCACTTGCCCCTCCCCCACACAATATTCCTCCACCAGGTACAAGCAGGGAGAAATGTGGGAGCCCCCCCAGGAAGCAGTGTCTGACACTACACCCACAGAGCGCACCTTTGCACTGCCGCATGCTGCCCGAGAGCCCCGGCTGATTTGGGACCCCTGGAAAAGTCTCCCCCATGTCAGCCCGAGGGCTGGAGGACCTCCCAGTCCCCGCTTGGGACACATAGGGGCACAGAGCTTTTCTGCTCTCAGGGCTGCAGCGGGGCAGGGGTAAAGAAGTGATAGGGTGGGGGAAGGGCTGGAATAGAGGTGACAGTGGATGGGGCCATGGGTGGAAGATCTGGAAGGGGGCAGAGCCACAGACAGAAGGAGGGGCCATGGTTCCAGTGCTGGGGCCCCCGCACTTGTTCTCCCTTTCGCTGGGCTTTGGCATCACTAGCCTCTGCTTAGCGAGTAGGGTTCAGTGGTCCCCGTAATGTGGGGTGTGACTCCTAGGGGGACACAGAGGAACATTCATGAGGGCACCTCAAGGCCTGAGCCAGCCCCCATGGAGGGCAGGGAGGAAGTACCACTCAGCCCCACTCTGTCCCAGCTCTTCCCGAGCCCCATCCTCAGCCTGAGACTCTGGCTCCCAGCCGGGCATCGACCCCTTTACCTCTGTCCGCACCCCTCTCCCCAGCAAGCAACAGCCCCAGTCCTGCCAGCCCCGGTTCTCGATCGCGGCTTCTGAGGGGCACAGCGATGGCTAAGAGGGCACAATGTGAAATGTTTGGGGACCACTGTTTTAGGGTGACATCCTGAATTGCTTCTCTGCAGTCCAATAAAAGCTATTCCTCACCCACCTACCCCTTCATCAGGACGCACTAGGTATGTTCTGCTGCCCTTCACTCATACAGGAAGGATAATAACATTTCATTCCACTCAATCCTAAAGTGATTTGTAACCCACCACCATCCCAAACTGGTCATTTTGGGGAAGTGGCCCCACCATGCTGCACAGCTAAGCAGAGTAGGTGTGTCTGTGCAAACACGGTCTGTTCCTGAAGTCTTTCCCCAGCTCCTCACTAGATGTGACGGGGGAGCTCATTCAGACCCTGTTTATGCTTAGTATTTAAAAACTCCGTAGTGTCCCTATCTCTGCCAGCCTTAGATTTATCCTCCTGTCCCTTTCCTGACAGCTCAGATGAGGTGACCGAGTGGTTAAGGTGATGGACTACTAATCCATTGTGCTCTGCATGCATGGGTTCAAATCCCATCCTCATTAGATGCATTTAGTCTTGACCCCTTCTTTATAGACAACCATTTCTCCTTTGGTACAATGACAGATCAAACAATGTTGCTTCTTGCAAACAAAAACCTTCTCAGAATCTCAGCCCCTCCCCTTGCTTCAAATAAAAAGTCTAAATCTCAGATTTCTAAAAAAATTCTCTAGTCCTGTATTTCTTAGTTTTTATCTCAAAAGGCAACAGCTTCATAATCTCCCCCAAACACCCTGGGACCTTCTCAAATAATTAAAATACCCCCAACCTGAGCAAGACCACAACAGTGAACCAGAGCTAGTGTCTAGGCCAGGCTGTTCTGAAGGAGGCAACTCAAACATTTTTTCTCCACTTCCCTTGGCAAAGTCTGACTGAGAAAAGAAAATTCCCAAAACTGAAAATTTTTGCTGAAAAACTAGTCTGTTTGGGGACTTTAATTAATAACCCTAACTGTTATGTTGGTTCTGCCTTAAAACAGTTACATGAAGTGCGACCCATTCAATACCCCTGGATTGAAGGGTCAAAAGGGGGACAATGTAGAACCGGTGAATGAAATTGTTTTTAATTGTTCATTTTATTAATGTAACTTCTGTTCACCATTTATTACACTTGTCTATATTGTAACTTCGGTTCACTGTTTGCCATATTGTAATTCAAACCCCATTTTAAAATGCTCACTCCATTTTGTAAGAGCTTCCTCCAACCTTCATTTTTGCAAATCCTGCTGTACCCTTACTAGTTTAGTTTAGAGGTGTGACTGAAATATGTATGGATGATGGATTCAACCTCCAGCTCCAGCCTGTCCTGATGAAATAGAGTTAAAACCCCATCGGCTGAAGGTGCAGGTTTTAGGATGCATCAGGCGAGGTATTTCCAGCAAAGATAAGCAGGTGTTAGTACCATTATATAAGGCACTGGTGAGACCTCACCTGGAATACTGTGTGCAGTTCTGGTCTCCCACATTTAAGAAGGATGAATTCAAACTGGAACAGGTTCAGAGATGGGCTGCTAGGACGATCCGAGGAATGGAAAACCTGCCCTATGAAAGGAGACTCAAAGAGCTTGGCTTGTTTAGCCTGGCCATAAGAAGGCTGCGGGGGGATATGCTTGCTCTATATATATATATATCAGGGGGATTAATATTGGGGAGGGGGAGGAATTATTTAGGCTTAGTACTAATGTAGACACAAGGACAAATGGGTATAAACTGGACATTAGGAAGTTTAGACCTGAAATTAGACGGTTTCTAACCATTAGAGGAGTGCAGTTCTGGAACAGCCTTCCGAGGAAGTAGTGGGGGCAAAAGACTTAGCTGGCTTTAAGACTAAGCTTGATAAGTTTATGGAAGGGATGATATGATGGGATAGTTTAATTTGGGCAATTGATCTTGGATTATCAGCAGATAAGTCTGCTCAATGGTCTGTGAGGGGATGTTGGATGGGATGGGATCTGAGTTACCACAGAGAATTCTTTCCTTAGTGCTGGCTGGTGAGTCTTGCCCACATGCTCAGGGTTTAGCTGATGGCCATATTTGGGGTCGGGAAGGAATTTTCCTCCAGGGCAGATTGGCAGAGGCCCTGGAGGTTCTTCGCCTTCCTCTGCAGCGTGGGGAATGGGTCACTTGCTGGTGGATTCTCTGCAGCTTGAGGTCTTCAAACCCAGTTTGAAGACTTCAATAACTCGGACATAGGTTGGGGTGGATGGGTAGGGTTCTGTGGCCTGCTTTGTGCAGGAGGTCAGACTAGATGATCACATCGGTCCCTTCTGACCTGAGTCTATGAGTCTAAGAGCCCTAACAAAGTAAGAAGTGTCCACCCTAAAAAGAAAAGGTACAATAGAAGGAAGATCAAAGCCAGGTCTGAGGCTGAATGTCACGCCTGCAATTGACGGGTGATCAATCACCAAACTCAGAGGCAGCATGACACAGCAAGACCTGTAGACTCTGGATTCAAACTAAAGCCTACAAAAAGGATGGGTAAGATGGGAGACTTTGAAGGGTAACATTCTGCTGCCAACACGGAAGGACATCAGTGCAGGCCGAGCAGAGACCCAGCTAGTCCTTCTGCCCGGCTTTCCTGGCCAGTTAGCTGCCACAAGCTACAAACCCAAGCTGCAAAATCAAGCCACGAATTTAAGCTGTGTTCAGGACTGGTAATTATGCAGCAGCTGCAGAACATCTGATGGATGGGTGTGTGTGTGTATAGATATTAGGTATAATGTGTGTGTACAAGGATTAAAATATTAGTTATTGGTCATAAATCAAATTGTTGTTATAATAAATGTGGCATCTTTGTCTTGCCCCCTGAAAAGATTCTGTATAGTTTTGTCTGTACAACAAAACAGCACCCACTGTGTACAGGTATTTGATTCTGGTCAAGTGGTCCCCATTGTATAACAGTATCATTCAGAGGTGCCTATTGCACACAGTTCCTGGGGTGATCTTTGTCTTTGTGCATTCCTTCAATAAGCCACTAACATTGTCTGGCCTCATCCAACAGAGCCCATTTGAAATACAGAGACATGGTTAATATTTCTAGCCTCAGGTACACATGTTACATGCATACAGGTTGGATAAACACAGTCAATAGGTCTTAAGTTTTGCAATGATACCTCACATCAGCCATCTTGCGTAAAGTACATATTAGCTACGTCATATCCAGATCATAAACATGTTTTCATAAAGACTGTAGAGTACAATGTATGTTTGCTGCTCTGCAGATAGTAAAGGAGCATGCACCTTTGGGTGCAAACGCTCATGACAATCGTGCACCTTTGCGTGCAAACGCTCGTGACAATAGTGCAGAGTCATGCAAGCTCCATGATTCTGTGTGAGACGGCAGACAGTGAGGAGGTCCAGGCAGGTATGTGGGTTTAGAAAAAAACGGTGTAAACATGATGTATACGTTTATGTATGGGACACATATAACATTAGTGGATAGTTAACAATGCATTCTAAGAAGTTGGCTCCCATGGCCACAACCACCCCTGACTGACCTGTTTGGTACCCAGCATACATTGCCAAACCAAGGTGTCCCAAAATGCAGTGGGTGGACAGTGGGATATCTATTCATGGTGCACCTCACTCTGAATCGATACAAGTGCTTCTGGTGAGTACCCTGACTGCTGAGCCAAGGAGGCCAGGAGACATGCGCACCAGCAACATAGTAACCGTGAAAACAACAAGGAGTTTGGTGGCACCTTAAAGACTAACAGATAAGGTGCCACCGGACTCCTTGTTGTTTTTGTGGATAAAGACTAACATGGCTACCTCCTGATACTTGGCACAGTAACCGTCGTGGCTCTGAGCTGACATAACTTGAATTAACCCACACTTAAAGTGTAGATACGGCCTTAGGGTTATGAAATGTTCGGGAGAATGAGGGTAGACAACGATTCATTCAGGTGTTTCGGCTCAAGGGATTGGAACTGGCCTTACTGCACCCTACAGGCTCAGGAGCAAAGAGGCACAAAAACGATCTCATTTATTTATTACAATGTCTTGACTCGAGGGTGTATAACTCATGATTCTAGAATTCTTGTGGTTGTCAAGGTATCTTGGGGTTGTAGATGCGTGTTCATTATATTTTGAAAGGCAAAACTATGAATGGGTTGAACAAAGAATTAGATCAGTCCCTCGGGATAAGTACATTGGCTAATAGCCAAGATAATCAGGGATGCAGGCCCATGCTCTGCATGTCCTTAAACCATCTTTTGATTAACAGATGCTGGAAGTGAACAATGGGATGGTTCAGTGGGTCATTGCCTGGTCTGATCATTCCCTTAGAAGCACCTGGCATTGGGCACTGCCACAAGACAGGACACTAGATTAGATGGACTACTGGTCTGACCCATGATGGCAGTTCTAATTTTTTGCAAAAAATTACAATAGATTTTTTTCCAGGGAGAAAGATGTTATAGGAGTTAGTGTCCTGCCTTTACTGAATATTTGAGAATCAAGCTGTACATAATGACATGCAGAAAAACACTGAGGGCTAGACTGAGGCAAAATAACAGTTGCAAAAATGCAATCCCCAGTGGTGGATTGACTCAAAACAAAGTTTTGACACTAGGCCAGAAATTCAGTCAGCTCTAAAATGAGAAGAAAAAATTAAATTGAAAAATTCAGAGAATTCAGGGAATCCCAGCAGCAGATAAAACAACTTAGGAAACTGATTGGAGACTCCATGTATTCAGATACAGTGAGAAGGGATTCTTTGTTTCTGAGGGGATCTGTGTAAAATGTTTCACTGAATTAAGTTTCAGGGATTATCTATACTGGCAAGTTAAAGCGCTGGCTCAGGGGTGTAAAACATCACACACACACACAGACCCTGAGCACAGAAAGTTGGAGCACTTTAAAGCGCTAGTGTGGCCAGGCTCGGCTCCCAGTGCTCAGAGCTAATCCCCGCGTGGAGGTGGATTGCCAGGCGCACTGGCACCCACCGCAGCGCTTTGAACTTTGTCGTGTAGACAGAGCCTCAGCAGGCAGATCGGACACAGAGGAGCTGCACTGACTAGGCACTGGGGTGCCTGCGCCTTTGAGAACCCAGCCCTGGGAAGCCCATGCGGAGAGATCCTGTCTGCCAGAGGGGAAATTCAAAACAAAAGCTGCTTTGCCCCCAGTCCCACTGGGGTAACTGATGCCCCCCGCGCCCCCCTGTGCTGGGTTTTGCCCTTAGTCCCCCTCTGCCAGAGCCTCCCCCCGCCCTTAGCTCCTGCTCCTCCCCCCGCCCTGATTTGTCCTTTAGCCCCTCCCCCAACCCGCCTCCAGCTGCCTGACCCCCCCCGGCCAGTCCCTGTCCGCCCCCTGCTCAGCCCCGCCCCCTCCCCGCCCCTGGAACTAGCAGCGAGCAGAACGTCCGGCTGGTCCGGGCAGCGGCTTCAGCGGCTGTTACTGAGCATGCGCAGTGCCCGGGAGCAGCACATTGCTGCGGGCGGGCGCGTTAATCCGCTACCCCGGGGGATCCTGAGTCTGATGGTTCAGCAGCACCAGCCCCTGCCCCTGCTTTTCCCCTGGGGGCCCCAGCCCCTCTCCTGCCCCCTCCGGGCTGAGGCGGGTCCCCGCGGGTCCCAACCCCCCTGCGTGGGGCCCGGGGGCAGGGGCAGGGCCAGGCCCGAGGAGGAGCCGCCCCTTCCTGCCCCCCCGGCCCGGCCTCCGACACTCTGTGCCGGCAGCGGGGCCATGGCCGGGGGCGCAGCGCGGGGACTGCTGCAGCCTGCGGGGCAGCGCGGTGGGGCCGGGGCCGGGGCCGGGGCCGGGGCCTGGGGGGGGTCGGAGACACGCGTGGGGCGGACACGCTCCTGCCGGGGGGGGCGGTTATTACGTGGGGGTCACAAGCCCCCGCAGCTCTGCGGGAACAGGCGCGGGGGAGGGGGAGTCTGAGAGACACCGGGTGGGGGTGGGGGCGGGGCAAAGGATGAGGGGTCGGGGAGGGTCAGGCTGGCCCCAGGGACCTCCCTTACCTGGGCTAGAAAAAGCGGAAGCGACCTGGGGCAGGCTGGGAGATGTAGTTCCTGATTCTCCCTGGGCCGGAAGTGACGTTGAGTGGGAGGGAAAAAGCCGATTTGGAAGCGCGCGTGGGCTGCAGCGGCTCTGCCTGGCTCGCGCGGGGCCGTTGGAGCCTCTCCCGGGCCGGAGAAGGGTTTGTGCCGTTGGAGCTCTGGGCATGCGCAGATCGGGAAGGGGGTGAGTCCCGCGTGCGCAGAGGCCGCGTCACCCGCTGCTGGTGGCTGGAGCTGCGGGGCCGGGCGGAGCAGGAGGGTTTGTGCCGGTGAGACCCGTTAACCCCCCGTGGGGCCGGGCGGGGCTGGGGGGGAGACCGGGCGGGGGGCTGGGAAAGGGGCGGGGGGGAAATGTCTGTGCAGCCCGGACATGGCGGGGGGGGGGCTGAGATCCCCTCGGATTTACCGCTGCCCCCCCCCTCCCGTCCTGCCCCCTTTCTCCCTAGAGAGCAACGAGCCACACCCAGGGTGACCCCCCCAAACCCCTGAGAAGTTCCCTGTTCCCCTCCCCCATCGTGCCCCATTTTCTCTCCCCTTCGCCAATGGCCAGTTCAGATCTCAGGTTTGGGGGGTTTCCCCCATTTTCCCCTGCAGGGATTTGTCCTTGTGTGGGTGGGAAATGGTTCCCCCCAGTGATTTCTGAACGGGACAGAGGGTGAATGGGCAGAGGCTGGGGGGGCCCTGAGACAGGGACACCTCTGGGCTGGGCAGGGGGGGCCCTTCTCTGCTGGCAACAGGGCGTGGGAAGGGCCAGGAAGGGGAGGGGGGAGCAAGTGTCCCCCATGGAGACGGCCCAGCCCCAGGTTTCCTAGTCCAGCTACTTCCCCTCCCCCCCATCACCTGCTAGTCACATTCCCAGACCCCACTGCCAGCTCCTCCCCACAGCCAGCGACCTTCTGACTCCAGCCCCGCTCCTTTCCCCTGTGAAAAGACATCGCCCAGGGCTCCCTCCTGGCCCTGTGAGTGTGAGGCAGGAAGAATCCGTCCCGTCCTGTTGTTCATTCAATATCCCTGTATAATCCCCTCCAATTTCCCCTCTTTTCTCTTGAACTGTTGAATGGTGACATAAAATCTCCCCACAGGTTGATGCTTGTCCCTTATACTGGCAAATATTTAGTTTGTGCCCCATTTTCTCCTCAGTTCTGAGTTACTGATATCAAATTCTTGAAAATCTTCCCACTTTTCTCTCCAGGTGTGTGACTGAGATCAGGGCTCTTATCATACTCAGCGTGGCTCTGTTCTGCCAGGCGCTGCGGAGACCCCAACTGAGATCTGGGCCCTGCTTTGCCAGGCACTGAAGAGCCCCAAGGTGAGATCAGACCCCACTGTTGTACCAGGTAAAACGGAGACCTGCACCGAGATCACAGCCCCCCTTGTGCCAGGCAGCACACGACTGGACCCAAACCACTGCCTCCATTGTTCTGGGCACTTCAGAGACCTTGACTGAGATCTGTGTCCCCATTGAACCTGGTATTGCACCGACCCTGACAAAGATCACACCCCACCACTGTACTGTGCACTGCACAGACCCTGACAGAGATCCTGCCCCCACATTTTGCCAGTTGCTGCAGGCGCCCTAAACAAAATCAGGGATCCTGTAATACTGGGAGTTGCAGAGTCCCCAACTGAGATGAGGCTTCCTGTTGTGCAGGGCTCTGCACAGACACTGACCAAGATCAGGGTCCCCATTGTGACAGGTGTGGAAAAGACACCAAGGGTATCTCTACCCTGCTGTTAAAAAGCCCCCCACTGGCCCATGCCAGGAGACTCAGGCTCACAGGGCTCAGGCAAAGGGGCTGTTTAACTGCAGTGTAGATGTCTGGGCTCAGGCTGTAGGACTCTGTGAGGTGGGAGGGTGCCAGACCTTGGGCTGTAGCCCCAGCCGGAACATGGACACCACAATTAAACAGCCCCACGGCCTGAGCCGTGTGAGCCCAAGTCAGTGGGCACAGGCCAGCTGCCGGTGTCTGACTGCAGTGTCGAAATGCCCACGGGGACAGAGAGGCCTTGCCCCAAAAGGCTCAAAGGCTAAATAGGCCAATGGTGGGAGGTGACTGTCCATTTTACAGATGGGGAAACTGAAGCTCAGAGAGCTGAAGTAATTTGTTCAAGTTTGCATGGAGAATTTGGGGCAAAACTGGGAACTGAACCCAGATTGTTTCAGTTCTTGCCTCTCCCCTTATCCACAAGCCCAGCGTGCGTGCGTACAGCGTTGTTTTGGGCTGTGTTTCCCTTGCATTGGCTTCCAAGGGAGACTGTGGAATTTCCTTCACTGGAGGTTTTTAAGACCAGGTTGGAGATACACCAGTCTGGGAATGTCTAGGGATACTTGGTTCTGCCTGAGCACAGAGGGCTGGAGTAGACGACCTCTCAAGATCCCTTCCAGGCCTACATTGAAATAATTCTCTTTTGTGCTGTGCCCTGGTCTACGCTGAGCTGTTTTGCATGGTGCCTTTTGGAACTATCATGCACCATGTTGTGTTGCATAGTTTTATGGTGCGTTATTTTGCCTCAGCTTGTTTGGCATCTGTGTTGTGTTGGTTTGAGCTAAGCTATTCTGGATTCTGTACTTTTGTCCTAAGGTGTATTAGTTTGCATTGTGTTGCTTTCTTCTTCTTAGTATTGTCATTTTATGCTGTGCAATGTAGTTTTTTGTGGTGGTGGTGGTGTTGTTTTTTGAATGGCCTGACATCATGTTGTCATGCGGTTTTTCTCTGTGTGTTGTTTTATACGTATATATCGCATAGCATCCTAGAAATGTAGGGCTAGATAGGACCTCAAGATGTCGTCAAGTCCAGCTCTCTCTGCCGAGGCAGGACCAAATATGTGTAGATTATCTCTGACAGAGGTTTGTCCTACCTGTTCTTGCCAATCAGAGTGCACATGTCCCAGTTTGAAGGTGTGAGGTGGGGTGGGAGGGGCAGTGACCTCACTGAGGCCTGGGTCTGGCTGACCGGTGCAGCTGGTAAGGGAGGGGCAGCAGTGAGTGCTGGAGGTATGAGCCAGGAGCACAGTCCCACAGGACTGGACACTGACTTCTCCTGACCTATGACACACATTCTGGCTGTCTGCAGGGGCTGCAGCTGAGCTGCCCTGCCAAGAAGCCTGTGCATCCATGGATAAAGCACCTCTTCCTGCAGCCTAATACAATGTGGTCTGGGGACCTTTCCAAGCTGCGGGTGATGTGGCTCTGGCGTTAACGGGGTATGTTCCTGGCTCTGTCCCTGACCTCCTTGGTGACCTTGGGGAAGTCACAGCTCCTCTCTGTTTTCCTCTTACTGGTTGTGTACTTTAGGATTGTGATCTCTTTGGGGCAAGGACTGTCCCTCTCTGTCTGTGCAGTGCCCAGCAGAATGGGGGTGCTGATCTCAGTCAGGGTCTCTGCCATGAGCTGCACGATGAGGCCCTGATCTCCATCAGTGTCTGTGCAACACAAAGCACAGTTTATAGACTCAGTCTTTAAGGGCAGAAGGTAGAGGTGTATTTCAGATGAGGTCTCATCAGTGCCTTGTATAACAGTACTAACCCTCTTGTGTCTCTGCTGGAAATACCTCACCTGATGTATCCCAGGACTGCATTAACCTATTTCACGGCTGCATTGTATTGGCTGCGCATAATTATCCTGTGATCAACCAATACAACGTGGTCTTTCTCCTCCTCTGTCACTTCCAATTGACAAATCCCCAGCTTATTGTAAATTATGCACTTGGAAACTAACAAGTAGAATTTGTGCACTATTCATTTTCATCCCATTTCTATTACTCCAGCTTTCAAGGACATGCAGATTTTCTTGTATGATTTTCCTGTCCTCCTCCATATTGGCAATCCTTCCAGGCTTTGTGTCTCACTCCCACTTCTTGTGCCAAGATGACTAATAGTGCTGAAGGCTGGGAGGAAGTGTTAGCAATAGGCTGAGAATGGCCATGTGGAGGTGGGGGAGGGGATGGCAGACAGTGGGGAGGTGGGGGGGATGCAGCATTGGAGGTGTATCTGGGAACGTGTTTTGTAGGAGTCCATGTCTCTGCTCCCTGTGGCTGTGGCGTGTTCCGTACCAAAGCAGCACGTCAGCAGAGCAGACGCACACACTGTAGCTTTGCCTGGAACACGCAGCGTTCACTGCCAGACGGGCTGGGTGATTTTTCAGAGACCCAGCTTGATACGCCTGGCTGGGGTGGGTTCAGTTGGACGGGGGTCTCTCTTTCAGGAGAGGTGCGCTGGGTTGTATTTAGGAATCTCAAAATAAAGGGTTAAGACAGCTGGTTCACAATATCCAGTGAAATCTTGCAAACAATTATACAAATGGACCCTACTGCTGTTAAAACAACATGGTACTATACTGATTCAAAACTGACATTAAAATTAGGAGATAAACGCATGAGAAAGTAACTGACACTTACTTACCATTTCTTAATGCCTAAAATTTTGACCCTCCCTCACACCATCTTTTTTTAAAAGCGATGCACAGCACACAGTCAAGTTAATGAATGAAAGCACACCCATTATTGACTGCTTGGTGTTGCATGAGCATCTGATTAAGCGCCTAATTAAAACTGTACCACTGTAAGTGGAAATGCATCAACCCAGCTTAGCTCCAAGATGTGTAGATGGAATGAAAAGTTTCTAAATTAAATACATGGCAGAATGGTTAATGGGGAAAATACACTGAAATGCCTCTACCCCGTCCTGTTGACTTCTTCTCCCAACCCCCCCATGAGTTCTGGCCTCTTGGTCAACTCAACTCCCAGTCCCACATCACCTGAGCCCTCTCCCACCCTAACCGATTTGTACTGCAATTCTTCACCCTCCTCATCCAGGCAGGGGGTTGGCACTGCAGACACGGCTGCCTCTGGGGCTAGGGACAGGGTGGTCATTCTCTACTCACAAGAGGGTGTGGAAAGGGCACAGGAGGAGCAAGTGTCCCCTATGGAGACTGCCCAGCCCCAGGTTATCCAGTCCCAGACGCTTCTTCCCCCACCATACCCCAAACCTGTTCACCCCTCCAACCATCAGTTGCCAGTCTTCCCTCGCTGCTAGCCCTTCCTGACTGGCAGAGACCCTCTAAGCCAGTAGTGTGTCAGGGCTCAACCTTTTGGGTGAGTCCTCAGGGCACTTTCTTACTCTCTTGGGGTGCCATGCCACAGGGGCCCCACAAATCTACATTACTTAGGCTTTGGCTTCAGCCCCAGGTGGTCGGGCTCAGGGCCCTGGACTTCAGCCCCATGCGCTGGGACTTAAGCTTTCTGTCCTGGGCCTCAGTGAGTCTAATGCTGGCCTTGTGTGGCGCCCACCCTGAAACCTGCTAGTGGCCCCCAGTGGGACAAGACCCCTAGTTGAGAACCACTGCCTTACCCTACGAATCACAGCAATGTTCAGGTTACTGCCAGTCATAGAATCATAGAATATCAGGGCTGGAAGGAATCTCAGGAGGTATCTAGTCCAACCCCCTGCTTAAAGCAGGACCAATCCTCAACTAAATCATCCCAACCAGGGTATTGTCAAGCCTGACCTTGTCCCAAAGAACGAGTCACTTACTGAGGTCAATTGAATCTTTAGATCTCACAACAAAGACAATACTTGTAGCCAGTCCTGTAATAACCTGTATTAAGACTTATTTAAAAGGAAAGGAGAATTGTTTACGAAGTTAAAGCAGGTAATCCTATAGATGCAGACAAGTTACAGTCTTAAATTTGAAAAGGTAATCGAAGCTTCTATGATAAGCAAGCCCTATATCTTCCTTGGGAGTAAACCAGGCAAGTCAGCTGGGGATCTCTTGCTTATGCCTAGAAACTTTGCCCCCCAGACTCCAAGCAGCATACAGAGAATCAGTTCCTTCTATATGGGGTTTTTTATCTCCTTCCTGCCATGTGCTCTGAGCTGCAAAGTCAGCTAATGGGAAGTCAAGAGCACAACAACAGTTTTTTCTCATCTTTAACATCGCATAATAGTCTATCTGGTGTTGATGAACCTTTCCTGCCAGGCAGGGTGTAATGCAGTCGGTTGCCAGTCAGCACTTCACCTAGGTAAAGTTTCCCTCCTATCTGGTGATTTACAGAGCCACAGAGGCTCACAATGCAACTAGTCAGATATTAACCCAGGCAGCAACTCACAAGGATTCAATAATGTGTAAACACATTCTTATAATCCTAATCCCTAATACTAACACAGGTGAATCAGACTGATTCCAGCTATGCGTTTGCCCCTCTTCTGTGAAGACATGGGGGCTTTTGCAAGAGCTAACACCTCATCTGTCAGTGTCACAGGCGGGATGGGCAGGAATGGTGTCTCTAGCCTCTGTTTGCCAGAAGCTGGGAATGGGTGACGGGGTGGATCATTTGATGGTTACCTGTTCTGTTCATTCCCTCTGAAGCACCTGGCATTGGCCACTGAGCTAGATGGACCATTGGTCTGATGCAGTGGGCAGCTCTTATGTTCACAGTCTCTGTCATCTGGACTCACTGGGGGGCCACAGAAAGAAACAAGATGTGCTGAGGCAAGAAGGCCCAGTCTCAGAGCCCCCGGTGTCACACTTGCCAAAAGCTAAAACTAGGCCCAGCCCATGAAAGGGGCACTGCCAGGAGAGACTGTATAAAGGCTGGAGCATCAAACAGCTTTGTAAACCTGAGAGAGCTGCCTTGGGAACAGTGACAGGGAGAATCCCCCAGAGCGACTCCTTTGATTCTGCTCTTCTCTGGCGTTTGGTTCATAGAATTATAGAACTGGAAGGGACCTCGAGAGGTCATCTAGGCCAGTCCCCTGCACTCAAGGCAGGACCCAGTATTATCTAGACAGTCCCTGACAGGTGTTTGTCCAGCTGCTCTTAAATATCCCCAGTGATGGAGATTCTACAACCTTCCTAGACAATTTGTTCCAGTGCTTAACCACTCTGACAGTTAGGAAGTTTTTTTCCTAATCTCCATCCTAAACTGCCCTTGCTGCAATTTAAGTCCATTGCGTCCTGTCCTGTCCTCAGCGATTAAGAAGAACAATTTTTCTCTGGCATCCTTGTAACAACCTTTTATGTACTTGAAAACTGTGATCGTGTCCCCTCTGAGTCTTCTCCAGACTAAACAAACCCAGTTTTTTCAATCTTCCCTCATAGGCCATGTTTTCTAGAACTTTAATCATTTTTGTTGCTCTTCTCTGGACTTTCTCCAGTTTGTCCACATCTTTCCTGAAATGTGGCCCCCAGAACTGGACACATACTCCAGCTGAGACCTAATCAGTGTGGAGTAGAGCGGAAGAATTACTTCTCGTGTCTTGTTTACAATACTCCTGCTAATACATCCCAAAATGATACTGTTGCAAAAAAAGCGTAACTCTGTTGACTCATATTCTGCTTGTGATCCACTCTGATCCCCAGATCCCTTTCCACAGCACTGCTTCCTAGGCAGTTATTTCCCATTTTGTATGTGTGCAACTGATTCTTCCTTCCTAAGTGAAGCACTTTGGATTTGTCGTTATTGAATTTCATCCTATTTACTTCAGACCATTTCTCCAGTTTGTCCAGATGATTTTGAATTTCAGTTCTATCCTCCAAAGTCCTTGCAATCCCTCCCAGCTTGGTATCGCCCGCAAACTTGATAGGTGTAGCAGAGAGACTCTGCTGCTGGGAGGGTTTCACCATGTGTCAGAGGGTCACACCCTGGTAGGAGGGGGCGAGGCCTGTACTGGGATAAGGTCACTCTGTGGTTCCCAGTGTGGGAGAACCTAGAGTGTCTATTAGCAGGGGAAATCCTGGGGGGAATCGACACGTGGAAAGGAGAGAAACCCTGTCTGAATTCTCTCACATTGCCCTTCTCCCCCTGACAGGCTACAGAATAACGTCCACGTTTTGCTCCAGATCATCCCATCCTCCCAGGGGGAAGGCAATGGCTGCAATGGAGCTGGCTTAGGTAAGGGATTCTCAGGGAGCTGGTGGTGGGTTCTGCTTGGAGGGAGAGAAGCAGTAAATGTGTAGGAGGGTGGGAGCCAGTGATGAGCTGCCAAAATATTAACAACAGGTTCCCTCCTCCTCACCTCCCATGGTGGTCATGCCCCATCCAACCCCCCATGCTCCTTGACACCCCCCCCCCCAGGGACTTCTGACCCATTCCCCCACTTCGCTGTCCCCTGACTGCCCCCTGCTGCCCCATCAAACCCCTCCTCTCATTCTTGATGCCCCCCCGGAACCCCTGCCCCATCCAACCACCCCTTCTCTCTGTCCCTGACTCCCCCCCCCCCCCCACCTCATCCAACCCCTGCTCCTTCCTGACTGCCCCCGGGACCCTTTCCCTCTTTCAATCCCCTTGTTCCCTGCTCTCTGACCACCCCACCCCCTGTCCACACCCCCCACAACCCACCGAACACCCCATCCCTGCTCCCTGCCCCCTTACCACACTGCCTGGGGCCAGGACCAGGTCTGCTCTGCTGTGACCGTGACTGGTGCTGCAGGACCCAACTCCTCGAGCCGGGCTGGAACTGCTCAGCTGGGACCGGTGCTGCGGGGTCCTGAGCTGGGCCGGGTCGGAGCCGCTTGGCCAGGACCAGGCCGAGGCAGGGGTGTTTGGCCGGGGCCAGGGGGAGCCGCTCAGGTGGAACCGAACTGGGCCGTGCGTGCCATCCCCTCTCCCCCCGCCCCAGCCCGGGTTACCTGCCTGGTGCTTCTTTCAGGCTTCTTGCGGACATTTGATTCGTGGGAAGGAGGGGTGGGGGAGGAGAAGGAGTGTGGAGCGTTCACAGGAGAGGGGGAGGTGAGCTGGGCCAGGGGCCGGGGTGGACAGCTGCCCGAGCCTTTGTTAAATTTAAAAGCTTTTTTAGAACCATTTGTCCTGGAACAACCGGTTCTAAAAAGGCTTCTAAATTCAACAACCGGTTCATGCGACCCGGCTGGAGCTCACCACTGGTGGTTGGGACACTGGCTCCTGCCTTTCCCTCCTGTTCGGCCATGTCTTGTTGCTGGCAGAGAACGGCCACCCCAGCTCCCCCCCGCCCCGAGGCAGCCATGTCCGTCGGCTCCCCCAGCCAGCACCTACTAACCACCACCCACGTTAGGTGGAATTTGCTGTCCTGTGTCATTGCCCCAACTAAGGACAAACTGCTGCAGATAAAATGGGCTGGGTTCACATCCGAAAGCTGAGCAGAATTTAAGAATTATGCAGAAAATAGGGAAAATATGAGACTAGAGAGTCAATAATTGTAGGGAAAATGAAGGAATCTCCTTGGATTTTCTAGCCACATGTGGGAGGGGAAAGAAAGGGAAAAACTAGAGAGAATTTGTTACCAGGTTTTGAGACGGAAAGAAATGGCACAAACAGGAAAAGGATGCAAGTAGCTCACCTCCGTGACCATAGGCGGGCGCAGCACATTTCATTAGGGTGGGCACCCAGGGAGCCCTGCCCTAGCCCCACCCCATCCACTGCCTCCCACTTCCTGCCCCCTGGCTGCCCCCCTCAGAACCTTCAACCCCCCTGCTCCTTGTCCCCTGATTGCCCCCTCCTGGGACCCTGCCCCTAACTGCCCTCCAGGATCCAACCCCCTATCTAAGCCTCCCGGCTCCTTGTCCCCTGACTTCCCCCTCCTAAGACCCCCCCCCCACTGTAACTGCCTCCCTGGGACCCTACCCCTTACCTGTCCTCCTGACCCTTATCCACACCCCTGCCCCCAGACAGACCCCCGGGACTCCCACTCCTATCCAACCACTCCCTGCCCCCTGACAGGACCTCCAGGACTCCTGACCCATCCAACTCCCTCTGCTCCCTGCCTGCCTGACACCACTCCACCCGTCACCCCCCGACAGGCACCCCCCCCGGACCCTCAACCCGTCCAACCCCCCTGCTTCTTGTCCCATGACCACCCCCTCCAGAGACCCCCCCCACCTCCTAATCATCTCCCCAACTGTCCAACCCCCCTCCCCACCTCCTGGCAGCTCTGTCCAGTGGCTGCTCCCACCCACACGCTCAAAGTGGCAGAGGAGGTTCCCTCTCCTTCGGTGGGAAGGTTGCCTAGTGGTTAAGGCACAGGACTCAGGCTCAGGTGCTCTGGGTTTGAGTCTCTGCTCTGCCACAGACTCCCTGCTTAGCCTTGGGAAAGTCACTGCACCTCGTTGTGCCCTAGAGCCCACCTGCCAAGTGGGGCCAGTGCTGATCCTGCCTCCTGGGCTAAATCCGTTCATGGCTGGGTGACGGTGGGGGAAATGGAGATCCCAACATGGGGAGATTTGGGCTGAATTTCTCCACAGCCGGAGAGTGGGAGCCAGCTCCACAGGGGGAATGGGAGCGAGAGGGGCTCAGGGCAGCTGCATACAGAGTGGGGTCAGGGCTTCAGCCTTGCAACTTCTGCCATTAAAGTGGCTGGGGCTCCTGAGCCGAGGACTTCAGCCCCACATCTTCTGCCAGGGTCCAGGGCTTCTTCTCCCTGCCCCAGGGTGGCTCCTCTCCCCCTCCATCCCCCCCAGTGCAGCTCCTGCTGGGATCTGGGCTTCTGCCCCCCCAGCCCAGCGTGGCTTCTCCCCGCCTGCACCAGCTTGGCGCTTCTTCCCCTCCCACTGCAGCTCCTGCAGGGCGCGGGGCTTTTTCTCCTCCCCCCCGACCCCCCACCCCAGCATGACTCCAGCCCAGTCCGGGGCTTCTCCTCCCCCACTCCAGCTCGGCTCCTCTCCTCCACCCCCTGCCAGTATCTGGAGCTTCTCCTCCCTCTAACCTACCACTGCCCCCAGCCCCAGCCTAGCGGGGCTCCCTGGGGCACCCGAAGCTGCTGTGGCCGGAGCCGAGCCTGGCGGGCAGGGAGCAGCGATTCATGCGATGCCGTGGCAGAGCCATCAGCCCGAGAGGTGCGGGGCAGCCCCAGGGAAGTGGGGTGGGCTGTGCTGCTGCTGGCCCTGCCCACCCCAACCCCTGAGGTTGTTTGTGGGGGGGGACTCACTCAGCCCCCGCAGGAGGAGGGAGGGGGCAGCAGTTGAGCGGAGCCTGCCCAGCAAACAGCTGATCGCAGCTGCGCACAGGGAAAAGCTCAGCAGAGGAGGCACCACAAGCTGCCGACAGCGGGTCATTCCCGGCGGGGGGGGGGCCTGAGCACCCGCCTGCAGCCGCCGCAGCCTCCTCCCCTTCCCCCGGAGCCTCCACGGGAGGGGGAGGAGCAGCCTCCCCAGCGGGAGCTCAGGGCATTGGGGTGCCGGGGCTCACCCCATGCACACGTCTGTGCCCGGGACACTCACACACGCACTCTCCCCCTGGACTTTCCTGGCTGCACAGAGACCGTCCAACCCCCCGCCAGGCCCACCGCCTTTCCGCCGCCTGCCGCTCCGGCTTCTCCCCTCCCCTCCCGCCTCAAAACTCTTCTCTCCCATTGCCCCTTTCAATCTCTCTTTCTCCTTTTCCCATCCCCTCTCCCTGCCCGTCTGGTAGGAAAGTCCCATTCCTGGGTAGTTTGCTCCTCTGTGGCTGGATTTTATCCTGCAAATTGCTAATGGGATGAGAAATGAGGGGGGTCTGTTTGTGTGGAGTCATTTTAAGGCCAGACCCCAGCATTGTCCCTTCGTTCCTTTCAGTTATTTGGAATGTCTGGCTCAGAATTCGCATTAACAGGGCCCAGGGCTGCCCCAAGGGGCTAGGACCAGCTGGAGAAAGTCATCCCCTGGGCCGGGCAGAGAAGAAGCTTTAATTAAGGTCAATTCCCAGCACAGATCCCCACTGGGGGAGCAGCAGCTGCCAAGCCTGCTCTCCCAGATCACAATGGAGGCTGCAGCGTCTGACCCAGGAAGCTGAACCCCAGTATCCTGAGCAGAGAGGGACAGAGTGTTTGAGCAGCTTCCCTCCTTTAGCTCTCTGGGGAGAGCACTTAATGAGAGCCCCTCCTCACAGGGAGAATTGCTGATCTCATTTGCCCCACTGTCCATCCGGAGTCACTCCTTGTCCTTCCATGCAGTGACTCTGGATTAACAATGGTCTCAATGACACCAGAGTTCAGAAAGAATGAGTCCACAATGCTGTGGAAAAGACCATCGTGTGGCAGTGCTGACCCCCTTCCCACCTCCCTCACCCCCCAGACAGAGAACAAGGACTGGAGGCACAAATTTTCTAAACGGAACCAAAAATTCCTGCAGTCTTCAAAAGAGGAGAAAAGCAAAATCTGTGATTTCACACTCACAGTGTTTGATAATTGGACAGAAAGTTATCACAGTGACAGGGCACGTGACTGGGGAATGCCGGGCAGTGCTTGGAGCCAGGACTCTGGCACAAGTTGATCAGAGAGAAGGATCATGATTAGTAGCAGCCCCTAGACACCCCCCAGAGCCCAGACTCCTCAGCCAGGGGCCCACCAGATATTCCCTGGGACGCAGCCCCCATAGTCCCTGGGCAGGGACCCCAGATACCCCTCAAAGCCCCACAGGCCAGAGAACCCCCACCAGACCATGACTGCCAGGTTGGGAATCCCAAAGGGTTCCCCCCACCAAGAGCCCCCAGCAGCCAGGGACCCCCCTCCCCCAGGAACTCAGTCCCTCACTGCCTGCCTAGGACACCCTCCTGCCCTCCAGTAGGATCTGCCAAGTTGTTTGTCTGGGACCCCCTCCTCTGCCCTGATGCTTTTCAGTGGGACCCCTCACTTTGTTTGCCTGGCATCCCCTGACCTAGTGCCAGAGCTCCACTCCCTCCCCCCCACGCCCCCAGCTCTGTGCACTGGGCATGGCAATGGTCCCAGGAGCCAGCAGGAGAAGCCCAGACAGAGCCCCTGGCACAGCACCAGGCTCCCTCTAACCCCCTGCCCCACCCTCAAGAGATGCCCAGCCCCACTGTTCTGCAGCCAGCAGCGACACCCACCTCCAGGACCCAAAGCCTCAGGGCTGGGCACATCAGAACAAACCCCCCTCAAACCTTCAGAACCCACCAATTTGATTAGGGTCCCACCTGCCCACTCACTCAAACAACTCCCACTACCACAACGCCGCTTCAGCTCCAGCTGAAATCTCCCCACAGACACCCCTAGCCCCCAGAGCAACCGTGTTACATCACAGTCTGTGAGAAGTGGATAGAAAGTTTATTTCCATGTTCCAGAAGCTGAGGAAAGGTGTAAATCTGAGATTGTCTTGGTATTTTATGATTAGAGAAAAGGGAGAATCTCAGGGCACATTCAATTGGAAATAGACAACTAGAGAGAAGTGGGGCAAGTGTTTAGGGTATTTTATATCAACCCTTGAGATCTGTAGAGAAAATATGTCACAAACTGCAACTGAAGGTGGAAAATCGGAATCAGGGGGAAATCGGGGAGACAAGAAAGCTGATCATTGGGAGGGGGGCGAATCTGCCCGGATTTTATAGCCCGTGTGAGACACAGAGAGAGAAAAGGGGCAGAACTAGAGAGAATTTGTATCGGGGGTGAGAGGCAAGTGGCACAAACAGGGGCAGGATCCAATTAACTCCTCTCCCCTCTTCGCCTGCCACTTCCCTCCCCACCGGGAATTTCCTCGCTGCCCAGAAACAGTTCAAACCCCACCCCCCGACCTTCCACCCCGCTCCCCGCCCAATACCCCGTCCCCGGCTGGGCCCTGGGCTCCCCCCCATCCTGGCGGAGCGGATCCTGCTGCAGCTCCACTGGGGCCGAGGCGGCTCCGAGGCTTCTCCCTGGCTCCCCGGGGCAGAGTCACTTTCCTGGCCCCCCCCCTCCCCCCCACGGGGTCTCTCACTCCCCAGGGGCTCAGGGCTGGGGTGGGCAGAGGCCGGGGCTGCCCAGGGGGCGGGGCCCAGCTGGAGAAACCCCCCCAGCCGGGCCCCGGCCGGGGAGCAGGAGCAGCTCAGCCCGGTCCCGGCTCACACGGAGGTGACAACAGCAACTTTGTTCTCCCGCCCCCAGCGGGGCTCGCACGGAGCATGCGGGATTTCACCTGCTGACCCCTCCCTTACCTGGGCTGCAGAGGGGGGGAGCGACCCCGGGGCAGCTGGGAGTTGCAGTTCCTGATTCTCCCCACATCGGAAGTGACGTCGGCGGGAGGCGGAGCCGGACTGCGAAGCAGCGTTGGGCGCTGCGGCTCTGCCTGGCTCGCGCGGGGCCGTTGGAGCCTCTCCCGGGCTGGAGAAGGGTTTGTGCCGTTGGGGCTCTGGGCATGCGCAGATCGTGGCGGGAGAGCCCTGCATTAACGCCCCCGTGCCCGGCCCGGGCCCTGCTGCTGCTGGAGCCGCCCTGGGGCCGCCCCGTGCTCTGACCGCCCCGCTGCGGAGCTGCAGCCTCCAGGTCCCGGAGCGACCCCGGGGGCGGGGCCGGGGCTGGGGCCGGGCGGTGACTCTGCCCCAGTGTCTGCGGGGGGGGGGACCCGGCATCTCGCAGCGCCGGGATCTGCTCCCTTGGGGGGGGTGGCTGGGAAAGGGGCCGGTGGGAAATGTCTGTGCAGCCCGGACATGGGGGGGTGGGGGGGAAGAGCAGGTGACCCCCAAGGAGCGGGGAGAGAAAGGGGGGGCTGAGATCCCCTCGGATTTACCGCTGCCCCCCCCGTGGGGACCCCTCTCCTCTCCTCTCCCGTCCTGCCCCCTTTCTCCCTAGAGAGCAACGAGCCACACCCAGGGTGACTCCCCCCCCCAAACCCCTGAGAAGTTCCTTGTTCCCTTCCCCCGATTGTGCCCCATTTTCTCTCCCCTTCGCCAGTGGCCGGTTCAGATCTCAGGTTTGGGGGGTTTCCCCCATTTTCACCTGCAGGGATTTGTCCTTGTGTGGGTGGGAAATGGTTCCCCCCAGTGATTTCTGAACGGGACAGAGGGTGAATGGGCAGAGGCTGGGGGGGCCCTGAGACAGGGACACCTCTGGGCTGGGCAGGGGGGCCGTTCTCTGCTGGCAGCAGGGTGTGGGAAGGCCGTAGAAGGGGAGGGAGGAGCAAGTGTCCTCCATAGAGAGGGTCCAGTGCCAGGTTTCCTAGTCCAGCTGCTCCTCCCCCCCATCACCTGCTAGTCACGTTCCCAGACCCCACTGCCAGCCCCTCCACAGCCAGCGACCTTCTGACTCCAGCCCCGCTCCTTTCCCCTGTGAAAAGACGTCGCCCAGGGCTCCCTCCTGGCCCTGTGAGTGTGAGGCAGGAAGAATCCGTCCCATCCTGTTGTTGATTCAATATCCCTGTATAATCCCCTCCAATTTCCCCTCTTTTCTCTTGAACTGTTGAATGGTGACATAAAATCTCTCCACAGGTTGATGCTTGTCCCTTATATTGGCAAATATTTAGTTTGTGCCCCATTTTCTCCTCAGTTCTGAGTTACTGATACCAAACTCTCGAAAATCTTCCCACTTTTCTCTCCAGGTGTGTGACTGAGATCAGGGCTCTTATCATACTGAGCATGGCCCTGTTCTGACAGCTGCTGCAGAGACCCCAGGTGAGATCAGACCCCGCTGTTGTGCCAGGTAAAACTGAGACCTGCACCGAGATCACGGCCCCCCCTTGTGCCAGGCAGCGCACGACTTGACCCAAACCACTGCCTCCATTGTTCTGGGCACTTCAGAGACCTCGACTGAGATCTGTGTCCCCGTTGGGTCTGGCATTGCACTGACCCCAACGAAGATCACACCCCAACACTGTACTGTGCACTGCACAGACCTTGACAGAGATCCTGCCCCCACATTTTGCCAGTTACTGCAGGGGCCCTAAACAAAATCAGGGATCCTGTAATGCTGGGAGTTGCAGAGTCCCCAACTGAGATGAGGCTTCCTGTTGTGCAGGACTCTGCACAGACACTGACCAAGAGTCCCCATTCTGACCGGTGTGGAAAAGGCATCAAGGGTATCTCTACCCTGCTTTTAAACCCCACCCCCCCACCCCACCCCCCACTGGCCCATGCCAGGTGACTCAGGCTCACAGGGCTCAGGCAAAGGGGCTGTTTAACTGCAGTGTAGATGTCTGGGCTCAGGCTGTAGGACTCTGCGAGGTGGGAGGGTGCCAGACCTTGGGCTGCAGCCCCAGCTTGAACATGGACACCACAATTAAGCAGCCCCACAGCCTGAGCCGTGTGAGCCCAAGTCAGCGGGCACGGGCCAGCCGCCGGTGTCTGACTGCAGTGTGGACATGCCCACAGGGACAGGCCTTGCCCCAAAAAGCTCAAAGGCTAAATAGGCCAATGGTGGGAGGCGACTCTCCATTTTACAGATGGGGAAACTGAAGCTCAGAGAGCTGAAGTAATTTGCTCAAGTTTGCATGGAGAATCGGGCAAAACTGGGAAGGGAACCCAGATTGTTTCAATTCTTGCCTCTCCCCTTATCCACAAGCCCAGCGTGTGTGCGTACAGCATTGTTTTGGGCTGTGTTTGCCTTGCATTGGCTTCCAAGGGAGACTGTGGAATTTCCTTCACTCGAGGTTTTTAAGACCAGGTTAGAGATACACCAGTCTGGGAATGTCTAGGGATACTTGGTTCTGCCTGAGCACAGAGGGCTGGAGTAGACGACCTCTCAAGATCCCTTCCAGGCCTACATTGAAATAATTCTCTTTTGTGCTGTGCCCTGGTCTACGCTGAGCTGTTTTGCATGGTGCCTTTTGAAACTGGGATTGCACCATGTTGTGTTGTATAGTTTTATGGTGCGTTGTTTTGCCTCAGCTTGTTTGGTGTCTATGTTGTGTTGGTTTGAGTTGAACTATTTTGCATTGTGTACTCTTGTCCTAAGGTGTGTTAGTTTGCATTGTGTTGCTTTCTTCTTCTTAGTGTTGTCATTTTATGCTGTGCAATGTAGTTTTTTGTGGTGGTGGTGTTGTTGTTTTTTGAATGGCCTGACATCATGTTGTTGTGCGGTTTTTCTCTGTATCTTGTTTTTTACGTATATATTGCATAGCATCCTTGAAATGTAGGACTAGATAGGAATTCAAGCTGTCATGAAGTCCAGCTCTCTCTGCCGAGGCAGGACCAAGTATATGTAGATTATCTCTGACAGAGGTTTGTCCTACCTGTTCTTAACTTCTAGGGAAAGAGACTCCACAGCCCCCCTTGTAAGACTATTCTAGAGCTAAACTACCTTAGCTCTGGTGACACCCACACAGACTTTAGTGGTGAGCAGCTCTGGAGAGAGAGGAGACCCCAGTGAGTGGGCAGCTGAGTAAAGAGACTAAAGTTGGGAGGAGAAACGTTGATGTGTGCAAGGTCTGTGACAGAGCTAGAACTAGATCCCAGTTCTAGTGCCACCGTATTGCTGTTTTGGGCACTGAAGATCTCTGCCGCCCTGGTGTTTTAGGCACTGGTGCAAACCCTTAGTACAGACAGAATTTACACTAGTGCACTTGGCGCTGGTGCACCATGTCCCTGTTTGAAGGTTTGAAGTGGTGGGGTGGGAGGGGCAGTGAGCTCCCAGAGGCCTGGGTCTGGCTGACCAGTGCAGCTGGTAAGGAAGGGGCAGCTGTGAGTGCTGGAGGTGTGAGCCAGGAGCACAGCCCCACAGGGCTGGACACTGACTTCTCCTGACCCGTTACACACACCCCGGCTGCGTGCAGGGACCGCAGCTAAGCTACCCTGCCAAGACAGCCTGTGCATCCATGGATAAACCACCTCTTCCTGCAGCCTAATACAATGGGGTCTGGGGACCTTTCCAAGCTGTGGGTGATGTGGCTCTGGCGTTAATGGAGTATGTTCCTGGCTCTGTCCCTGACCTGCTTGATGACCTTCGGGAAGTCGCAGCCCCTCTCTGTTTTCCTCTTACTGATTGTGTACTTTAGGATTGTGATCTCTTTGGGGCAAGGACTGTCCCTCTCTGTCTGTGGAGTGCCCAGCAGAATGGGGGGCCTGATCTCAGTCAGGTTCTCTGCCATGTGCTGCGCGTTGGGGCCCTGATCTCCATCAGTGTCTGTGCAACACAAAGCACAGTTCATAGACACACAGACTTTAAGAGCAAAAGGTAGAGGTGTATTTCAGATGAGGTCTCATCAGTGCCTTGTATAACAGTACTAACCCTTTCATTTGTCTGCTGGAAATACCTCACCTGATGTATCCGAGGACTGCATTAACCTGTTTCATGGCTGCATCACATTGGCAGCTCATAATTATCCTGTGATCAACCAATACACCCAGGTCTTTCTCCTCTGTCACTTCCAATTGATAAATCCCCAGCTTATTGGAAAACTATGCACTTCGGAACTAACAACTAGAATTTGTGCACTATTCATTTTCATCCCATTTCTATTACTCCAGCTTTCAAGGGCATGCAGATTTTCTTGTATGATTTTCCTGTCCTCCTCCATATTGGCAATTCCTCCCGGCTTTGTGTCACACTCCCACTTCTTGTGCCAAGATCACTAATAAAAGTGTTGAGTAAGATTGGTCCCAAGACTGATCTGAGGAACTCCACTAGTAACTCCCTCCAGCCTGACAACTCACCGCTGACAACTCACCGTTCAATATGACCCCCTTGTAGACTCCCCTTTAACCAATTCTTTATTGACCTTTCGGTTCTCATATTAATCCCCATTTTCTCCAATTTAACGAATAGTTTCCCATGTGGAACTGTATCAAAAGCCTTATTGACGTCCAGATCAGGTTTATGTGGCAGCATCTACCTTTTGTAACACCATGTTTACTTTATTTATAGTGCTGAAGACTGGGAGGAAGTGTTAGCAAAAGGCTGAGAATGGCCATGTGGAGGTAGGGGAGGAGATGGCAGACAGTGGGGAGTTGCGGCATTGGAGGTGTATCTGGGATTGTGTTTTGTAGGAGTTCAAGTCTCTGCTCCCTGTGAGCATGGTGCATTCCGTACCAAAGCAGCACGTCAGCAGAGCAGACGCACACACCGTAGCTCTGCCTGGAACACACAGCGTTCACTGCCAGATGGGCGGGGCGATTTTTCGGGGACCCAGCTTGATATGCCTGGCTGGGGTGCGTTCAGTTGGACGGGGGTCTGGGCTCTGATAGTTTGCGATGTTCCTTTTTGCATAGTCAGTTCTTTCCATTTATTGTTTTACCCCCACCTATGCCCGATGCCGCTCTCTTCTTAACTTGCTTCAGTTATTTCACTTCCAGTTTTTAAATGGGATCTAAGAATTGCAAAGCTGAATGAAAGATAAACAAACAGAACCATTTGAATGTTGGCCCATAGCTGGTAGAACTGTACTTAGTGACGGTCGGCTGTAATGACCGGGTTCCCTATAGTGTTTTCTGGTGGGGTGGATAAAGCAAAGTCGAAGAGCCAAATATGCGTTTTAGGGCCAAAGGGCTCGTCAGGTGTTAGCTCTCTAAGGAACATGTCACTAGCCAGGGCTTGCAGTCTTTCAGGAGAGGTGCACTGGGTTGTCTTTAGGAATCTCAAATTAAAAGGTTAAGACGGCTGGTTCACAATATCCAATGAAATCTTGCAAAGAATTATACAAATGGACCGTATTGCTGTTAAAACAACACGGTATTAATACTGATTCAAAACTGACATTAAAATTAGGAGATGTACAGCACACAATCAAGTTAATGAATGAAAGCACACCCATTATTGACTGCTTGGTGTTGCATAAGCATTTGATTAAGCACCTAATTACAACTGTACCGCTGTAAGTGGAAATGCATCAACCCAGCTTAGCTCCAAGGTGTTTAGATGAGAATGAAAAGTTTCTAAATTATATACATGGCAGAATGGTTAATGGGGAAAATACACTGAAGTGCCTCTACCGAGTCCTGTTGACTTCTTCTCCCAACCCCCCCATGAGTTCTGGCCCCTTGGTGAACTCAACTCCCAGTCCCACATCAGCTGTGCTCTCTCCCAGCCTAACCCATTTCTACTGCAATTGTTCACCCTCCTTATCCAGGCAGGGGGTTGGCGCTGCAGCCCCTAAGGTACCTGCGTTAATCACTGTCTCTCATAGTGGGGCTATTTAGATTTCAGGGAACGATTTCTCAGAGTTACTGACTCTGGGAGGTGGGAGAGAGGAGAGGCTGAGAGGGCGTTTGCTCTTAGGGCCATGTTCAACTCTGGTAGCCTCCATGTTACTTCATCCTCCACCCTCCCCCATGTGTCTCTCCTCATGTCAGTGTGTCACCTGATCATAATGCCACTGGCCTCAGCAGAGCTCCCAGACAGGAGCTACATCACAAAACGGTTATGGTACTGAGAGTAAAATATATCCCAGGGAGGGAGTAATTGTCCTGAAACGAAACATTCCAGTCTAGGAAGTGAAAGAATTCAAGTACTTCATTATTTAAAATTATGCTTGAAAGGATTGGATTTTAATGAATAAATTGCAGTAAATGTTAATTTCACTGTACACACGCACAGATGAAAAATATTTATATAGGTAATATACAGAAATGCTTCTGGAGAAAGTGTTGTTTGATTTAAGGATATTTACACTGTATGTTTTTCATGTGACATTGACAATTTCCCTTTGAACAGTTATGATTTGGCTTTTGGAATCTCAGCAGTTACTGTAATTAAACCATTGTTGTCTGACAACCCCCATAACTTCCCACAGCTCTGAACATTGAAATTGTAAACATTGAAAAAGGGGCTTAAAAATAAATATCGCTCTCTATTGAAATTAAAAGAAAGAAATAGACAAAATGAATTTTGTCAAACCCACTTTACAGCAATTGAAATATGTTTGGGGATGGAAATTGACAACTAAGGCACCAACCTTAATTCTGCCCTGTAGTGACACCGGGCAATTGCCGAAGGTCTATGAATTAGGCATTTTAGTGTATATAATTCCAGATTACAAATCGGTATAATCTAAAGACACATGAGATCTTTTCCTCTGGATATCACCGTTACTGGGTTGTTTCTCTTCTTGGTAATTCCCAGAAGTGAACAGATTAATAACATTTTGTCAGTTATGAAGTGGCCATTTCAGATTTCTGGGGAGTGTCTGTTATTTTGCACTAGGGGCCAGGTCCTTGGAGAGATGGAACCTTGGTTTCATTTGAACTTCTCCATGCTCAGCAGCTTCTGGAATTTGGTTCAAAGTATTTACATGTTCTTCTTTGAGTGCTTGCTCATATTCATTCCAAGTAGGTGTGCTCGCTCCGCGTGCACGTTCGTCGGAAGAATTTTCCCCTAGCAACACCCGGGGGGTCGGCAGGCGCCCCCTGGCGTGGCGCCTTTGCGGCACCGTATATATGCCCCTGCTGCCCCGGCCGCCCCTCAGTTTCTTTTTACCGCCCGTGTCGGTCGTTGGAACAGTGGAGTGCGACTTGCTGACCTCCACTTCCCTAGCTTTTCACCCGTTTTTCTCTAGTTTATAGTTATAGTTGTAGTTAGTGTTAATTCTTAGTTTTTACTAGTAGTTAGTGTAATTTTGTATATAGTTAGAGGGCTGAGGTTTCATCCTCCTCGACCCTCCCGGGACCCGGGCTTATGCCTGGCTCTCCTGGCTTCAAACAGTGCTCGGCCTGCCGCCGGCCGATGCCAACGGGAGACCCCCACGATCGTTGCCTGAAGTGCCTGGGGAAATCCCATCTGACGGACAAGTGCAAAATCTGTAAGTCCTTTCGACCAAGGACAAAAAGGAGCGGGACTCGCGTCTGAAGCAGCTCCTTATGGAGGCCGCCCTGACCCCGGCAGCTCCGGCACCGAGCGCACCGAAGTCTGTACCGGGCAGAAGTTCCTCGTCGGCACCGGAGACGACCAGCACCGCCAGAACACCACGGCACCAACAGTTTCCGGCGCAGAAGTCAGCCTGGCACCGCTCCCTCTCGCCGAAGGCGAAGAAGTCCAAGGCTCCTGCGGCTGCAGCTCCGGCACCGCAGTCTGAGCATGGGAAACCGTGCTGTCCAGCACCGTCATCTGCCACGGCACCGGTTATCCCAGCACCGTCGACTCCGGCCAGGCAAGAGCCATTGAGTCCGGTGCCAGACAGCTCCCCGGCGGATGCCCTGGTCGAGCTTGCTGTTCGCACTACGTCGGTAACCTTTGCGACGGCGAGGGAACTGATAGCACTGACTGAACCTCCCCTGCCTCAACCCCCGGCACCGCCGGTGCGGGTAATCTCGTCTACGGGGAAGCCGGCTATGTTTCGGCCGATGTCCCTCGGAGCAGTGGACAGGCACCGGTCGAGATCGAGATCACGGCACCGCTCTCGCTCACGCCGCCGGTCTCCTTCGCAACGCTGCTTGCAGTCCCGGCACTGGTCTCTCTCTCGGCGCTGGTCGTACTCACGGCACCGGTCCAGGTCAACGGACCGGTACTCGTCTCGACGGTCTACCTCCTGGCACCGATCCCAACGGAGCCCATCTCACCGTCGTTACTCGCGATCTAGATCGACCTACAGGCACCAGGCTGGTCGCAGGTCCTGCTCCCGGTCGACGTCCCGGCACCGTGCTGGTCGCGGGTCCCGGTCCCGGCACCGGTACGACTCCCGGCACCGTTCGCCAAGACAATGCGAGGTCCGGTACCAGACCCACGGACGATCCGCTCCGCCTTGGCCGTCAAGGCACCCCTCGGGTTCCTCTCGCCCGGACAGCGCCCTCTACGGGGATGTGGAACCCAGAGAACACCAGGGTCTGGAACAGGCGCCGCAGTGGTCCTTCTGGACACCTTGGGCCTACCATCAAGCCCAAGGTGATCCCATTACGGTATCCCGGTCTGCGACTTCCACCCGTCGGGTACCGGAGGCCACTATCAGCCGTCCACCGCCAGAGGACGACATCTCTACGGCGACCCAGGACCCTGAAACCGCCACACAAACGGCCCCCCCTCTAGAACAAGAACCTGAGGAGGATCCTGTGGCCCCCGGTCTCTCGTCCTCCTCCTCGCTGGACGAGGCGGTGGCGGGCACTTCAACTTCGGGCCCGCCCCCCATCGACCTACGCGCCCACTAGGACCTGCTCCGCCGTGTCGCGTTGAGCATTAACCTGCAGGTGGAGGAGGTCCCTGAGGTGGAGGACCCTGTTGTGGACATTCTGTCTTCAGATGCCCCGACACGGGTCGCTCTGCCTTTCATACGCTCCATCCAAGCTAGAGCGGACACAATATGGCAGTTTCTGGCGTCCATCCCTCCAACGGCCAGGGGCGTGGAGAGGAAGTACATGGTGCCCTCTAAAGGGTACGAGTACCTCTACACCCATCCTCCTCCATGCTCTCTGGTCGTACAATCCGTCAACGAGAGGGAGCGCCGTGGCCAGCCAGCCCCCGCCCCAAAATCACGGGAGGCTAAACGCATGGAGCTACTGGGACGCAAAGTATACTCCGCAGGGGGTCTACAGTTGCGGGTTGCCAACCAACAAGCCCTGCTCAGTAGGTACAATTTTAACACCTGGCAGTCCATGGCCATGTTTACTGAGCTGGTACCGCTAGACTCCCGTCAGGAGTTCCAGAGCCTGCTGGAGGAGGGCAAAAAGATCTCCAGAACCTCCCTGCAGGCCTCCCTCGATGGCGCAGATTCAGCAGCTAGGACCGTCGCGGCAGGAGTAACAATGAGGAGGATTTCGTGGTTGCAGGTGTCCGGATTGCCTCCAGAACTGCAACACACGATCCAGGACCTCCCGTTCGAGGGGCAGGGCCTCTTCTCGGAGAAGACGGACCCACGTCTCCAAAGCCCAAAGGACAACCACGTTATCATGCGTTCCTTAGGCATGCACACGCCGCAGACCCAATGAAGGTCCTTCCATGCGCAACCTCTGCGCCCCTACCCCCCACCGCGCCCCCGTCAAGACTTTAATAGATGACGGGGCCGTGTGAACAGGTGACGTCAATCTGCTTCCCAAGGGGGACAAAATAATGGTTCCGCCAAACAACTGCCGGGACCTAAACAAAACTTTTGAAGGTGCGGTCGAGAGCAGAGCACCAGTCCTTTCCCGGACTCCTTTCCTATTTTCCAACCGCCTTTCTCCCTTCCTCCCGGCGTGGGCCCGACTAACTTCGGATCGTTGGGTTTTGCGCACTGTGGAGTTTGGCTACCACCTCCAGTTTATTTCGCCTCCTCCCTCCCACCCTCCCTCCCCGTCCCTCTTCAGGGACCCCTCTCACGAGCATCTTCTCTACCAGGAGGTCCTCACGCTTCTCGAAATCGGAGCCATAGAGGAGGTACCTCAAGATCTCAGAGGGAGAGGGTTTTACTCCCGCTATTTTTTAATCCCCAAGTCGAAAGGGGGTCTCCGACCCATCCTAGACCTCCGCGGACTCAACGCCTTCGTAAAAAGTTGAAGTTCCGCATGGTGTCCTTGGGGTCTATTATCCCATCCCTGGACCCGGGAGACTGGTTCGCTGCTCTCGACATGAAGGACGCTTACTTTCATGTTTCAATCTACCCACCACACAGACGTTTTCTACGCTTTGTGGTACGGGACCGCCACTTTCAATTCATGGTCCTGCCCTTCGGCCTTTCCTCTGCCCTGCAGGTGTTCACAAAATGTATGGCGGTAGTGGCCGCTTTCCTCCGTCGACGAGGCATATGTGTCTTCCCTTACCTGGATGACTGGCTTGTTTGTGGGTCTTCAGAGGCTCAGGTCGCCACGCACATAGCGGTCATAAGAGAGCTGTTCGAAACTCTAGGGCTCTTGATCAATTTCGACAAGTCCATCCTCGTACCAACTCAGAGGATAGAATTCATAGGAGCTCTCTTGGACTCCACTCTCGCGACAGCCTCACTTCCACCCAGCCGGTTCCAGGCGATAGTCTCTACCATAGAGGGCCTACTTGCCTTCCCCACGACCTCGGCCTGGGTTTGTCTCAGCCTGCTCAGTCACATGGCGGCCTGCACCTTTCTCACCAAGGACGCCAAGCTCCGCCTTCGCCCCCTGCAAATCTTGTTGGCCTCCGTTTATTGCCCACGGAGGGACAGCATGGACGTCGTCGTCACTCTCCCACAGACCGTTTTGCTCTCCCTCCGCTGGTGGCAGGACCCCTCCCTGGTATGTGCTGGCATGCCGTTCCATCCCAGGCAACCATCCATGTCCATGACAACAGACGCATCCTCCCTGGGCTGGGGAGCTCACATGGGGTCTCGCCGACCACAGGGTCTCTGGTCTGCTCAGGAGCTCTCACTGCACATAAACGTCCGAGAGCTGCAAGCGGTCTGCCTCACCTGTCAGGCTTTTCTTCCTCACCTGCAAGGACGTTGCGTCTTAGTGCTCACGGACAACACCACCGCGATGCACTATATAAACAAGCAGGGAGGGACCCGCTCTCTCCCTCTGTCAGGAGGCTATCGCACTATGGGAATTTTGTATAGCCCACACCATGGATCTGGTGGCCTCCTTCCTCCCAGGAGTCCAGAACGTGTTGGCGGACCACCTCAGCAGGTCCTTTCTAGCCCACGAGTGGTCCCTTCGTCCGGACATAGTCCACTCTCTTTTCCGGAGGTGGGGGTTTCCCCAGATCGACCTCTTCGCCTCCCGCACCAACCGGAAGTGCCCCAGGTTCTGCTCCTTCCGCGGTCTTGCCCGTGGATCGATCTCGGACGCATTCCTCCTGTTCTGGTCGACCCACCTCCTATATGGCTTCCCCCCGTTTCCCTTGGTGCACAAAGTCCTGGTAAAGCTGCTCAGGGACAAGGCTCGGGTAATTCTCATCGCCCCAGCGTGGCCTCGCCAGCACTGGTACACCACGCTGCTGGACCTCTCCATAGCCAGTCCGGTTCTCCTGCCGCTACATCAGGACTTAATATCTCAAGACCACGGCAGGCTTCTCCATCCCGACCTCCAGTTCCTCCACCTGACGGCATGGTTCCTGGCTGGTTGAGCTCCTCGGAGCTGCGCTGTTCAACCCCAGTGCAGCAGGTGCTCCTGGAAAGCAGGAAGCCTGCAACCAGGGCTACCTACCTGGCAAAGTGGAAGAGGTTCTCCTGCTGGTGTCAATCACAAAGCGTATCACCAGCACATGCTCCCATCCAAGTGATCTTGGAATATCTATGGCACCTTAAACAACAGGGCCTCGCACTCTCGTCCTTGCGAGTTCACCTAGCTGCCATTTCTTCGGTCCATCCAGGAGAAGGCCCTTCCTCCGTCTTCTCTCACCCGATGGTCTCGAGGTTCCTCAAGGGCCTGGAGCGCCCGTACCCCCAGGTCCGCCGTCCCGCCCCTTCCTGGGACCTCAATCTGGTTCTCTCAAAACTAATGCCCCCCCACCTCGAACCCTTGGCAACCTGCTCTCTCCTGTATCTATCGTGGAAGGTGGCGTTCCTGGTGGCCATTACATCGGCCAGGAGAGTCTCGGAGCTTCGCGCTCTTGTCGCGGACCCACCTTACACGATATTCCACAAGGACAAGGTGCAGCTGCGCCCGCATCCCGCCTTCCTACCCAAGGTGGTCTCCTCTTTCCACCTTAACCAGGACATATTCCTCCCAGTGTTTTATCCTAAACCTCACGCATCCCGCAGGGAGCAGAGCCTACATTTACTTGATGTTCGTAGAGCGCTGGCGTTCTACATTGACCGCACCAGACCTTTCCGAAAGACCTCCCAACTTTTTGTTGCCGTTGCAGACAGGATGAAAGGTCACCCTATCTCGTCTCAAACTATCTCATCCTGGGTGACGGCCTGTATTAAGGCGTGTTACGCGTTAGCTCACACCTCTCCAGGCCGAGTGACTGGACATTCCACGAGAGCGCAAGCTTCCTCGATTGCCTTCCTCTCCCGCGTCCCCATACAAGACATATATCGTGCAGCCACGTGGTCGTCGGTGCACACGTTCTCTGCCCATTACGCCTTGGTACAGCAGTCCAGGGACGATGCAGCTCTTGGCTTGGCTGTTTTACATTCGACAGTCTCCAACTCCGACTCCACCGCCTAGGTAAGGCTTGGGATTCACCTACTTGGAATGAATATGAGCAAGCACTCAAAGAAGAAAAGACGGTTACTCACCTTTGTATCTGTTGTTCTTCGAGATGTGTTGCTCATATTCATTCCACACCCGCCCTCCTTCCCCACTGTCGGAGTAGCCGGCAACAAGGAACTGAGGGGCAGCCTGGTCGGCAGGGGCATATATACAGTGCCACAAAGGCGCCACGCCAGGGGGCGCCTGCCGACCCGCCGGGTGTTGCTAGGGGAAAATTCTTCCGATGAACGTGCACGCGGCGCGCGCACACCTACTTGGAATGAATATGAGCAACACATCTCGAAGAACAACAGTTACAAAGGTGAGTAACTGTCTTTTTCTCTGCCCTGTTGTTAAAAATGCTGCTTTAGAAAGTGGGGAAGGGCAGGAACTGACTGCAGGATCAGTAGCTGAGTCCCTTGGATATTTATAGCTCATCGGAAGGAGGACGGGGATTGGTGGGTGTCTGGGGATTTAATAATAAACACACAAATATCATTGTTCTTAGTGAATTTTCATCTTCTAATTCCCATAACCCACTAATTATCCCTGGCTGCCCCCGGCCGTCTGGGGAGGGAGAACCAGTAAAGTCCTGTGGCCAGTGTGGAACCTAAGGCACAAGGATCTTTCAGTGGCTGACTCAAAGTCACCCAGAGTGAAATTCACTTCACTGGATAAATCCTAGTTGCTGAGCTCTGCAGAGGGGTGGGGAGGTGAATTCCATCCCCCATTCTTGATTATGGACTCCCCTCCTATTGTCATCAGGATTGGGAAAGACCATCTGGGGCTGGCTGCAGTCTCCCTTTGCTGTTGTGAGGGGAATGGGATGGTCCCTCATATACGATCCAGACATACCCAGGGGCGGAAGGGAAATGTAGTTTTTTCTAGGGGTTTGAAATGTTTGGTTTAGAGTCCTGAGCTCTGTCTTCCTGTTTGTCTCCTCCTGCCGCTTTCAGATCTCTTGGAGAGACAAGGTGGGTGAGGTAATTTTTTTAGAACCAATTAAAAATAGCTCTTTGCTATCCTGGGACCAACATGGGTACAACAACTTTCTCCTCTGTACCCCCTCCCCGTCTCATCTCTCCCTCAGGGGAGACTCTCCCATGTGATAGGAAAATAAGGGTTCAGTCCTGTCAGTGGGTTGGGTCTTGCCAGCACTAACGGGAGTGAAAGCCTGTGTGCATTAATGACAGCAGCAGCTCTGGGACTCGACCCATAGGGAGAAGAGATGGGAGTGAGCAGGTTATGTTAGTGCCAGGTGTGAGTTACTCATGTGGGAATTCTGCAGCGCTGCATATGCACAGAATTCACGTCCAGCGCAGAATTTCCTTTTTTTGGCTTGAAGACGATACATTCTGCCTGAGAAGTGCTACAGTTCTGCCTTGCACCCACCAGAGGCCCCTGTGGCCCCAGAACAGGCTGCAGCCAGCTGGGTTCATCTTGGTGGTAATTTGTTGCCTTGAGTTCTCCCCCAAATGGGAAGAGAGTTAGTGGGTGCAACTTGGGAGAGTCCTGAGACACGGCTGCCTGTGGGGGTGGGGACAGGGTGGTCATTCTCTACTCACAAGAGGCTGTGGAAAGGGCACAGGAGGAGCAAGTGTCCCCTATGGAGACTGCCCAGCCCCAGGTTATCCAGTCCCAGATGCTTCTTTCCCCACCATACCCCAAACCTCTTCTCCCCTCCAACCATCAGTTGCCAGTCTTCCCTCGCTGCTAGCCCTTCCTGACTGGCAGAGACCCTCTAAACCAGTAGTTTGTCAGGGCTTAACCTTCTGGCTGAGTCCTGCGGGCACTGTCTTCCTCTCTCGGGGTACCATGCCACAGGGGCCTCACAAATCTACATTGCTTAGGCTTTGGCTTCACCCCCAAGTGATGGGTCTCAGGCTCTGGACTTCAGCCCCATGCGCTGGGACTTAAGCTTTCTGCCCTGGGCCTCATTGAGTCTAATGCTGGTCTTGCTTGGCGCCCAACCTGAAACCTGCTAGTGGCCCCCAGGTGGCCCAGGACCCCTGGTTGAGAACCACTGCCTTACCCCACAAATCACAGCATGTTCAGGTTACTGCCAGTCATAGAATCATAGAATATCAGGGCTGGAAGGAACCTCAGGAGGTATCTAGTCCAACCCCCTGCTCAAAGCAGGACCAATCCTCAACTAAATCATCCCAGCCAGGGCTTTGTCAAGCCTGACCTTGTCCCAAAGAACCAGTGACTTACTGAGGTCAATTGAATCTTAGATCTCACAACAAAGACAATACTTGTAGCCAGTCCTGTATAATAACCTGTATTAAGACTTATTTAAAAGGAAAGGAGAATTGTTTACAAGGTTAAAGCAGATAATCCTGTAGATGCAGACATGTCACAGTCTTAAATTTCAAAAGGTAATCGAAGCTTCTATAATAAGCAAGTCCTATATCTTCCCTAGGACTAACCCAGGCTAATCAGCTGGGGATCTCTTGCTTATGTCTAGAAACTTTGCTCCCGAGAGTCCAAGCAGCTTACAGAGAATCAGTTCCTTCTGTATGGGGTTTTTTATCCCCTTCCTGCCATGTGTTCTGAGCTGCAAACTCAGCTAATGGGAAGTCAAGAGCACAACAACAGTCTCTTGTCATCTTTAACATCCCATAATAGTCTATCTGGTGTTCATGGAGCTTTCCTGCCAGGCAGGGTGTAATGCAGTCGGTTGCCAGTCAGCACTTCACCTAGGTAAAGTCTCTCTCCTGTCTGGTGATTTACAGAGCCACAGAGGCTCACAATGCAACTAGTCAGATATTAACCCAGGCAGCAACTCACAAGCATTCAGTAAAGTGTAAGCACGTTATAATCCTAAAACTAACACAGGTGGGTCAGACTGATTCCAGCTGTGCGTTTGTCCCTGTTCAGTGAAGACGTGGGGCCTTTTGCAAGAGCTAACACCTCATCTGCCAGTGTCACAGGCAGGATGGGCAGGGATGGTGTCTCTAGCATCAGTTTGCCAGAAGGGGGGAATGGTTGATGGGGTGGATGATTTGATGATTAGCTGTTCTGTTCATTCCCTCTGAAGCACCTGGCATTGGCCACTGAGCTAGGTGGACCGTTGGTCTGATGCAGTGGGCAGCTCTGATGTTCACGGTCTGTGTCAGGAGTATCTACTCATTTGGACTCACTGGGGGGCCACAGAAAGAAACAAGATGTGCTGAGGCAAGAAGGCCCAGTCTCAGCAGCCCCAGTGTCACACTTGCCAAAAGCTAAAACTAGGCCCAGCCCATGAAAGGGGCACTGCCAGGAGAGACTGTATAAAGGCTGGAGCATCAAAGAGCTTTGTAAACCTGAGAGCTGCCTTGGGAAGAGTGACAGGGAGAATCCCCCAGAGTGACTGCTTTGATTCTGCTCTTCTCTGGCGTTTGGTTCATAGAATTATAGAACTGGAAGGGACCTCGAGAGGTCATCTAGGCCAGTCCCCTGCACTCAAGGCAGGACCCAGTATTATCTAGACAATCCCTGACAGGTGTTTGTCCAGCTGCTCTTAAATATCCCCAGTGATGGAGATTCCACAACCTCCGTAGACAATTTATTCCAGTGCTTAACCACTCTGACAGTTAGGGAGTTTTTTTCCTAATCTCCATCCTAAACCACCCTTGCTGTAATTTAAGTCCATTGCTTCTTGTCCTATCCTCAGAAGTTAGGAAGAACAATTTTTCTCTGGCATCTTTGTAACAACCTTTTATGTACTTGAAAACTGTGATCGTGTCCCCTCTGAGTCTTCTCCAGACTAAACAAACCCAGTTTTTTCAATCTTCCCTCATAGGCCATGTTTTCTAGACCTTTAATCATTTTTGTTGCTCTTCTCTGGACTTTCTCCAGTTTGTCCACATCTTTCCTGAAATGTGGCCCCCAGCACTGGATGCACTACTCCAGTTGAGACCTAATCAGTGCGGAGCAGAGCGGAAGAATTACTTCTCGTGTCTTGCTTACAATACTCCTGCTAATACATCCCAGAATGATACTTGCTGTTGCAAAAAAAAGCGTAACTCTGTTGACTCATATTCTGTTTGTGATCCACTCTGACCCCCAGATCCCTTTCCAGAGCACTCCTTCCTAGGCAGTTATTTCCCATTTTGTATGTGTGCAGTCAAGGTTTTTTCCCCACTCTGAACTTTAGGGTACAGATGGTGGGGATCTGCATGGACTCTTCTAAGCTTAATTTCTAGCTTAGACGTGGTACGCTGCCACCAGCCAGAAGTTCTGTGTCTGACACATCTTCAGTCCCCCCAAAACCTTCCCCTTCCTGGGCAGCCTTGAGAGGCTTCACACAGATCCAAACTCCTTGGATCTTAAAACAAGGAGGAATTAACCCTCCCCCCTCTTTTCCCCCCACCAATCCCTGGTGAGTTCGGATTCCAGTCTCCTTGCATCTGAAAACAAGGGAAAAAATCAATCAAGTTCTTAAAAAAGAAAGCTTTTAATTAAAGAAAGAAAAGGTTAAAAATTATCTCTGTAAAATCAGGATGGAAAATGCTTTACAGGGTATTCAGATTCATATAGACTAGAGGGACCTCCCACCCGCGCCAGCCTTACATTCAAAGTTACAGCAAACAGAGGTAAAAATCCTTCCAGCAAAAAAGCAGCATTCACAAGTTGAAAAAAAACAAACATAAGACTAATCCGCCTTGCCTGGCTATACTTACAATTTGGTCACATGAAAGACTGATTCAGAAAGATTTGGAGAGCCTGGATGGACGTCTAGTCCCCCTTTGTCCCAAGAGCGAACAACAACAAAAACAAAGAGCACAAACAAAGACTTCCCTCCACCGAGATTTTAAAGTATCTTGTGCCCCTATGGTCCTCTGGTCAGGTGTCAGCCAGGTTCACAGAGCTTCTGAACTCTTTACAGGGAAAAGAGGCATTAACCCTTAACTATCTCTTTATGACAGTGCAACTGATTGTTCCTTCCTAAGCTGTGTCCTTTGCATTTGTTCTTATTGAATTTCATCCTATTTTCTTCAGACCATTTCTCCAGTTTGTCCAGATGATTTTGAATTTCAGTTCTATCCTCCAAAGTACTTGCAACCCCTCCCAGCTTGGTATCGCCCGCAAACTTTATAAGTGTAACAGAGAGACTCTGCCGCTGGGAGAGTTTCACCATGTGTCAGAGGGTTACACCTTGGTAGAAGGGGGCTAGGCCTGTACTGGGATAAGGTCACTCTGTGCTTCCCAGTGTGGCAGAACCTAGAATGTCCATTAGCAGGGAAAATCCTGGGGGGAATCGACATGTGGAAAGGAGAGAAACCCTGTCTGAATTCTCTCACATTACCCTTCTCCCCCTGACAGGCTACAGAATAACGTCCACGTTTTGCTCCAGATCATCCCCTCCTCCCAGGGGGAAGGCAATGGCTGCAATGGAGCTGGCTCAGGTAAGGGATTCTCAGGGAGTTGGTGGTGGGTTCTGCTGGGAGGGAGAGAAGCAGTAAATGTGTAGGAGGGTGGGAGCCAGTGATGAGCTGCCAAAATATTAACAACAGGTTCCCTTTTCCTCACCTCATGAGGGGATCATGATCCCATGGGGGTCGTGCCCCATCCAACCCCCTGTGTTCCTTGACACCCCCCCAGGGACCCCTGACCCATCCCCCCCTTCCCTGTCCCCTGACTGCCCCCTGCTGCCCCATCAAACCCCTCCTCTCATTCTTGATGGCCCCTCGGAACCCTTGCCCCATCCAACCACCCCTTCTCAATGTCGCTGACTGCCCCCCACCACCTAGTCCAACCCCTGCTCCTTCCTCACTGCCCCCCGGGACCCTTGCTCCCATTCAGCCCCCTTGTTCCCTGCCCTCTGACCGTCCCGAACCTTATCCATCCCCCCACAACCCACTGAACATCTCCTCCCTCCCCCCTTACCACACTGCCTGGGGCTAGGACTGGGACGGCTCTGCCAGGACCGTGACTGGTGCCACAGGATCCGACTCCCCGAGCCGGGCTGGAGCCGCTCGGCCGGGACTGGTGCTGCAGGGCCCGAGCTGGGCCGGGTCGGAGCTGCTTGGCCGGGACCAGCCCAAGCCAGGGCACTCAGCCGGGGCTAGGGGGAGCTGCTGTGGTGGAGCCAGACTGAGCGTGTGCCATCTCTCCCGCCCTCCACCCGACCCGGCTTGCGTGCCTGCTGCTTGTTTAAGGCTTCCCGCTAATATTTGATTCACGGGAAGCAGGGGAAGGGGAGAAGAAGGACAGCGGAGGGTTCAAAGGAGAGGGGGAGGTGAGCTGGGGCTGAGTGAACAGCTGCCCGAGCCTTTGTTAAATTTAAAAGCTTTTTTAGAACTGGTTGTCCTGGAACAGCCTGTTCTTAAAAGACTTCTAAATTTAACAACTGCTTCATGCGAACCGGCTGGAGCTCACCACTGATGGGAAGTGTTAGAGGTGGTGGGAGGCAGGAAATATCTTGGGTGGAGAAAGGGAGGGGACAGGATGTGACAAACCTGCTGAGACTTGTGTACTCTAGGGTGTGATGGGTGGTCACCCCAAGGTGCAGTCTAGGGGGCTTCTGGGAACCGCTGTGCCCTCTAACCCTCAAGCTGGCCCTTTTCATGCTGCTTTGCTGGAGATTCAGCCAGCGTCTCAAGGGCCTGTTATCACCCAACACGACAGCAGGTGGCGCCATGAGCCAACTAAGCTACCTGAGTGTGTTACCTAAGCCACTCAAGGAGAGAGAGAAGAGAAACAGCCAATTTCCCAGCGATAAGTGTTAGCAAACAGATCAAAGCAGATTACTTAGTGTCGGGGACTCTAACCCAGACAGCAAAGTTCGTTGTCTGACTGCGAGAAAGACAGGCAACACCAGCAAGATCCGATCAAAAGCTCTTTATTGACAAGTGCACGGATCAATAGAGAGCAGCTCGTCTCCCGAGAGAACCAGCCCCCCCTTTACATCTTAGTATAAGCCTATATAGATAGTTCCATCGCATCATAAATTATTCACTTGAGCAACCTACCCCCTTCATTTCACAACTAGAAACTAGACACCTTTAGTATACATACATGCCTAAAGTTAGAAATGTAGGGGAGTTAAAAACAAACAAAGAACAAAACCAGGGAGTGAAAACGAGGAGACTGGGAAGCTAGAGTTCTTATCAGTTCTTCAAAGGGGCTGCTCCTAACACAGCACATCTGGCACTATGCCAGGAATGCAGCTTCTCTGTTATCTCACTTTTTCCCAGCACTTTGTGAGACATGCTGCTTTTTCAGCATTTTCCACTCAGGAATTACCCAAAAATCTCTGTTAGCCTGACTTTGGTCAGGTTGGCATACCTGGTTTTGTCTGCTATATCTTTATTCAGGCTTAACAATCCCCCCTTTGTCCCTAGAGGACCATAATGGGACTCTTGGGACACACATTTATTTATATATATCGGGGGTTTACTACCTGGCTGGGCCTTGTAACCTTGGGGGCTTCTTTACATAACTGAGCTCCCACACAGCAGCCACACCTTATAATTACATAAAGCAACAAAAATCCACAAATAATAATAGCAGCACTTCTAAGCAAATTATGTAGCCATCCACCGACATCAGGCATCTAGCTAAACAAATCACTCCACCAGGAGTTCCAGCTGGGTTGCTGTCCTCCATGATCCCTTGCAATTTTTTCAAGATGTTTTGCTCTTTCCCACGTAGTGTTATAAACATCAGGAATGTATACACAACATTCTTGTCCTATTAAGGCACATGTCCCTCCTTGTGAGGCTAACAAGATATCCAAAGCCATTCTGTTTTGAAGAACCATTTGCCTAATCTGTTTTTGCTCAGTGGCCAAATCAATGAAGGCTTCACCAGTGTTATTAGCCATTGTTTCTAACACTCCTTGTAATCTCATTATACACTCCCCTATACGGTAAGTAGCACCTCCACATGCAAAGAAAAGGGCTGCACAAGTTCCTGTCCAATCATTAAGTGCTTTCCAGGTAAGGGGTCGAGACCTGGCAACATCTTCCCCGGCATCTCGCACATTTCTTAAATGTCCAGAAGGAAGGTGATCTCGATATAGGACAGGGGGTTCTAACCAGGCCAAATAGCATGACCCCTTCCAAGAGACAGGCAATCTCAAATAAGCCTTTTCTCCACAAACCCAATAAACTCCAAACAAGGGATTAGATATAACAAATGCAGTATATTGAGATTTATAATACCATCCAGTCCAGGCAGAGAGACCATGAAAACTATTAGTAGCATTATCAATACACTGACACACAGAGTATTCAGTACCCGAAGAATTAAAAGAATGCCTTTTTATGCAGTGTATGTGAATGATCTCCGAACGCCCCAGCACCGCGGTGCAGTTAGTGTGCGATAGGTCTGGTGCTACAACACAATGTATAATGGTAAACCTATGAGGTTTATCCAATACCCGCCGATTAAACAGGCTGCAAAAATTAGCAGGGAAGACATACCAGGACTTTCCAGGCCGGGGTGACCCTTGTACAAGAGTACAATTAGGGCCACAGCTGTCACCAAAATGGGTTCCATTAAAATAGGCTTTACAATTGCTGACTCCTACCGGCACCTTTCTTGAGCCCAGGGAGCACCACTCACCAGGTCGCTCCCACACCGTAAGGTATCTATTAATCGGGATTCCTGAATCTGCCCAGGTTAGATTCTGCAAGCCTGAGGAGTCCTTCTGGGAAGGAGTCCATGTCATATTCATAGGGCTAAGAGGTATGGGGATCATGGGAAGACCTCGATCACTATCTACTGGCATCAAGGAGCATACCCAACATGAAATATTATTCGGTGCTGGCATACGGGCTTTCATTTCATGAATGAAGCGAATAAAAGCATTATGTTCATATCCCTTAGTTAATTTAACCACCAAAAAAGAAAAACAACAAACAGTACACAAATGAGTCCACCAATTCCCCAAGCGACTATTCATTGCCATTCCTTGGCGAATGGGCACCAGTATACTTCTTTTTGAGCTTTAGCCTCAGGTCACCCAAGGGAGTAGCAGTCCATATATCCTGGGCACGGAGGTCGTCTGCTTCTGGCTCACCCGGTTTGCAGTGGGGTGAATGTGCGTGGCTCCCTCGAAGTCCGATGTCGTCTGCTTCTGGGGAACCCTTCACCAGGTCAGGTTCCCGAGCGGTGCTCCTCTTGATCCTGGTATGATGAATCCAAGTAGGTAGCTCCTTCACTTGGATGGCGGTAGGGCTTACCAGAAGGATCTTGAAAGGTCCCAGCCACTGCGGTTGGAGTGGAGTCTTCTTATATGCTTTTACCCACACAGAATCACCTGGTAAAAAAGAATAAACAGCTTCTCACAGTGGTAAGGGTTGGGGATGTGCAGTGTACTGCTGTAAGATCACCAGATGGCGTTGTAACTGTTTTACATAGTTCTCTGTTTCATTTGTCATATCACAATCAGTAGGAATTGATATCAAAGGGAAAAATTGGAGGCACGTGTCCAAACAAAAGTTCGTAGGGGGCCAGCCTAGTCCTAGCATTAGGAGTTGTTCGGATAGTATAGAGTGCAAGAGGCAGAACCTTAGTCCATTTCAGCTTGAGCTCTTGGCACAGTTTTGTTAAGAGATTTTTCAAAGTCCCATTCATACGCTCCACCTGGCCTGAACTCTGAGGATGCCAGGGAGCATGAAAAGCCCACTTTGTTCCCACGGCTTCAGTAAGCTCCTTACAAATCCTCGCTGTGAAATGAGTACCTGGATCAGAATCAATTATCTCAGGAGGGCCAAATCTTGGGATCACTTCATTAAGTAAAATTTTACATACTGTAGTTGCAGTAGCTCGGGCTGTAGGGTAGGCTTCCACCCATCCCGTGAGCTGATCAACTATAACTAGCAAATGCTGCTTCCCTTCAGAGGGGGGTAAATCAGTAAAATCAATCTATAGGTGTTGCATAGGTCTATGAGCCCATCTGCGCCGCCCAGGCGGTGTCTGTTTATTTACACCCTTTGGATTACATTGCTGACACAGAGCACACTTCTCTACTGTTCTTCTAGCTACCTCATAAAGTCCTGGAGAAACAAACTGTCTTAGAATAATTTGGGCTATTTTGTTTGCCCCCAAGTGTGTATTACTGTGAATTTGTTGCACCACCTCACTCTGATAACTTTTTGGCAACACATAGCAACCATCAGATTCCCAAAGTCCTGTTGAGTTGGGCTTAGCTCCCCACTTTTCCCAGAGTGTTTTTTCACCATCCGGGGCTTGCTGTTGCCAAATTAAAAGGGGAGAACGCACAGTCAGTTCTGTATTTTGTAGTGCAGTTGCCTTAGCAGCTTCATCTGCAAAACGATTGCCTACTGACACAGGATCAGTCTGTTTGGTATGAGCCCTGCAGTGAATAACTGCAATTTCTTTAGGGGCTTGGATAGCTTGCTATCTTGGATAGCTTGGATAGCTTGGATAACTCAGCTATCTTGGATAGCTTGGATAACTCAGCTATCTCTTTTCCATGAGCAGTCTGAGATCCTGAGGAAGTAATGAATCCTCTCTCCTTCCAAATGGCTCCAGTAGCATGACACACCCCAAAGGCATATTTAGAGTCAGTATAAATGTTAACCCTTTTATGTTCAGCGTACAAACAGGCAGCTGTTAAAACCTGTAATTCAGCTGACTGAGCGCTTGTCCCTGGTGACAAAGGTTTACCTATCAATACTGTACAACCATCTGTAACCGCATATCCAGAGTGTCGAACACCATTTCTCACAAAGGCAGAGCCATCCACAAATAACTCTAACTCTGGATTGATTAAAGGCTCATCAGTCAGATCAGGTCGCGGAGTAGAGACCTGATCCAAAACCTGCAAACAATCATGTACTGTTTCCTGACCGTCTTCATGAGGTAGCAAGGAAGCTGGGTTTAAATTTGCACACCTCTTTAAGGTAACTCCATGAGTCATTAGCAGAGTCACTTCATACTTTGACAACCTCTGATTAGTTGGATGTTTGTTCTGCTGTGAATTTAACAAGCTTGCCACTGCATGGGGAGTGTATACTGTTAAAGGATGTCCCAAAACAATCTCTTGAGCCTTTTTCACTAATAATGCAGCTGCTGCCACGTTCCTAAGACAGCCGGGGTGTCCCTTAGCCACTGGATCCAACTGCCCCAAAAGGTATGCTGCTGGCCTTGGAGCATTTCCAAATGATTGAGTTAGTACTCCCGAGGCTACCCCCTTTACTTCAGGTACATATAAATCATAGTTAGGCAGCCCTAAAGCAGGAGCTCGAATAAGAGATTCTTTTAATGCTTTGAAAGCCCTTGTTTGCTCAGGGTTTGGATGTAGGGGCTCTTCAGCCTCTTCCTTAGTTAGTTCATGTAACGGCTTCAGCCAGTCTCCAGCTGAAACAATCCAAGGGCGACAAAATCCAATCATGCCAATAAAACCCCACATGGCTCGCTTAGTGGTAGGAAATTAAATGTTAACAATAGCTGCAATTCGCTTAGAGTCCAGGCTACGTATTCCGGGACCCAGGGTGTACCCAAGGTACTGTACCTCTTGTCGGGCCCATTGCAACTTTGTAGGGGTAACCTTATGTCCCTTCACTGATAGCTGATTAAGTAAATAAACAGAGTCAATTTCATTATCCTCTCGAGTTCTTGAAGCCACCAAAATATCATCAACATAAGTCACGAAGGTGGAGGCAGCTGGATATCTTTGAAATCCTTTGCTAAAACCCTGGCAAACACACCTGGGGCTTCCACATAACCTTGAGGCATTCTAGTCCAAGTGAGTTGTCCCGGGGGTCCAGACCTTTCATCCCTTTTTCCTGCTGTGCCAGGGACCCCCCAAGTAAAGGCAAAAAGGTACTGGTTTTCTGGGGCCACCGGTACAGAGAAAAAGGCATTTGTCAAGTCTATACATGTGAACTATTCCGCTTCAGGCGGCACCATTGCCAAAATAGTACTTGGGTTGGGCACCACAGGGTGTTCTGGAATCACATACTGATTAATGAATCTCAAGTCCTGCACCATTCGATACACAGGTTTTCCATCAGGGCCAAGCTGTGGCTTCTTTACAGCCAAAATGGGGGTGTTACATGGGGAGACACATGGCACTAAAATTCCTTTGTTCTTAAAATTCTGCACAAGGGGCTCAAGTCCATGTATAGCCTCAATTTTAAGGGGATGTTGCCTCTGAGCTGGGGGAGGCATGTTAGCCTTTATTACTGGGTTTAGAGGTGAGGCAGATTTCACCAACCCCACATCGTGCTTTCCACCCCACACTATAGGGTTAACTTCATTTTGAACTCGGAGGGGAAGCATTTCACAATTGCTGTTAGTTAACTGCATTAGCAGATAAGCTTTCTCCACGGGGAATCGGAGAGAAATGCTTTCAGGAGTACAGAAAATTTGAGCATGCAGTTTACACAACAAATCCCTTCCCAGCAGATTCACTGGACCATTCATTAGCAGAAAGGAATGGTGAACTGAAATAGGACCCAGGGTAGCCGTACAATCATTTGTCATGAAATGATGTTCAGGCTTTCCAGTAACTCCTATTACACATTTTTCAGTTCTGCTTTTTGGTGCCGCTCCCTCAGGTATAGCCGAATGAGTGGCCCCTGTATCTACTAGTAATTCAAAAGTCTTTTGTCCTAACTTCAGGGGAACCACTGGAAATGGTGCATCATGCTTAAACTGTACCATTACGGCTTCATAAACCTCAGAACCCCAGCGGAGCGGCACCTCCCTTAATTCATGATCCACAGAGAACTGACCAACTACCTCAGGCTTGCAGTCAGCTTTCAGTTTAAGGGGGCATCTTCTCTGCCAGTGTCCTTCCTCACCACAATAGTGGCATCCAGTATTACTGGGACTCACACCTCCACCTCGTCCGCGTCCCCTACCGAATCCACCCCCTCGTCCTCCCCTGAAACCACGATTCCAGCCTCGGCCCCTTCCTCTACCACCCGACATAGCCACTGCCAACAGTGATACTTGATCCTTCAGATCCTTTTGTTTTTCCTTCTTTCTTTCCTTTTCATTTAACTCTTCTCTCCCATTAAACACTCTAGTAGCAATGCTAACTACCTCAGGCAAACTTTTTCGTTGCATAGCATCTGGATGCTCTCTAAATCTCTTAGCAATATCCTCTGCACGTTGTGACATAACCATTTTAGCCATCTCCTTTCCATGATCAGTTTCAGGATTCAAATTCCCATGCTTTCTAATTTCACAAATCAGTCGGGCACAAAAATCAGATGGGTGTTCGTCTGGATGCTGAACACAAGCAATCACCTTGCTCCAATTTGGAGTAGGCTCTCCTGCGTCTCTAATGCCACTCAAAACAGCTTTTAAAAATCTATGCAGCTGTATCTTGCCAGCTGGAGTGTTAGGGTCCCAATTAGGGTCAGTGTTTGGCCAAGGAACGTCCAGATGACCTGCAGATTTTTCTTCTACTCTTTATCTTTCATCTTCTGTCATGAGAGTATCTAATAACTGATTAACATCTGCCTAGGTGGGCACATGAGTGGAAAAGATTGTGCGGAACATTCTTTCCACAGCCTCAGGATTCAGATTTCTTCTGAATTTGATGAAGGCTGGCTGACGACTGGGCAGGGAGGGTGAGATTGACTGATTTCTCTGAAGAAGAGAGAACATTACTCTGAGTTCCCCGTCTATTCTCTTCTGTACCTGAACTGTCCTTAGCCTGCTCTTGAATCCTTACACTTCGCCGGACAGGGGGGAGAACAGGAACAAAATCGTCGTCCTCCCAGTGCGGTTCTGGGGCAGATGGCAGGGAATTTCTACAGGAATTCTCCATAAAAACTGCTTCAATAGCCACTCGTCCCTCCATGGGTTTATAATTATACCATACAAACAAATAATCCATTTGTCCTGGCCTAAGATCAACCAAAATATCCCTTAAGGAGTTCATCCTATCTGTGGAAAAGGTTCCACACTCCGGCCAATCTTTAGTCGGGGACAAATGAGCAGTGTAAGAAGGCCACTGAATTTGACATAAATTTCTCATTTTAGATTTAACCGAACCAGTGGTCCCAGAAATTTCCTTCCAATCTCTAAGTATTAGAGACAACAGGGCATCCCCCGGGCACTTACTGCCAACTTGTCCCATTTGATGAAGGGACTCTAACCCCTCTTCCCCACGTCGTGGTAAAGGGACTTTAACCCCCACCTCCCCGCGTCGAGCGCTCGCTTACCTCTCCAGGGACTCGAACACCTGGACTGGGACTCAAACCCAGGCTGGGACTCTAACCCAGACAACTTGGATCCAGCAGGTCTTTCAAAACTCTAGTTATCTGGACCCACTGATTTAAACACATCTATCTTTAATAGCTGCTGTTTAACGTCCTCGTGAGTTACTTTTGGAATGGAAAGACTGTCAGTGTCAACATCGTATGATATGAGTTACATCATCTGTTTTTCTCCACATCCAGGAGAGAAATATTTATTGAACACTTTTCCCTCTTCTGCATAATTGTTTATAATTCTGCCTTTTCCATCTAGTAATTTACCACTACCATTGTTAGGATTAATTTTGTCCTTTTAAAAACTTCCTTCTTATTTTCCTTGGTTGATCACTGATTTCTGATAGCTTCCCTTGCCAACTTTCTACAATTCTGACCTTCTAACTTAGATTCAATACTATAGAGTTCCCCTTTATTCCATATATTTTCTTTGGAGAGTGTTGGGATTCCTACCAGGGAGCCACCAGCAGGGTCCCGAGACAGCCCCATCTCCTATATTAAGCTCTGGCTAGTAGGTATGTGATAAATGTGAAGACCCTGCCTCTGTCTGTCAGCTGGGAGACACAAAGGTTCTCTCTTTCCACCCTCTGATGCCTCCTGGCTGCTCTAAGCAAGGTGAGGTGGGACTCTGTTAACATGTGCCTCCTGGAGCTTCCATTTACTTGGTGCTCTGTTTCGTGAATAGTGGGGTTGTGAGTGGGGCAGCAGGTCCTGAGTGTTGGACTCCTTCTCTTTCAGGGGCCGGTGCCTTTCGAGGAGGTGGCTGTGTATTTCACTAGGGAGGAATGGGCTCTGCTGGACCCTGTTCAGAGAGCCCTCTACAGGGATGTCATGCAGGAGAACTATGAGACGGTGACCTCGCTGGGTAAAGATTCCTGTCCCCTGGGTTATTAGAAGCTGTGGGGTCTCTAAAGAACCTGAGCAGTAATAGCTTTATACCTTTATTCATCATCCAAGTTTTGTCAAGTTTCTTTGTCCCCCTTTTTTTCCTTATCTCCCATACACTAGCAGGCAGGAGGGAGGGAGGAGGTAAAGAGGGACGAGGAGGGAACACAAGAAGCTCCCAAGGTGCCGGGAGGTGGTGCCAGCTGCGAGTAATGGGTAGAAGGAGAGGGGAGTGTGGAGGAAGGGCACCCAGGAAGTGGGCTGGGTGGGTCAGTGGGAGGGAGGAGAGGTTTGGGGATCTAGAGTTGTGGGGGATCCCAGACCTTTAACCCTGAATCCCTACCCAAACCTCAGGTAAATCCCTGACTTCAGCATAACCACTCTCACAAAGCCTCAGCTTAATATAAGGCCCTGAACTGTAGCAAGCTTAGGCTACATTTACTAAATCGTATCACTATATTGACCACGGCTAGATCGATCTCAGAGCGTCAATCCCGGCTGTAGTGTAGACCTGCCCTTAATAACCCATTTCTTTATTTTCACCTCCTTGCCCCTCCACGCATGCTCCAAGCTAATAAGCAATACTCTGATCATGACATCTTACGTCGAGTGAGTATAAAATTGCCCACAAGATGTGAGACTAGGTCATAGATCATAAAATCAGGTCGGGGTGAAGAAGAGTGAGAGTTTGGAGAGAGTTTTGTCCCCCCTCTCCCCATCTGCAGCAGCCACAAGCTGTCTTCCCTCCAGGCTCCTTGGATCTTTGAGCCTGTCCCTCCTGAGGTTGTGTAGCCCAGTTCTTGTTTCTTACATTCTCCTTTTCCAGAAGAATTAGAGGCTGTTGCTCCTGAATGTTAGCATGTAATTCCCCAGCCTTCTCCTCACACTGGGGGAGTTTAATTCTCCCTCCCATTACACCTGAGTCACTGGATTTCCTAATTCCCCACAATGTGCTTTTGCAGTGTTACAGTTCCAGGATAGCTAAGCCTTTGACCTGCCTCCATGGTGTGCTCAAGCAATGGCCCCTCAGGTATCAGGCCTCTAGCCACCCCCTCTCTATGGGCAGGGACCCACATGCCTCTCTTTTTTGACTAGTCTGTAAGGATTGCAGCTTGTCCTCCACTGTGTTTGCTGGACTAATGTCCAGTTCCTGTGCTTTGATTTCTCTCCAGGGGCTGTGAGCAGTGTGTGTGAGATAGAGGTGGGACTTTTGGTGATACTTGTGTGATGCCAATACACCCCTCAGTTTCCTACTGTGATTGGTATTGCTATGATTATAAAGAGCAGGAGATGTGAGGTGTTTTGTCACGTAGCTGTCATGGGGTGATATGAATGGGTCATTAAGGACTGGCTGAGAGTAAGCTACATCAGTGGAATACCCGACAGAGACAAGGGAATGATTGTCAGCCAGGGTTGCCCAGAGGATTCAGGGGGCCTAGAGTCTTCAGTGGCATGTCCCCCCTATCCACGCTCACAGCACAGAGCATTTACCCTGTGTCCCCGTTCCCTGTTCCTTTTTCCCCTTCTGTTTGACTCAATTTATATAGTAATATTCTTAGCTATACCTTTGCTTAACCAATCATTGTACTGAAATTTAATTAACCAATCCTAACTGTGACGAACTGGGACTGTTCTTAATGTTTGCTCTGAACACTGTGTTGGTGCCTCAGTGTCCCCTAGGCAGTTCTTAAGTATCTAGGTGGTGGGATAAGGGTGTGCGATTGCTACAGAGGAAGGGGCCAGTGCCCCTAAATACCTGGCACTCTGTCTCCTAGCAACTGATGGCCTGGGCCCCTCCTCTGCAAAGGTGCCAACTGAAAGTGTTGGAGACAAAGGGATCAGGTGACCTCCTGGCCCGGGAAAGGGGCTGAGCAGAGGAAAGGTTAGTCTGGAGCTGCCGGGGGACAAGGAGTGAAGTGCAGACCTAGGGGTCTGGCTCACTGCCCCCCAGAATGGACCTGGCCGAGGGGTCTGGTTCGCTGTATCTACAAGCTCTGTTTTAGACTCTGTTCCTGTCATCGAATAAACCTCTGTTTTGCTGGCTGAGAGTCACGTCTGACTGCCAAGTGGGGGTGCAGAACCCTGTGGCTTCCCCAGGACCCCGCCTGGGTGGGCTCGCTGTGGGAAGCACACGGAGGGGCAGAGGATGCTGAATGCTCCAAGGAGAGACCCAGGAGGAGAAGACGTGTGAGCTGCTTGCCCTGAACAAGTCTGCTCCGAGGGAGAGGAGGCTCCCCAAAGTCCTGACTGGCTTTGTGGGGAGCAGTTCCAGAGCATCGCCCGGGGACTCCGTGACACTAACACATTGAAACATAATTCTCTAACCAATTGTATCTCGCTACTCTAATTAACTTACATCTAGCAAAATTAATTATACAGCAGACAAAAACAATTAGAGAACCGGACTGATTCACATTGTAAAAGGGGTGGCCATAAAGATAAAACAATACAAAAATGGGGGTTTCACAACCGCAAGCATTGAGAAGTGATTTCTTGCCAGACAGGCTGCTATCAAACTAAGTTTTCTTTAACCATCTTAAGATCTGTTTGTTTATCTGGTGGTGATGGGTGCTACCAGGATAGGATCATCTTCCTAAGAGCCCAGTAGCACCTTATTTCAATGTGACTGGTTTGGGATGTGAGGATGTGACCCTTTGCTTCCCAGCTTATGGCTGCCCCTGCTGCTTAGCCAAAGGCCTTAGCCTAAGAACAAGGCCTCAGACTGTCACGGTAAGAGAAGGCCCTTACAAATACAGACAGGGATTCTGATTCTTTGTTTTCATACTCCTGTAAGTAGCTAAGTGATAAAAATACACCTAAGTTCTTAAACTATAGGCTTTACAGACTGGCCTGAATTTCTCTCCTCTAACAGTGGGTTCTATCCAGGGCTGGCTCTAGCTTTTTGCCGCCCCAAGCAAAAAAAAAGCAAAACAAAACAAACAAAAAAAAACCTGTGTGGCGGCCAGAACAGCGAAGGGGAGGGGGGCAGGAAACCAACCTGCTGCCGGCTGGAGCAGCAAAGGGTGTGGGGGGGGGAGGGGGGGACGGTAAACCAACCTGCCGCCCGGCTGGAGCATCAAAGGGCGGAGAGGGCCAGAAACCAACCTGCCGCCCAGCTAGAGCAGCAAAGGGAGGGGGCAGGAATTCCAGGAAAACTGCCAGCCCGTTGGAGCAACGAAGAGGGGGAAGGGGCGTGAAACAAACCGCCCAGCCGGCTGGAGTGGGAAAGGGAAGAAAAAATAAAAAACCAAAAAGAGAAAAAATACCTGTGGGGCGGCGGGTGCGCAGGTGCAGGGGGACTCCCAGCCCCACAGATCCTGGGTAGCAGAGTGCACATCCCAGCTACTGGGGGGGGGGGGGGGCGGGAGGGGGCTGAAAAGAGAAGGGGGTTTCCACAGGCTTCCTTAAGCAGGGCGCTCGCCATGCAGCCTCTCCCACCTCGCCGCCTGCTGGGAGGGCTCTGCACCGCTCTGCGGGCAGGCAGGGAAGGACGCGGGCTGCCAGGCCAGGCTTGCTGCAGACCTGGCACTGCTCCCAACACCTCCTCTCCTCTCCGCGGCCGCCCCTTACAGGGTGGCAGGAGTAGCAAACCAAAAGAAAAAAATCCTGCAGGGGTGGCGGAAGCAGCAAAGCGCAAACAAAAAAATGGGTTTGGGCGAAATGCCGCCCCTTGGAATCTGCCACCCCAAGCACCAGCTGGAGCCGGCCCTGGTTCTACCCCTTCCCCCATTCTGTGTCTGTCTTGTGTATTTAGATTGTAAATTCTTCAGGGCATGGGCCATCTACTATTCTGTGTCTGTACTTGTCCTAGCACAATGGGGACCCACTGTTAGCTGCTCCTTAGGCACTAAGCTAGAGAATATGATTTATAATCATAACTCTCCTGCCACTTTGAGCCAAGGAAGCTGGCCTTGGGATGTTACTGCTTAACAATGAGCTGGGGGGTTAAAACCATGGACTATTGCCTGCGGTAGGGTTTCCAGTTTCCAAACCTGATGTGATCTCCCAGCTGGAACCAGTGGAAGAGCCGTGGGTCGCAGACCTCCAGGGCTCTGAGAAAGAAGTGCTTCCAAGAGCTGCCTTCCCAGGTGAGGACTTGGTTAAACCAACTCACGAACTGTGTGGGAATGCAGGAAACGTTTGGGATGCCCTACAAAGACCTGTGAGCTCTGCAAGTTCAGGATTGTTCCCTGCAGATGTGGAATCATTATCGAAGATGTCACTCATGGCTTCCCTCCTATTCTGACTGACAACTGGCAGCAGGTTGCTCCCCGATCTCTTCCCCTGAGTGTTCTCGTGAGATGCAGACCAAAACTGATCCCTTCCTCTCTCCTTTGGGGAAGGTTTTGGGGAAAATCAGCTCCTGATAGGTTTGATCTCTCCCACAGACATTTTGGATTGTTCATCCCTTTTTCCATTCGTCTCTCTGAGATTTTCTTTCTTTCCGGTGCAGGTAGTGATCTATGTCTGGATTCTCTCTGTCTCTCATCAGGTGATGGGATGGTGAGTCAGAATGAGGAGGAGAAATTCCATCAGGAAGATGCTGAGCAAAGAGAACCACATGGAACTTTATCAGGAAGATCCAAAGGGAATGTTTCCAGGAGTGGTGCACGCTCAGGAAAAACAGAAGCCTGTGAGACTCAGGGGAGGCCAGAGGGAAACTTTAGTAGCCTCTCAGACCTTATAACAAGCGACAGAATCAACTTGGCAGAGACACGCTACACATGCCATGAGTGCGAGAAAAGCTTCAATCAGTGCTCTGCCCTTATGAGACATCAGAGAATCCACACAGCTGAGAAACCTTATGGATGCTCTGAGTGTGGGAAACGCTTCATCGATAATTCAGCCCTCATCTCACATCGTAGAATCCAGACAGGAGAGACGCCCTACACACGCTCCGAGTGTGGGAAAAGCTTTAGTGAGAGCTCTGCCCTGAACAAACATCGTAGAATCCGCACAGGAGAAAGTCCCTACACATGCAGTGAGTGCGGGAAAAGCTTTAGTCAGCGCTCAGGCCTTATCATACATCAGAGAATCCACACAGGGGAGAATCCCTGCACACGCTCTGAGAGCGGGAAAAGCTTCAGTCGGCGCTCTGCCATTATCAGACATCAGAGAATCCACACAGATGAGAAACCTTATGGATGCTCTGAGTGTGGGAAATGCTTCATCAATAGTTCAGCCCTCATCTCACATCGTAGAATCCACACAGGAGAGAAACCCTACACATGCTCCGAGTGTGGGAAAAGCTTTAGTCGGAGCTTCACCCTTATCACACATTATAGAATCCACACAAGAGAAAGGCCCTACACATGCAGTGAGTGTGGGAAAAGCTTTAGTCAGAGCTCAGGCCTTATCGTACATCAGAGAATCCACAGAGGGGAGAAGCCCTACACATGCTCCGAGTGTGGGAAAAGCTTTAGTTACAGCTCACACCTTATCAGACATCAGCTAATCCACACAGGAGAGATGCCCTACACATGCTCTGAGTGTGGGAAAAGCTTTAGTCGGAGCTGCACCCTTATCACACATTATAGAATCCACACAGGAGAAAGACCCTACACATGCAGGGAGTGTGGGAAAAGCTTTAATCAGGGCTCAGGCCTTATCGTACATCAGAGAATCCACACTGGGAAGAAGCCCAACACATGCTCTGAGAGCGAGAAAAGCTTCAATCAGCAATCTGCCATTATCAGACATCAGAGAATCTGCACAGGTGAGAAACCTTATGGATGCTCTGAGTGTGGGAAATGCTTCATCGATAGTTCAGCCCTCATCTCACATCGTAGAATCCACACAGGAGAGAAACCCTACACATGCTCCGAGTGTGGGAAAAGCTTTAGTGAGAGCTCTGCCCTGAACAAACATCGTAGAATCCACACAGGAGAAAAGCCCTACACATGCTCTGAGTGCAGGAAAAGCTTCAGTCAGAGCTCTGCCCTTATCACACATTATAGAATCCACACAGGAGAAAGGCCCTACACATGCAATGAGTGTGGGAAAAGCTTTAGTCAGCGCTCAGGCCTTATCATACATCAGAGAATCCACACAGGGGAGAAGCCCTACACATGCTCTGAGAGCGGGAAAAGCTTCAGTCAGCGCTCTGCCCTTATCAGACATCAGAGAATCCACACAGGTGAGAAACCTTATGGATGCTCTGAGTGTGGGAAATGCTTCATCGATAGTTCAACCCTCATCTCACATCGTAGAATCCACACAGGAGAGAAACCCTACACATGCTCCGAGTGTGGGAAAAGCTTTAGTCACAGCTCTGCCCTGAACAAACATCGTAGAATTCACACAAGAGAGAAACCCTACACATGCTCTGAGTGTGGGAAAAGCTTTAGTCAGAGCTCCAGCCTTATCGCACATTATAGAATCCACACAGGAGAAAGGCCCTACGCATGCAGTGAGTGTGGGAAAAGTTTTAGTCAGAGCTCAGGCCTTGTCGTACATCAGAGAATCCACACAGGGGAGAAGCCCTACACATGCTCTGAGTGTGGGAAAAGCTTCAATCAGCGCTCTGCCCTTATCACACATCAGAGAATCCACACAGGTGAGAAACCTTAGTTCAGCCCTCATCTCACATCATAGAATCCACACAGAAGAGAAACCCTTCACATGCTCCGAGTGTGGGAAAAGCTTTAGTTGGACCTCTGCCCTGAACACACATCGTAGAATCCACACAGAAGAGACGCCCTACGCGTGCTCCGAGTGCAGGAAAAGCTTTACTCAGCGCTCACACCTTATCAGACATCAGAGAATCCACACATGGGAGAAGCCTTACACATGCTCGGAGTGCGGGAAAAGCTTCAGTTGGAGCTCTGCCCTGATCACGCATCATAGAATCCACACAAGGGAGATGCCCTACACATGCTCTGAGAGCGGGAAAAGCTTCAGGCACAGTGCAAACGTTGTCTCACATAGGAGACTCCATATGGCAGAGAGTGTGGGAAAAGCTCTGAGTGCGGGAAAAGCTTCAATCAGCGCTCAAACCTCATTAGACATCAGAAAATCCACATGAGAGAGAATTGTAATAAATCCCTTCACTAGGCTTGGCCAAAATTTTTTTTTTAAAAAAAATCACATTTGCTAATTCTGACATAGTGAGTTTTGCACCATCTTCACCGTGGTCTCTCAGCTCCAACAGATAAGTTGCCTGCTTCTGCCTTTTGGAGAGCTCATCCTTCTTTGGGGTCAGTCCTATGATCTTTTCTATCAACTCTTTTCCTTTTGAGTCATAGGAGTGTGTGTCTCTCCAGCCAGGAATGTTCATCAGCTCCAGGTGGAGGGGAAGAGGTTTGATCCCAACAAGGTACACTGAGGCAAAAACTACCTGTGCCTTCCATCCACTAGGATTGTATATGTCATTGGCTGCTCGAGTTAGTGATCTTAATGTAAAAAGTTGTAGTGCAGAGGCAGCCCAGGTGCAGTGGTTGGCATTAGTTTTCCCCTTGACCTGACCTAAACTCCATCACTTTTCCTAGTCTAAACAAACCCTGAGCATCACAGTTATACTGTTCCTCCATTTCAAAGCAATTGTTAGTCATCGAGTTCTCCCTTGGGGAAGAAATTGTTTCATTCCCAGTTGCTCTGATGTTGCTTCAGGTTGTGCTGGGGAGCAGATATTTTTATTATCATTTTCTGCACTTAAAATATATTGAACTATAACAAAAAGCAGAAACAGGGCAGGGATAGGGACAAATGTCATTTCACCCATTGTAACAAGAGACGTAGTTAGGGTAAGTCAGAGGGATTCCCTTATTCCCCATCACTATCCTCCTTCAATCCGTGCTAGAACCTAAGATTCCTTTTCCTTTCCCCAGTTGTGGGATGGGAGACTTCCAAAAGTGCTCCCTGTACTATAGCACATGGCTAAGTTCAGAGAATAAACCCCAAATCTCCCCTGAGCTTTGCTTTTTGAATTCTGTATTGCCGATTACTTCAAGCCTGGGCATTGTGGTTATTTTCCAGTTTCTCTAGCACTGTTCCTACCACTGTTTCTGTAACATTTTTTTTTGTTTTTTACGGGACAGGGTTGTTATTTGTTTGCCTAACCACAACTTGTTTTCTCTGGTCCCTCCTCTTAGACAAATCTGACAGGATTGAACCTGCCAGGAGCAAACAAAAAGCCCCACTGCTCACACACACAAAGCAGATAGAGACACACAGGAGAAACTGAATTACTGGAGCTGTCAGCATTTCCACTTTCCCACAGCGTGTTAGTTCTGAAGATTGTTTTTATTTGTTTATTTTCTTGGAACTAGAACTGGGGAAAGAGAACACTGGAGTCAGTGGAATTACAGCAGGAAGGGATAAGTCTCCTGATTCGTCACTAACCAAAGGCTTTGTAAACAGAGTGCTAATGTTACTGAATGGTCTGGATAACCCTTCAGTTAGGCCTGGTCTATGCTATGCGTTTAAACCGATTTTAGCAGCTTTAAACCGATTTAATGCTGCACCCGTCCACACAATGAGGTCCTTTATATCGCTATAAAGGGCTCTTTAAATTGGTTTCTGTACTCCTCCCCAACGAGAGGAGTAGCACTAAAATCAGTATTACCATATCGGATTAGGGTTAGCATGGCTGCAAATTGCCGGTATTGGCCTCCGGGCAGTATCCCACAGTGCACCACTGTGACTGCTCTGGAAAGCAATCTGAACTTGGATGCACAGGAAAAGCCCCGCGAACTTTTGAATTTTATTTCCTGTTTGCCCAGCCTGGAGCTCTCATCAGCATGGGTGGCAATGCAGTCCCAAATCCAAAGAGAGCTCCAGCATAGACTGTACGGGAGATACTGGATCTGATCGCTGTATGGGGAGACAAATCTGTTCTATCAGAGCTCCATTACAGAAGAGGAAATACCAAAGCATTTGAAAAAAATCTCCAGGCTATGATACAGAGTCCACAGCACAGTGCTGCGTGACAAGCTTAATGGAAAGCCAGAGAATCAAACGGATGCTCATGGAGGGAGGGTGGGGGGTACTGAGGACTCCAGCTATCCCACAGTCCTCTGCAGTCTCTGAAAAGCATTTGCATTCTTGGCTGAGCTCCCAATGCCTGTAGGGTCAAACACATTTTCCGGGGTGGTTCAGGGTATAGCTCGTCAATTTATCCCCTCTCCCTTGTGAAAGAAAAGGGAAAAAAATGATTTCTTTTTTCAATGTTATCCTATGTGTACTGAATGCTGCTGGTAGACGTGCTGCTGCGCCAGTCCTCTCCTCTCCCCGGTGGCAGATGGTACAATATGCTTGCTAGCTGCTGTCATCATCAGGTGAGGCCGGCCGGGGGCGCCTGGGTGAAAAAAGGAATGATTCCTGGTCATTCCTAGTAGATAGTACAGAACGGCTGGTAGCTGTCTTCATCATAGCAACTGGAGGCTGAGCTCCATCAACCCCCTCCCTTTCATGTGTAAAGAAAAGATTCTGGACTGGCTGGACTATCATAGCAGCGGGCTGCTGGGCTCCTGTCCCCCACACCACTTAGTGTCCTGCCTGGACTAATAGCAGTTGGAGGCTGCCTCCCCCTCATTTTATCTCACTAACAAGTCAGTGTTTTCTTATTCTTGCATTCTTTATTACTTCATCACACAAATGGGGGGACACTGCCACGGTAGCCCAGGAGGGTTGGGGGAGCAGGAAAGCAGTGGGTGGGGTTGTTGCAGGGGCACCCCCTAGAATGGCATGTAGTTCGTCATTTCTGCGGGATCTGACACGGAGCAGCTGTGCTCTCTGGTTCTCTGATACACTGGTTCTCTAGTACACTTGCCCCATATTCTAGGCAAGACTAACTATTTTTAGATACAACATAAAGGAGGGAATGACCCGGGGAGTCATTTCCATTTTTGTCTTTGCGGCCCTGGCCGACCTCAGCTGGGGACACCCATGACAGCAGCAGACAATACAGAATGACAGATAACAGTCATCTCATTGCCAATTTACAATGGCACAGCAGATGGTACAGAACGACTGATAACCGTCTCTGCTATCATGCAAAGGCAAATGAATGCTGCTGTGTAGCGCTGCAGTACCGCCTCTGTCAGCGGCATCCAGTACACATACGGAGACAGTGACAAAAGGCAAAACAGGCTCCATGGTTGCCATGCTATGGCGTCTGCCAGGGCAATCCAGGGAAAAAGGGCGAGAACTGATTGTCTGCGGTTGCTTTCCCGGAGGAAGGAATGAGTGATGACATTTACCCAGAGCCTCCCCCGACAATGATTTTTGCCCCATCAGGCACTGAGATCTCATCCCAGAATTCCAAGGGGCAGAGGAGACTGCGTAACTATGGGATAGCTATGGAATAGCTACCCACAGTGCAATGCTCCAGAAATCGACACTAGCCTCGGACCATGGACGCACACCGCTGAGTTAATGTACTTAGTGTGGCCGTGTGCACTCGACTTTTTACAATCTGTTTTAAAAAACTGGTTTATGTAAAATCGGAATAGTCCCGTAGTGTAGACATACCTTTAGAAAGAATCAGCTCTATGGGTGGTAAATTTACAGAGGCTCTGCTGCCGCTCATGAAATAGCAGCTGTTGAAAGGTAATGTGCTTCTATTTCAATGCCTCTGGAAGAACAGAAAACAATGATCTGTGTTAAAGGAAAGTTGCCATTTCTCAGAGCCCCAATTTCTAGTGTGTGTGTACAGGAAGGTTTGAATGTGTAGCAGGTAGTTTGGTAAAGCTTAGCTATTTTATGTGTGTAACAGGCTCCTGCTCACCTCCAGCAGAGGTTTCAATCACATACTATGGCAACTTACCGAATGTCACAAGTTAGTCCATTCCTCCCCATAGTCAGTCTCTGACGGGAATGTTAGAATGAGGCAGAGAACTGGGAAAGTATCGCAGTAGGAATACATTAAAAAGAGGGATTAATCAGAGCTGGGGTGCAGACAGAGCCTGTTCTAGAGCTGGTGAAGTGACAGGGACACACTCCCACTAGTGCTGGCTCTGAAATGACAGCAGAAGCAGATCGAAGAGAATGAGCTCATGTGGGAACTATGGGCAGCTGCCCTGTCAGTGCATCACTCACCTGGCAGGTGTGTCATAAACAGATAGCTAACGTTAATGTTTCTTTTACCTGTAAAGGGTTAACAAAGGGAACCAAACACCTGACAAGAGGACCAATCAGGAAACCGGATTTTTCAAAGCTTAAGGGAGGGAATTTGTGGGTTTTTCTTGGTCTTGGGTCTTTGTCTGTCTGTGCTCTCTCAGCTATGAGAGGGTCTATTTCCAGTCCTTCTAATCTTCTGTTCCCCAGTTGTAAGTACAAGGTAGCAAAAGTATAGTCTTTTAAGTTGTTTTGCTGTATTTGCATCTGTGTATCTGGCTGGTGGAGTCTTTATGTGTATTTGGCTCTAAGTACTTTAAATTGTATTGTTTTTGGGTAAGGCTGTTTATCCCTTTCCTATTGTTTATTCATTTTCTATAAGTTGAAAGCCCTGTATCTTACCATCTAGATTACAGAGAACTGTTGTTCTATTCTTTCTTTCTTTTTTTATTAAAAAGTTTTGCTTTTTAAGACCTATTGATTTCTTTTTCTAGTTGACCCACCAGGAAATTGGTGGGAGAAAGGAAAGACAGGGGGGAGGGGAAAGCTGCTCTCTGTGTTTAACTCTCCTAGTATCCCAGGGCGGGAAGAAGCTACGGGGGAAGAGAGAGAGAATCTTTTCTGTTTCCTTGTCTTTGGGTTCGTCTCTTTGTGGAAGAGAGGAGACAGGCTTCTTGGTATTGTGATGTAAAGAGGTTCCATCAGTAACTCTCAGGTTAGCCCAGAGAGGAAATTCTGGGTGGGAGAGAGGTGGGGGGAATGGTTTATTTCCCTTTGTTGTAGACTCAGGGCATCTGAGTCTTGCGGGGTTCCCCAGGGAAGGTTTTGGGGAGACCAGAGTGAGCCAAACACTGGAAATTGGCTGGTGGCAGCGATATCAGATCTAAGCTGATAATTAAGCTTCGAGGGGTTCATGCTAGCTTTTCATGTTATGAACGCTAAGGTTCAAATCTGAGTAGGAAAGCTACGACAAGGTGTTAAACAAAACACAGCACTTCCCCTCTGGAAGAGAAACACTTCCCCCCACTGCCACCACTTCATTATACTGTCCATGAGGCCGTTTGTTCTGCAGGACTTTGATCTCTTCTGTGCCCCCCACGAACCCGCAAAGCCCCCCAGGGACCTTTACAGCCAGGACATTGGTATCTGTGCCCCCCATAAATCTCCTAAGCCCTCCGGGACCCCTCCAGTCTTCACTTAGGTGTCTGTGACCCCCAGAAACCCCCTAATGCCCCAGGAACCCCTACAGCCTGGACATAGGTATCTGTGACTCCAACGAACCTCCTAAAGCAACCAGGACCCCTCCAGCTAGGACATAGGTATCTGTTCCCCCCTAACCCCCAATCCCCTCAGGACCCCTAGACCCTGAGCGTAAGTATCTGTGTCCACCCTGATCACCTAAGCACCCACGTTACCCCTTTAGCCTGGACGTAGGTATCTGTGCTCCCACAACCCCCCTAAATGCCCCAGCAACCCCTTCAGCCTGGACGTACCTATCTGTGATCCCCACGAACCCCCTAAGCCCCCAGGGATCCCTACAGCCTGGACACAGGTGTCTGAGCACCCCATGAACCCCCTAAGCTCTTCGGGACACATCCAGCCTGGATGTATCTGAGCCCCCAGTGAACCGCCTAATCTCCTTAGGACACCAACAGCCTGGACCTAGGTATCTGTGCCCCCCACAAACCCCCTATACCCCCCAGGATCCCTCCAGCCTAGATATAGGTATCTGTACCCCCACAGCCCCCCTGGGACTCCTACAGCCTGAAGGTTTGCATCTGTGCCCCCCACGAAACCTGACCCCCCCCAGGACCCCTCCAGCCTGGACGTAGGTATCTGTGTCCCCCCCCCAAACCCGCTAAGCCCCCCAGGGATCCTCCAGCCTGGACGGAGGTTTCTGTGCCCCCCACAACCCCTAAGTGCCGAGGAACCCCTTCATCCTGGATGCAGGTATCTGTGCCCCTCACAAACCCCAACCCCCCCCAGGACCCCTCCAGCCTGGACATAGGTATCTGTGCCCCTCACAAACTGCCTAACCCCCCCATGGCGGGACCCCTCCAGCCTGGACCTAGGTATCTGTGCCCCCCCTGGAAGCCCTATTGCCTGAACGTAGGTATCTCTGCCCCCCACAAACCCCCTAAGCCTCCCAGGGACCCCTTCAGCCTAGACATATGTATCTGTGCCCCTCAGAAAACCCCTAATCCATCTGGGGATCCCTACAGCATGGACCTACGTATCTGTGCCCCCCAGGAACCCCGTAACCTCCTCTCCAGGAACCACTCCAACCTGGACATAGGTATCTGTGCCTCCCAAAAAAAACCCTAAGCCCCCCAGGGACCCCTAGAGCCTGGAGATAGGTATCTCTGCTGTCCCCCTAATCCTCCCCAGAACCTCTCCGGCCTGGACGTACATATCTGTGCCCCCCACAAACCCCCTAAGCCCCCCTGGGACCCCTCCAGCCTGGATGTAGGCATCTGTGCCCCCCCGACGCCCTAAGCCCCCCAGAATCCCTATAGCCTGGACGTAGGTATCTGTGGCCCCTACAATACCACTAAGCCCCCCCCAGGGACCCCTCCAGGACATACATAGGTATCTGTGCCCCTCACCAAGTCCCTAAACCCCCAGGGAGAACTGTGCTCACCACAACCCCCTAAGCCGTCCAGGGACCCCTCCAGCCCGGAAGTAGGTATTGGTGTCCTCCACAAAGCCCCTAATCCCCACCAGGACCTGTACAGCCTGGACGCAAGTACCTATGCCCCCCACAACCCCCCTAACTCCCCCAGGGTCCCGACCATCCTGGACATAGGTATCTGTGACCCTACGAACCCCCGTAAGCCCCCCCGGAATGCCTCCAGCCTGGACGTAGCTATCTGTACCTCCCATGACCCCTAAGCCCCCCAGGGATCTCTACAGCCTCTACGTAAGAGTGATGCTCTGTGCATTACCCTGCGTGGCCACATGGTGTCACTGTTGCTCCATGCGGGAAATGCTCTGTGTGTTACTGTGACGGGGTAGGGACTGTCTGTGTCGGGGAGGGGAGAGCAGGGGGGTGACTTTAGGTGGGGGACAGGTGCTCAGCCTGTAACCCGAGCTAGGCAGGGGGGAGGGGGTCAGCACCTTTGCCCGGGAAGCTGGACACAGGAAGGGGCTGGCTGGAGGCAGCTGGGTTACTTCAGTTTCGGTTTTGGGCTGGGTGGTTGGAATTCAGGGAATCCCAAACTGGAAACTAAGCTTCCTGAACTCCTAGAAGGACTCGATTGAGGGGTCCTGCTTGTGCCCAAAAGCTCTGCTGTATCCTTCGTTCCTGTTGGCTAAAAAAAAACCTTCTGTTTTACTGGCTGGCTGAGTCACTGTGTGTCCCAGGAAGGGGGTGCAGAGCCGGATTCCACCACACTCCGTGACACCCCCTAAGCCACTTCGGGACCCCTGCAGCCTGGACGTAGGTATCTGTGCCCCCCACCAAACCCCTGAGCCCCCCAGGGACCCCTACAGCCTGGACCTAGGTATCTGTGCCCCCCACGAACCCCCTAAGCCTTCCAGGGACCCCTGCAGCCTGGACGTAGGTGGAACCCTTCTGCCAGGCTGAACTGATTGCAGCAAGGACTGGATTCAATACATAGGGGTCCCTTCCCTACAGCGTAGTGCAAACCAGCTCAAGCCCCCATCCAGTGACATGGGAAAATTTTACATATGCACCCCTAGGTGCCTCAAAGAGGCAAAACTTCCCCTCTCGCAAGCACAGAGTCTGAGTGTAGCAGAAAATGTTTAATAACGTGAGATAAACAACATAGAATTAAATTGGGAAAACACCTCAACTAGGCTGTGTCCTTTTCCCTGCGCTCTTGAGTCCAGCAATCCCCAGATCACCCCAAGACTCCAAAGTCCAATACCTCAAATGTTTTGAGAGTCCAGCAACCCCAAAATCACCCACAGTCCCGCAGCTTCCTAGTTCAAGAGTCTATCTGCAGGGTTTTCCCCCTGCCAGCCTGGGTAGAAAGGGGCACCTTACGTGGTCCACTGCCGACTGCCCTGCCTCTCCGTGGGATTCTGCTTCTGCCTTCCCCACGAACTGCTCAGCTCGGTCCACCAGCTGTTCTGCTCCGGCAACCGACCTGTGATCTGCTCTGGCTGTCCCCAAAAACTGCTCGTCTCACCTCACTCCGTGGGCCATTCCAACCATCCCACAAACTGCTCCTCTCCGTCAGCTGCTCTGCTCCACAATATAGCTTCAGACTCCCCCACTAGCTACCACAGCTCTTTAGTGATTTCAGTACAGGAACCTGGAACTTCAATTCTTAAAAGAATAAAAAATCAGCTCTACTATTCAACTGTTAAAAAAGAAGAAGGTGCAATTGGTGTTTCTGGCTCACCCAAGGAGCCCACTTCCTTGTCTAGCAAGTGCCACTCAATTGATGGTGAGAATCCCTGTCTCAAAGCAGTTTCACAGTTCCTCATCCACACAATCAGGGTGACAACACTACACATCTCAGGCCCCAACAACAAAGAAACTGGGGATCCCACAGCTGCCAAAGCAACCATCCTAGGGTGCCGTGGCCGTGTCAGGCGGGGTGGGTGTGCCTATGCAAACACGATCAGCCCCTGAAATTCTTTTCCACACTCATCATAATTCACCACCAGATGTCAGGATAGAGTTCATCTTGCTTCTGCTTACATAGGTATCTGTGCCCCCCACAACCCCCTAATCCCACCGGGATCCATCTAGCCTGGATAAAGGTATCTGTGCTCCCCACAAATCTCTAAGCCCCCCAGGGAACCCACAAGCCCAGATGCAGGCATCTGTATGCCTCACAACCCCCCTAAGATCCACAGGACCGCTCCAGCCTGTAGGTAGGTATCTGTGACCGCCAGAGCCCCACAAAGACCCTCGGGACCCCTACAGCATGGATGTTTGAATCTGTGACCCGCACAAACTGCCTAAGTTACCCAGGTCCCCCTACAATCGGGACATAGGTATCTGTTCCCCCCTCAACACACCTAATCCCCCCCAGGACCCCTCCAGCCTAGATGTAGGTATCTCTGACCCCACGGATCCCCTAAGCCATGACGGGACCCCTCCAGCATGGACATAGGTATCTGTACCCCCACAACCCCCCTAAGCCCCCCGGAACCCCTCCAGCCTCGACATAGTTATCTGTGCCCCCACAACCCCCCTAAACCCCCCGGAACCCCCTCCAGCCTAGACGCAGGTATCTGTGCCCAACATGAACCCCCTAAAGGCTCCAGGACCCCTCTTGCCTGGATGAAGGTATCTGTGCCCCCCACAAACCCCTAAGCCCCCCCAGGATCCCTATAGCCTGGACGTAGGTATCTGTGCACCCTCACGAACCCACTGATTCTCCCAGCGACCCCTACAGCATGGACGTAGGTATCTGGACCCCAAAATGCCCCAAAGCAACCCCAGGACCCGTACTGCCTCAAAATAGGTATCTGTGCCCCCCCCCCCCACAACTCCCTAATATCCCCAGAACCCCTCCAGCCTGGATGTAGATATTTGTGACCTCCTGGAACCCCCTAAGCCCTCCCCAGGACTTCTCCAGCCTGGACATAGGTATCTCTGCCCCCCACAAGCCCCCGAAGACCCATAGGGCTCCCACCAGCCTGATTGTAGGTGTGTGTACGTTACACAAACCCACTAAGCTCCCCAGGGCCCCCTCCAACCAGGACATAGGTATCTGCGCAACCACAAGCCCTTAAGTCCCCCAGGGACCCCTCCAGACCATACGTAGGTTTCTGTGCCCCTCACCAACTCCCTAAACCCCCAGGGACCACTACAACCTGGACGTATGTATCTGTGCTCACCACAACCCCCTAAGCCATCCAGGGACCTCTCCAGCCCGGGTGTAGATATTTGTGTCCCCCATGAAGCCCCTAATCCCCATCAGAATGTCTCCAGCCTGGACGTAGCTATCTGTGCCCCCCACAAGCCCTGAGCCCCCAGGGATCTCTACAGCCTCTACAGAGGTGTGATGCTCTGTGCATTACCCTGCGTGGCCACACGGTGTCACTGTTGCTCTGTGAGGGAAATGCTCTGTGCATTACCCTGCGTGGCCACACGGTGTCACTGTTGCTCCATGCGGGAAATGCTCTGTGCATGACCCTGCGTGGCCACACGGTGTCACTGTTGCTCCATGTGGGAAATGCTCTGTGCATTACCCTGGGTGGCCACATGGTGTCACTGTTGCTCCATGCGGGAAATGCTCTGTGCATGACCCTGCGTGGCCACACGGTGTCACTGTTGCTCCATGTGGGAAATGCTCTGTGCATTACCCTGTGTGGCCACACGGTGTCACTGTTGCTCCATGCGGGAAATGCTCTGTGCATTACCCTGAGTGGCCACACGGTGTCACTGTTGCTCCATGCGGGAAATGCTCTGTGCATGACCCTGCGTGGCCACACGGTGTCACTGTTGCTCCATGCAGGAAATGCTCTGTGCGTTACTGTGATGGGGTAGGGACTGTCTGTGTGGGGGAGGGGAGAGCAGGGGTGTGACTTTAGGACCGGACACGTGCTCAGCCTGTAACCTGAGCTAGGCGGGGGGAGGGGTCAGCACATTTGCCCGGGAAGCTGGACACAGGAAGGGGCCGGCTGGAGGGAATTGGGTTACTTCAGTTTCGGTTTTGGGCTGGGTGGTTGGAATTCAGGGAATCCCAAACTGGGAACTAAGTTTCCTGAACCCCCAGAAGGGCTCGATTGCGGGATCTGCTTGTGCCTCCAAGCTCTGCTGTATCCTTCACTCCTGTTGTCCAATAAACCTTCTGTTTTACTGGCTGGCTGAGAGTCACTGTGAGTCCCAGGAAGAGGGGTGCAGGACCAGACTCCCCCACACTCAATGACAGACCCTAAGCCCCTCCAGGACCCCTGAAGCCTGGACGTAGGTATCTGTGCCCCCCACAAACCCCCTAAGCCCCCCAGGGACCTATACAGCCAGGACATTGGTATCTGTGCCCCATATAGACTCCATAAGCCCCCCGGGACACTCCACTGTGCACGTAGGTATATGTGCCCCTCAGAACCCCCCTAACCCCCCAGGAACCCCTACAGCCTGGGCATAGGTGTTTGTACCCCCACAACCCCCCTAACCCCCCCCGGGACATCTACAATCTGAACGTAGATATCTGTGCCCCTCAAAAAACCTCTAATTCCCCCCTGAGACCGATACAGCCTGGACATACGTATCTGTGCCCACTCGAACCCCTAAGACCCCTGGTACCGCTAGAGCCTGGGCATAGGTATCTTGGGTCCCCACAAATCCCCTATGACTCCCAGGATGCCTCCAGCCTGGACGTAGGTATCTATGCCCCCCACTAACCACTGTTGGGGAAAAAGACCACCACTTTATTGAATTTGAATCAGACAGCCGGAGGCTCCTTTATTGAATACACTTGTGCACAGGCGGAGGCCAGCATGTCCCCATGAAAGCGTTAAGCTGACCTCCCGAATATGATCATGTCTCTGCTTATATAGCTTAAAACCGCACATTAACATATTTTATTAAGTCATTGGTTATACCTTATTTGGTTAATCATATGGCTTACGTTGCATAAACAATTACTAATTGCCTTACTTGGCACAAACTTCTGCAAAATGCAAGCTTTTCGTTCTTTATTTCCGTACAGACAGTCCCCTGATAGTCAGGCGGCCTTGACTAATCAGACACCCCTACTTGCGGTTACATTTGGCAAACTAAGCAGGCCTATTTAGGGTCCTTGTGACCTGAGTCCAGTTCCCCAATTCCGGCCAGAAGGCTTATGTGCTGATAATTTATTTTACATTTTGCTAATATGGCATTTGTTCCTTAAAGCAGGCTGTCAGGACATTAGGTTAGGTCGGGTTATTAGGGAAATTCCATGTAGGCCTCTTATGAGCGGTTATAATTGTTAGTAGTATCACAGGGCTATAGGGCTTTTTCCCTGACAACTCCCTTCTTTTTGATGCCTATTTGTTTACTTTATACGGCATTAAACTTCTTCTCAGGTATATTTGGCAGATTGTGATCGATTGACTGGGGATTCTTCAGTGTCTGGAGTGTTTCATAGACCTTTTCCTGTGGGGCAAAAGCTATATTTAAAGAATTATAATAATTAGGGCCAGAGGGATCAGCCTCCCGTAGAGGATGAAGGGTGAGGGCTTGGGGAGGGGCAGGTGTTGTACGGGAGCATGTTGAGCAACAGGTTTTCAAACAGCTGCAACACCAATACAACAAACTTGCAATTGTAATTATCCCGATTCCTAAAAGGACCCATATATACCATGGGCATTGTGTGGGATGGAAGATTTTAGTGAGCTGGCATACAACATCTGTTTGTATACAGAGGGAAGAAACTAAATGAGCGGTCTGGAAAGCATTGAGACCAGTCTGGTAGATAGCTTCGATATAGTGGATTTGTTTTTCCAACTGAGCAATGGATTTAATCTCTGGCAAAAGAGAAGATAATGTAGTGAACCGGTCAACTACCACAGATGCCCAATCGAAGGGGACTTGAAATTGTAAGGAACTGTGATATGTTTTACGTACTGGCCAATAGAGAGCATGGATGCCTGAGGCTGTCTGCACATTAAAGGCTACATCATGCAGCCCAGAGGAATTTACATGAACACAGCTATCATTTGCCTTGAAAAATGGTTGAGAAGCAAGGTTTTGAAGGAGGCTTTTTCCTTGCCAGCAAACACGGTGATGGACAGTGACAATTTCCCCGGGTTGCAATTGCCGAATACATTGGAGTTGTGGGGGCTGTAAGGGCCAGTAAGTCCAAAGGTTACCTAATCCTATCCACAAGTCCGGGGTTATGGCGGGGGCACTGACTAAAAAACGGTTAGGGCCATGAGGGGGTTTGATCTTCCAAACATCCCTGTGGAGTACCCAGTCCCACAGACAACCACCCCACGGGCCTGCAAGAATGCAATATGCAGGGGCCCATATTCCTTTCACAGGTCCATAAGCCTGGAAGGAACACTACGAGAGCCAACATTTCCAGCCAGAGAATTTCCAAGTATGCCTTCATGGCCACAAGTCGGGTGGTATACCGGAAGCGTTACCAAGGGCAGTGGGCCAAGTCTGGTGTTCCAAGCCCTCTCGTATGGAGGCAAGGTTAACATTAAGGAAGTCTTGTATTTCAGAGCACGCGTGGTCCCACTGCAATGCCTTTCCTGCTGCGGTGGTCTGTAGGATCATCTGTTTAAGCAGATCCTGGGTAATTGCACTTAAGGTGGAGATTACATGCAATTTTCCTACCCCTGCCTTTAATTCGGTTATTTGTGCCCCAGACATAAACCCTGCAGCCTGTTCCAACTGTCCTAATCTACCTTTATGTTGTTATGACTTTAAAATGGTCCAGGCTGAAGCAGCCATGTTTGCTCCCAGCACTAATGTATCAGCAATGTCTTTCTTTTGTCTATGGGACTTACTTCAAGCATGTTGTTGCATTAAGCGGATGGCAGCTCCTTTAGAGCAGCTGGGATATGTGGCTGCAATTTGAAAATGGGTCAAGGGAAGGGAAAATTTAATTGTACCCAGTGTGGCATTTAATATGGTCCATTTAAATCCAGAGAGGTTGGGTTCATCTTTTGATTCATACCATAAGCGTTGATCCTTAACTTGGATACCCTGATTGGTTAGGGAAATGTTAATGGAGTGAGATGGTGTATATTGTATAAGAGTGCACGTAGTATTTTCCAGAAGAGGGAATTTTTCTTTACAGGCAAAGTTTACCGTCGTTGGGCAGTATCATTGTGTAAAGACGGCAGTTCTGTTTACCTGAGAGACCAAGAAACATTCTGGTCCTTGTTTGCCGTGAGTATAGCAAATGCCTGGAAGTAACATATAATCCACATTGAGTCCCCATTTTGGTACAAAATAGAGGGTTTTACGTGGGCGTTCATTCGGATCTGAAGTTATGTTTACAAAGGTGATGTACACTGTTTCAAATGTATTTCATTTTATTACCCGTTTATACATATTACCTTGCATTTATAAGAACAATTTAGTGGCACAATATGAATACAAATCACTAGAAAGGAAAGGTCTGGGCCATTGTAATATAGTGGAGGTGGTGCGTGTGGGTATCTCTGAGGTATGGTGGGGCGTCCTAGAGGGGTCACTATGGTGAGGAGTAGAGTGAATAGGAATGGGAGGAGTCGTGGGGGGAACTTGGGAAGCTGCTAAGTTATTCAATAACTCAGGGATAGCATAACATGGCCATGGAACTTGACCCACTCGACAGGTACCCGTACTGGGAATGAATCCTAGAATCCATTTTATTCCACAAAACCATGATTCCTCCCCACATTTTCCCCCCTGCCACCACACTATAGACCGGCGTTTGTACCACGGCCAATTTTTAACATTCTTAACTGTGAGCCGCTTGGGCTTTTGAGCTCCAGGATCATCTTGGAGACTTTTTTTGCCCCGTAACAGGAAATTCGGACCCTCCTTTTGCCAAGTTTTGGCCTCTTGAGGTCTCTCAGTGGTGGGAAGAATTTTTCTGTTGCCTTTTGGATAGTTATAGAAAATAAAAAAGAATTATAACAGTTTAAAATAAACAACAGGAACATAAGAATGGAAATAAACCATATGGACGGCATCAGCCATTTCCGCACCAAGGCTGTTTTTTTAATCTTTTGCCTAGGATTGGCCATTGGCGTCTACAGTTTTATGGTTGCTTTTTTCTGAGGTTATACCGAGGTTCCTGCAAAGAAGTTTCTGCTGTGTCTGGGTGTTGGACTTTGTGAGACAAATGGAGCACAGGTCGGATTCAGTGGCGGGGTCACTTTCTTGCAGTGAGAGGCGTGTACCCAATTGGGAAGTCCTTGGCACTTGACCACTGTATGTGTGGTCAATAGGACTTGGTAAGGGCCTTTCCACCTGGGCTCCAGGGAGGATTTTCACTGGAACACCTTGTAGCAGACCCAATCTCCGGGTTCCAAAGGATGACACGCCGTGTCTGCAGGCTCCGGTAGGGCGCTCTGGACCTGTGTGTGAAGAAATCTGACATGACAAATTAAAGTCTTGCAGTATTCAAGTACAGTATCATCATTTAACTGCAAATCTATAGCCCCAGGTGGTAAGGGTGGGGTTACTGGCGTTCTCATGGGTCTAGCCATGAGGATTTCATGTGGGGATAGTCCATGCTTTCTGATTGGGGTATTTTTTATTTGCATTAAAACTAAAGGCAGAGCATCTGGCCATTTTAGGCCTGTTTTTGCACACAGTTTCGCCAGTTTATTTTTTAAATCCCCATTTTTGCGTTTTACTGCCCCAGCACTTTGAGGGTGGTGGGCACAATGTAGGTGTTGTTCAATATTGAGTGCTTTGCATATATGCTGAAACACTTGCCCAGTGAAATGAGTGCCTCTATCACTATTGATTGAGGCAGGAAGCCCAAATCGAGGGATGAAATCCTTTAGCGGTTTCTTAGCTGTAGTAATCGAGTCTGCTTTCGCGCATGGATACGCTTCAATTCATTTAGAATACATGCAAACACAGACCAACACATACTTATATGAGCAACACTTAGGTAAGGTTATGAAGTCGATCTGGATGTTGACAAAGGGCCCCCATGGGGTTGGGTGTGCCGCTTGGGTGATATGAATCGGTTGATCCCTGTTATATGCTATACAAATAGGACAAGAACGGCAATAGTGTTGGGCCAAACTTGAAAACTTCGGGGCATACCAGTGTTTAGCTACTGACGCTATTATTCCCTCCTTGCCTACATGGGCGAGTCCATGAGCCGTTCGGGCCAGGTAGGGAAGTAAGGCCATGGGTACTACCAGGTGGCCGTCAGGCGCGCGCCACAAGGCGTCTTCTGGGTGCATGGAGCAACCGGATTGTTTCCAGCTATCCTTCTCTTCCTTTGGCGCTGATTCCTGTATATTTACTAGGTCCTGTAAGGAACTAACTGGGAAAGGAGGCTGGGACATAAAAAGAGTATCCATAGGGGCCGGAGACCTGGAAAGGGCCGCTTGCCTGGCGGCAGCATCCGCCAGGGCATTTCCTCGAGTAACGTCGTCGTGGAGCTTCAGATGAGCAGAGCATTTTACTACAGCAATTGCAGAAGGTAATTGCAATGCGGATAAAGGAGCACTGACATATGAGCCGTGGCTAATAGGAGCCCCTGTAGAGGTGAGGAAACCCCTATATTTCCACAATTGCCCATAATTATGCACAACTGCGAAAGCATATCTGGAATCAGTATAAATAGTAACAGAAGCACCAGTTGCTAAGCAACAGGCTCGAGTGAGGGCTTAAAGTTCAGCAACTTGAGCAGACCTAACCGTGGGAAGTGAATGAGCTTCTCGTACATTGTGTTGACTGCATACTGCATATCTGGCCACTACTTGGCCATCTGTATTTCTTACACAAGAGCCGTCAACATAGTAAATCAGCTCGGGATTTTGTAACGGAATATTCTGCAGATCTGATCGAGTGGCAGACAATTCATCAGTTATGGATAAACAATCATGGGGTTCCCCACCCGCTACAGTGGGGAGAAGTGAAGCTGGGTTAAGCACGGGACATCTGGCCAAGGTAATGTGTACAGCATTTAAAAGAAGCATTTCATATTTAGTGAGTCGAGAGTTTGACAGATGCTGAGTTTTTCCTTTCGTAAGGAGAGCAGTGACAGCATGGGGGACTGCAACAGTTAAAGGGCTTCCCAATACAAGTGAAGCAGAAGCTTCCACTAACATTGCAGCAGCTGCTACTGATCTAAGGCATGGGGGGAGGGCTGCTGCTACTGAATCTAAGGAAGAACTATAATAAGCAACGGGTCTGTTTTTCTCCCCGTGCGATTGTGTTAGAACCCCCAAGGCTGTACCTTCTTTTTCGTGGCAGAATAGGGTGAAAGGTTTTTGATAATCAGGGAGGCCTAAAGCCGGAGCTTTAGCTAGAGCACCTTTAACCTGTTCGAATGCTTTCTCTGCTTCTTCAGTCTAGGGAATGGGATCGGTGACTTTGTTTAAAGTCAAATCTAACAGAGGTCGGACAAGGGATGCATAGCCAGGGATCCACTGTCGACAGTAGCCTGTCATACCTAGGAACCCTTGCATTTGTTTCTTAGTAACTGGCTTTGGAATTTTCTGGGTGGCTTGTATACGTGAGGAAGATAGGCCGCACTTTCCAGCAGAAATATTATGACCAAGATAGTGAACCATAGGAAGACAGAGTTGCAATTTTGCTTTAGAGGCTTTGTGACCCTTCTGGGCCAATGCTTGCAGTAACACTAGGGTATCAGTTTTAGAGGCTTCTAAAGAATCAGAGGCTAGTAACAGGTCATCAACATACTGAATTAACACGGATCCCATAGGGAACTGGATGTCATCTAGATCTTTTTTTAATAATTGGGAGAATATCGTGGGAGACTCGGTATAGCTCTGAGGCAATCGAGTCCAGGTATACTGAGCCCCTTTATAAGTAAAGGCAAAGAGGAATTGGTTATCTGTATGAATTGGAATAGAAAAGAAGGCAGAGCATAAGTCACTCACAGAAAAGTACTGTGCTGTCAGAGGTATACAAGAGAGGATGATGGCAGGGTTAGGTACCACCGGGAATGTGGGACAAACAGCAGCATTTATGGCTCTTAAGTCCTGGACAAACCGCCAGGTGTTTCTTCCCGGTTTCCGCACGGGCAAAATCGGGGAATTACATTCATTAACCGTCGGTACAAGAACACCCTGTTCGAGTAGTGACACAGTTACCGGGTGGATTCCTTCTTCCGCTTGTGGAGAAAGAGGATACTGCCGAATTTTGGGTAAAGGTTTTGCCGGATTAAGACGGATTTTTACAGGTTGAGCAGAGCTAATACGCCCCACTTGGTTGGCATGATCTGCCCACAGTACAGGAGGGACCTTAGCCAGCAGTTCCTGTTGCAACAAGGAAGGGCTGGGGGCAGTCTCCCCTTCTGGGGTATGCTCAGTTTGCAAAAGAGCTATCACCTCATCGTGAGCAGGATCAGGCACTTCCAGGAAGACCCCATCAGGGGAACAGAAAATAGTACAATTTAGTTTACATAATAAGTCTTTACCTAAGAGATTGACGGGAGAGCAAGGGCTGAGTAGAAATGCATGGTCAGCTGAAAGGGGCCCGATAGAGACAGATAGAGGAGATGACACCGGGTGGGGAATAGGAGTATTTCCCACCCCAATGGCTGTCACTACATCAGAAGAGAGGGGAATGGAAGAAAATTCTTGCGCTTTCAGAGTAGATCTAGAGGCTCCAGTATCTATCAAGCAAGGGATAACGACACCGTTTATTAGGCACGAAACTGTGGGACCAGATTGATCCACTGGAAGAAGAGGGGCAACAATGACGTTATCAGTCTCCTGGCATCCCTAACAACTAAAGAGAGGTGGGGGAAGAGCGGGAAATTGTTGCCCAGTTAGTCCTCCTGGTCCAGGAAACTGTCTGGGTGGTCGTGTGGGGCAATCTTTAATAAGGTGTCCTACTTGTTTACAGTACTTACAATAAATTTTCCCTGCTTGTGGACAATTTATTCTCCAATGACCTTCCTGCCCACATGTGAAGCAGGCTGTTGGACTGGTAACAGGTGACGGGTTATTCCCGGGCATGATTTTGGTCCCTGTCGGCATTTGAGTGCGCCTAGGCCTCTTTTTACTCTCGTCCTGCATCGTTTTGATTTGCAGAGCCATCAGTTTTGATTCTGTTTCATCCCTTTTCCTTTCTAATTGCCGATGAAAATGTTGTGCAGCGGCTATAATTTCCTCAACATTTTTTCCTTCCCAAACTACTACAGTAATCTTTAACTGCTCTCCCACTTTAGGCAAGAGCCCTTGCACAAAGGCAGACACTAATGTCTGCCTTGCCATTCCTTCTGCATTTTCAATCCCCGAATACCTTTCAAACACGTGCTTAATGCGTTCCATATAATCAGCTGGATTTTCTCCCTTATTCTGCTTACAAGAGTTTATTTTGGTCCAATCTGTTTTCCTAGGGCAGACATTAAGGATTTCGTTGATTAAAACGTCCCTTTTATTTGCCAATGCGATAAGGTTGGCATCGAGGGCCTGCCCATCTCCTGGCCAAGCCGCTCTCTCGTATAAGCGGTTAAGAGTTTCCCTGGGTATTAAAGCAGTCAACAGCTGATTCATGTCGGCCCACGAGGGATTATAACACCGAACCAACATGCGCAATTGTTCTTGGAATTTAACCGGGTTCTCTTGTATTTTAGGAAATTTTTCTATGAGCTGATATAAATCGCTCGGTGACCAGGGGGCATGCACAGTGACCAGGCCATCGCCATCAGCACCGGTGCCCTCAGCCCCAGGCAATTTACGCAGGGGCATAAGTTTTGGCATGTCTACTGATTTTTCCTGTGACTTAAGTTCTCATTCACGCTTTTGTAGATGGGTATGTTTGTATATGGCGTCCAGGTTGTCTCTAATTTCTGGGGACTTTAAAGTTTCTTTCATGTCAGTGAACTTGGCCAATAAACGACGCAGGTCTTCCTCTAATGATAATTCAGGTTCCATACTGTTTTCCCCGGCTATTTTAGACAGGAATGTGTCATACTCCTCTCTAAAGGCATGAAAATCCTGCAACTGTTGTTCGGGAGTTAGTTCTGGGGTTGCACAGGAACTGTTTGCTCCAGAGGAGGTATGTGAATTCTCCGGAGTTGTTTGGCAGTGGGAGAATTCATTTTGGCTAGTGGAGGAAGTGGAAGCTGCAGAGTCCCTTTGCGAACTTCCTTCTCTTTCCTCTGTACTGACAGAATCCGGTGGGCGATAAGGGGGGGGGGGGGTCCAGCAGGGCGAGGCCATTGCCTGCATTCGATAAACAAATCGATCAAATCTTCCGATGGGGACGTCAGAGATGATTTTTTTTTCTGGGAACTGGAGCACGGTTTTGAAGGGCATAAGGGAACTATGGTTGGTACAGGATTTAACATGTTTTTGGCACTATTTAATTTCTCCTGGGTTTCTTTTAATTGGGTTTTTAGCTTTTCCTGAGTGTCCTTTAGGCTTCTAACTTTGGATTCCTGACGCCGTTTGTTTGTCTCATCGTGCCACTCAAAGTACGCGTCAAATTGTCCCTGATGTACAGCATGGGCGAGAAGGGCACCCCTAAGGTGTCCAATCCTATCAGGGTCAAAACTTCCTTCTAAGGGAAATTGTAACTTCGGGTCATTTCTGGTATACCAATTCCATTTCTGCATATATTTACATGTCGACGGTCCGCGATGCACATACATATAAGCAGCGGGGGTGCCTTTTGGTGGAGTAGGGATCCCTTTTGATTGCTCAGATCCCATACTGAACACTCATACCCAGCTACTTGCACACGATAACGGGAGCTCACACCTGCACCTCAGCGTTAGGGCCACTTACCAAGGTCCACCGGCTGAGGAAATCCATGCAATCACATCAAGCGTAGCTGTGGGGCTTGCTTTCGAGACACTCCCGGTCACGAGCTTTTGCTTCGCAGGAGGTTCGGGGCGTCTTCCCACAGCTGTCACTCACTCTGGCCGCTCGGCCTTCCACACTCACACAGGCACCATCAGATTATTAAACCCTGGGTCCCAGCCCATTCCTTACCGGACGGCCTTTTCCCCAGGGAGCCGGCTATCGGGACGGGATTGGGTAACTAGGAACCTCTGCACTCTAGAGTTTAGCCCTTGGAATTTCGGAAGGGCGTCAGGTCTGTCTGATAATGAACAAGTTCGATTCCAGCTTGTGACTTACCCAAACCAGAGCCTACGGACCACTCCTCTGCCAAACCCCCATAGAGATTTCAAAAGGTCTCTTACCTCTTAGGTGGGCCCGGGGTTGGGAAGGGTCGTCCGCGGTCCTCTGATCCAGACAAGCCCTCTTGTGGTATCCGAGTCACGGCACCAAATTGTTGGGGAAAAAGACCACCACTCTATTGAATTTGAATCAGACAGCCGGAGGCTCCTTTATTGAATACACTTGTGCACAGGCGGAGGCCAGCATGTCCCCATGAAAGCGTTAAGCTGACCTCCCGAATATGATCATGTCTCTGCTTACATAGCTTAAAACCGCACATTAACATATTTTATTAAGTCATTAGTTATACCTTATTTGGTTAATCATATGGCTTACGTTGCATAAACAATTACTAATTGCCTTACTTGGCACAAACTTCTGCAAAATGCAAGCTTTTCGTTCTTTATTTCCGTACAGACAGTCCCCTGATAGTCAGGCGGCCTTGACTAATCAGACACCCCTACTTGCGGTTACATTTGGCAAACTAAGCAGGCCTATTTAGGGTCCTTGTGACCTGAGTCCAGTTCCCCAATTCCGGCCAGATGGCTTATGTGCTGATAATTTATTTTACATTTTGCTAATATGGCATTTGTTCCTTAAAGCAGGCTGTCAGGACATTAGGTTAGGTCGGGTTATTAGGGAAATTCCATGTAGGCCTCTTATGAGTGGTTATAATTGTTAGTAGTATCACAGGACTATAGGGCTTTTTCCCTGACACCACCTAAGCTCCCCTGAACCACTACAGCCTGGATGTAGGAAAATGTGCCTCCCACGAACCCCCTAAGCCCCCCTGGGAACCCTAGAGCCTGGAGATTGGTATCTGTGTCCCCCCCCAAAACTCTCTAAGCCCCCCAGGCACCCCTACGGCCTGGACGTAGGTATCTGTGCACCCCAAGGCCCCTAAGATCCCCCGGACCCATACAGCCTGGATGTAGGTGTGACGGTGCTGCCTGTGGGAGCCAGCTGAGGTCACTCAATCAGGGTGAACTGCAAACAAAACAGGGCAGACAAATCCCAAACTCTGGTGGTTGTTTCAATACTTAGATTTACCAAGCCAGCACAAAACAGCTTCTGTAGCACCTCACGGTAACTTAGAAGTTTAAACCACGCAGTTCCCTTAAAGTGCCCAGCCTCAGGCCTCTGTCCAGACACACCTGTCAGATATGATGATGATTCCTGGAAATCTTACTTCATCATATAAAAGAAAAGGTTCTTCCAATCCCAAAGGATCAGCCACATACCCAGGTTCACTTATAACTTAGATCTCACCCAAAATACATGCTATAGCCAATTGTTATTAACTAAGCTAAAATTTATTAGAAAAGAAAAGACAGAGACTGATGGTTAAAAGATTAATAGATATATAGACTTAAATTCAATTCTTGAGGTTCAGATACATAGTAGAGGTGAGCTTGTAGTTGCCAAAAGTCCTTTTAGAAATAGTCCATAGGTTATAGTCCAATTTCCATATACAGGGTGGCTCCAGTCAATGAGTGGGGATCTCAATCCTTGTGGCTTAAGGTTTCCCCCTCTTGAAACCCAAAGCAGATCTGAGATGAAGAAGGATCGTGTCCCAGGCTTCTTATACACTTCCAGCAGCCTTTCGGCCTGAGAAAACAATAGGCTTAACTCTCCTTCCATACATCCTGGCAATTAGCACAGGGTAATTTATTCATTAAACAATTCAAATACAGGTTATCACAACCTTCAAAGAGACACATAGACAGTAATACTATTTCACTCAAGTATCATCATAAATGTTAATATTCCTTTTTTGCTCTTTGAATTAAAACTATAGCAATAGACAAGACTTGTTTGCTGACATCCAAGACCTGAGCAAACATCTCCCCTTCTACCTCTAACACTGCAGACTTGCATTTCAAAGCTCTGTTCATTTACATATCATGCTAATCAGTTCTTAAGGTTCCCCCATGGGTCAGGTCAGTCGGTGAGGTGAGTTAATTAACTCTTTCTGGCCCTGTCACCTTTCAATGAGATATTATATTATACTTGTAATGTCACAGTCACGGTGAGTCGACTGCTGCAGCTCCCTGTAGACTCTGCCTGCGCCTTTCACCGAGCTGGAGTGCAGCAGTCGAGGGGAGAGCACTCGATGTGTTGCATCTACACTAGACGTGATATATTGACCCCCGCTGGATCGATCGCTGCCCACCGATTCGGCAGGTAGTATAGACATACCCAGAGTATCTGGTGATCGGAGCTGGACCCCAGAGACGGACACATTGAAGGAACTCAGGGGTTAAGGTGCCTCTATTGTCAACTGTCAGGGCTGCTGTGGCTCAGAGGAGGGTGCTTGACTGCCTGGCAGGCTTAGGCGCTGCAAGCCTGGGAGGCGGGAGAAGTGAAGCGGCCACGGCGTGCTCGGGGTGCTCGTGCTCGGAGCAGGGGTGAGCTGGGGCGAGGGGGTGCCACAGGGCAGAGCGGGGAAGCTGCCACGGTTGGGGCGCCTCAGGGTGGGTGCGGGAGGGAGGGTGCAAGGTGGAAGTTTCGCCTAGGGCGTGAAACATCCTTGCACCGGCCCTGCCCCATGCCCTGCCTGCAGCCAGCCCTGCACCTTCTGCCCTGCCCGCACCAGCTGCATCCTCCCTGCCCTGCCTGCAGCCAGCACTGCAGCCAGCCCAACACACCCCCTGCCCTGTCTCTAGCCAACCCCTGATGCACCCCCCTGCCTGAAGCCAGCCAGCCCCGCACCCCTTGCCCTGCCTGCAGCCAGACCCTACCTCCAGCCAACCCCATGTCCACTGGTGCCCTGCAGTTCCCAGGGCAGTAACCCTGCACATCTGCTTCAATGAGGGGAGTAGGGAGAAGCTGGGACCCACACATCTGCACACCCTAGGATGACCAGACAGCAAGTATGAAAAATCGGGACAGGGGGTGGGGGGTAATAGGATCCTAGATAAGAAAAAGACCCCAAAATTGGGACTGTCCCTATAAAATCGGGACATCTGGTCACCCTAGCACACCCCCAGGACTCCTGAGTTCCATTGCTGGGTTTCCTATTGGTTTCACTACCGGTTGTTTTCCTTTTCCTGGGGGACTTTGGGCAACTTGCTCCCCCCTCTAGGGCTCTGTCCCCAGCAGTCAAATGGGGATTTCATACTTTCCCGCTATTGGAAAGTGCTGGGAAAATCCCCCAGCAAAAGGTGCTCTGACAGTGCTAAGCAGCATCTGACCATACAAGGTCGGAGCGCACTGCCCAGGAGGAGTGTTTGGCTCTGGGGTTTCACTTCAGCCCAGTCTAGAGAGATGGGCCCAGCCATGGAGTTTGGCTCCAGAAGACCTAGTCTCCAATTTGTTAAGGGTGTTTTGAATTCCAATCCTGTGCTCCTAAGTGCTTGGTGTCAGTTGCAAATTTTAGAAGCATGCTCTCCACTCCATTTTCCAATCATTCATGAAAATATTGAATAGTACCAGACCCCGGACTGATCCCTGCGGGACCCACTAGGTACAGCCTCTCCGTCGGACAGCCAAACCTGGAGAAGGGCTCCTGGAGTCTGGGCTTTCAACCAGCTCTGCACCCACATGACACTGATTGCATCCAGACTCCATTTCCCTCGTTCGCTTGTGAGAATGTCCTATGGGACTGTGTGAAAAGCCTTAGTAACCCCAAGCTAGATCCCGTCTACTGTTTACCCACCTCCACCAGGCCCGGAACCCTGCCATAGAAGGAAAGAGGATCGGTTTGCAATGATTTGTTCTTGACAAATCCATGCTCACTAGTCCTAAAAACCAAATTATCCTGTAGGTGCTGCTGACAAACTGATTGTTTAAGAATGTATTGCAGGATCTCTCCAGCTCTGGAAGTGAGGCTAGCTGGTCTGTAAGTCCCAGGGGTCTCTTTGTTTCCCCTTTGAAAGATAGGTCCTGTCTTGTTCATGGATGGGAAGATGTTTTTGTTCAGGGATCTCAGACGAGAACTGGGGCACAACACCTGGTTTGTTAAGGCCACAAAAATGGAGGCAAGAACCTCTTCTCTCCTGCTGGCAAAGAACCCCAGGTACCTAAAAGACAGGAACTCACATCCCTGAATGGGCTTTAAAAATGGCAGTGGTTAAAGACTGGCCCCGACCATTTCTTGTTTCCGCACACTAGACATTTTATCAAACTTTAGAATTCCTTGTTGCAAAACACCGTGAAACTCCCATTTCTCCTTCACACAGGGCTTTATCGCCCCTTATCTCACTCAGGCTCACAACTGTCCATAGCTCGAGAACTGTCCCTGTTCCCATTGGACAGATAGGGAGTAGCCTGAGTTACTGAGAAGGGAAGTGACCTGTCACCAGATGGATCAGACTGAACAGGTTTCAAACCTCCAGGAAGCTCTTACCTTCTAAACAGGGACGGCTGTTTTCTAGTAAAATCACTAAAAGGGAAGGAGAAAACTCGAAAGAGGTTCCTCCTGGCGCTCACGGCCGTGAACCCGAATACTCTCTCAGTCCTCAGAGAGAGACCTGGAGAAGGAGACTTGCTGAAGCAAAGTCACAGGGGTCTCTGAGGTTTCCCTGGCCCCTCGCCCCTCTCCTGCCTGGCTGATGTTAGCATCTCTCTGTGAGGTCACCACCTCCCCACCACTTTTGACCAATAGTCTGAGGTCCTGCAAAAGGCCTTTGTGATGACACTGTCACACCCCTCCCTTGCTGTGCTAATGTCCTGCCCCTGGCCAGGCACTTTGGAGGTTTGAGCTACTCCCTGTGGATCACCCACTCAAGGAGCGTTCGTTCTAGGCAGCAAGCTGGGTAGACAGGAAAACATCAGACGCTGCTCCCAATGCTACACTCAGTTTTTCAGAAATTAGTCGACTTTATGGCCAGAAGAGACCATTAGAGCATCTAATCATATAATCATAGAATATCAGGGTTGGAAGGGACCTCAGGAGGTATCTAGTCCAATCCTCTGCTCAAAGCAGGACCAATCCCCAACTTAATCATCCCAGCCAGGGCTTTGTCAAGCCTGACCTTAAAAACCTCTAAGGAAGGAGATTCCACCATCTCCCTAGGTAACCCATTCCAGTGCTTCACCACTCTCGTAGTAAAAAAGTTTTTTCCTAATATCCGTCCTAAACCTCCCCCATTGCAACTTGAGAGCATTATTCCTTGTTCTGTCATCAGGTACCACAGAGAACAGTCTAGATCCATCCTCTTTGGAACCCCCTTTCAGGTACTTGAAAGCAACTATCAAATCCCCCCTCAGTCTTCTCTTCTGCAGACTAAACAAGCCCAGTTCCCTCAGCCTCTCCTCATAAGTCATGTGCTCCAGCCCCCAATCATTTTTGTTGCCCTCTGCTCGAATCTTTCCAATTTTTCCACATCCTTCTTGTAATGTGGGGCCCAAAACTGGACATAGTACTCCAAATGAGGCCTCACCAGTGTCGAATAGAGGGGAATGATCACATTCCTCGATCTGCTGGCAATGCCCCTACTTATACAGCCCAAAAGGCCGTTAGCCTTCTTGGCAACAAGGGCACACTGTTGACTCATAGCCAGCTTCTCATTCACTGTAACCCCTAGGTCCTTTTCTGCAGAACTGCTGCCTAGCCATTTGGTCCCTAGTCTGTAACGGTGAATGGGATTCTTCCATCCTAAGTGCAGGATTCCGCACTTGTCCTCGTTGAACCTCATCAGGTTTCTTTTGCCCCAGTTCTCTAATTTGTCTAGGTCCCTCTGTATCCTATCCCTACCCTCCAGGGTATCTACCACTCCTCCCAGTTCAATGTCATCTGCAAACTTGCTGAGGGTGCAATGCACACCATTCTCCAGATCATTAACGAAGATATTGAACAAAACCAGCCCCAGGACTGACCCTTGGGGCACTCCACTTGAAACCGGCTGCCAACTAGACATGGAGCCTTTGATCACTGCCCATTGAGCCTGACGATCTAGCCAGCTTTCTATCCAACTTACAGCCCATTCATCCAGCCCATACTTCTTTAACTTGCTGGCAAGAATACTGTGGGAGACCATATCAAAAGCTTTGCTAAAGTCAAGGAATAACACATCCACTGCTTTCCCATCATCCACAGACCCAGTTATCTCCTCATCAAAGGCAATTAGTTTAGTCAGGCATGACTTGCCCTTGGTGAATCCATGCTGACTGTTCCTGATCACTTTCCTCTCCTCTAAGTGCTTCAGAATTGATTCCTTGAGGACCCACTCCATGATTTTTCCAGGGACTGAGGTGAGGCTGACTGGCCTGTAGTTCCCCAGATCCTCCTTCTTCCCTTTTTTAAAGATGGGCACTACAGTAGGCTTTTTCCAGTCATCCGGGACCTCCCCCGATCATCATGAGTTTTCAAAGATAATGGCCAATGGCTCTGCAATCACATCCCGCCAACTTCTTAAGCACCCTTGGATGCAGCGCATCGAGCCCCATGGACATGTGCTCGTCTCCAGTTTTTCTAAATAGTCCCGAACCACTTCTTTCTCCACACAGGGCTGGTCACCTTCTCCCCATACTCTGCTGCCCAGTGCAGCAGTCTGGGAGCTGACCTTGTTTGTGAAGACAGAGGCAAAAAAAGCATTGAGTACATTAGCTTTTTCCACATCCTCTATCTACTAAGTTACCTCCCTCATTTAGTAAGGGGCCCACACTTTCTCTGACTTTCTTCATGTTACTAACATACCTGAAGAAACCCTACTTGTTACTCTTAACATTTCTTGCTAGCTGCAACTCCAAGTGTGCTTTGGCCTTCCTGATTTCACTCCTGCATGCCTGAGCAATATTTTTATACTCCTCCCTGGTCATTTGTCCACTTCTTGTAAGCTGCTTTTTCGTGTTTAAGATCAGCAAGGATTTCACTGTTAAGCCAAGCTGCCATATTTAGTATTCTTTCTACACATCTGGATGGTTTTTTCCTGCAACCTCAATAAGGATTCTTTAATCCTTTAGAGGATTGGAACTGATTTCAGTGGAGGTACATGTTTGCTAGGTTTTTATGCATTTGCACAGGAAAATATTGAGTATTCCCACTCATTTCAGGGATCCCTACTCAGGGGAACTCCTGAACATAATGGAAATGCTATTATTTTGGTTGAAGGAAGAGGTTTGAAAGGGAGTACTTGGATTTGAACCAAGGACTACTTGATCTGCAATCAAGCACTCTACCACTGAGCTATACCCCCACAAATGCTGTGGGGGGAAGTCAGTGATCTTTAAGATTTTGAAGGACAGGCCCTGCCTCAGAGATCTGTTCTGTTCCCAGACCACAGTGATTTTAAATATGGGGTTTCATTAAACTTATAGATACATGGAGACACCACAGCTTGCACACCCACCCACATAGCTTCCCCCAGTGACATAGCTACCACCTCTCGGGGAGATGGGTTAACTACACGGACAGGACAGCTCTCTCTCCTTTGCTTAGAGCATCTTCATTCTTTATGAATAGGTAGGAAATCACCTCCTGAATGGACAGTAACCAACTGATCAAATATTGCTGGGTCTGCATTCAATATGGGTAACTGGTCGTACTGGGCTGGATTAGTAGGAGCATTGCCAGCAGATCGAGGGAAGTGATTATTCCCCTCTGTTCGGCACTGGTGATGCCACATCTGGAGCCTTGTGTCCAGTTTTCGCCCTCCCGCTACAGAAACAAATTGGAGAGAGTCTAGGGGAGGGCAACAAAAATGATTAGGGGGCTGGGGACTTACGAGGAGGAGGTAGGGCCACCCAGAGGGGGAGCAAGGGGCAATTTGCCCCAGGCCCTGCAGGGCTCCCATGAGAATATACTATTCTAGAGTATTGCAACTTTTTTTTTACGGAAGAAGCCCCCAAAATTGTTTTTCCCTAGGCCCCCTGAATCCTCTGGGCAGCCCTGCCCACTCCTCTTCCCTCTGAGGCCCTGTCTGTGCTCTGCCCTCACTCCCATTTGACCACTTCCTACCCCTGCTCTTCCTTTTTGGCTGAGGCCTGCTGTCCAAATATATATAGCATTAGCGTGTATGAAGTTATGCATTTTGCTGTATGATTGTGACTGAAATATGCTGTAATTTTGCTTGTGACCCCTGCCAAGGAGGGTGTTCAAAAACCATGAATCAGCAAAGGAACTGTAATTAAGGGATTTCCAATTCAATGACAGATGCCCAAACACAACACTGTGGGGACTGCTGAAGTCTATGACTCAGTTGCACAAGACCACTCCAGGAGGATTCCCCAACCTAGTGACTCAGCAGAGCCCACCCGCACATGTCTGGGCAAGCGTCTTCTAGACACTTTAATTAAGGAAATAAAATAGGAGACTGTGGCATCATGTTTTTGCCTTTCTCCTCCCCCACCTATGCTGGAAGCAGCAGGAATCCTGAGAAAATGAAGGTCATCTGAGGACAATAATCCAGGTTTAGGGGGAATTCTATGTATTAAGGAGGGTAACATCCAGTGGGGTGAGAAAATTGCTTGACCTAACTACTGCCTAGTGTAATAAGGTGTAAAGTTCAGATTTTGCTGTGGTCGTACAGTGCTGAGTGCTCTGTGGTGTGGCCTCAAGAGCCATGGATGAAAGTTGAGTTACGACAACCTTTTTCTTGTCTCCACGTATCTTAGATGCCTCCTTCCATCACTTGTCAGAAAAAATGACCATTTTCTTTTGGAAGCATTTGCATTGCAAGGCAGAAGCAGTCTTCTCTGTTTCCTCAAAAGATTGACCAAAAGGTGGGAAGAGTGGACACATTAGGCACGGCACCACTGGGTGGTACATCTCTAACCTCCACTTTACCTGGCAGGTGCCTTGGCCAGCTTAGCCAAGGTGCCGCTGTCTGGGACTTTTCTCCCAGCTGCTCCATTTTTCATCAGTGACTATCAAAAGGAAGATGACATGACATCTGCGTGTGGACATCCCCAGTGAATCACAAGGACGTGTGGCGCAGGCTCTCATGTTGCAGCTGTTGCAGTCCAAGCAATCACCATGCTAATGCCAGTTACAGCAGCTTTTCCATCAGCTCCAGGCTTGTGATTTGATTCTTTCCAATGCTTCTCTCCAAAGAAGCCTTTTCCTTAGCAAGCAATGACTTGGATACCAAGGGAGGTCTCTTCTGTTTCCTAGGAAGACACAGGAAAATGTGAGCAGAGGAGACAAGAGCCATAGAACAAGGCACCACTGGGAGTTGAACCCAGGATCTCCTGTTTACAAGGCAGGCGCTTTAGCCAGCTAAGCCATGGTGCCTGCCTCAAGAAAGTGTTTGCAACCATTCCATTTCATGGCCCATAACAACACCTGCAAATTCCAAAGTACAGATGTTCCACATTTCCCTCAAGACCTGCAAACCTTGAGGTGTCTGGCTCTCCGTGCACAGAAAGCCACCGCTGAGATGACAGAGGGCTTCTAACATGTGCTTCTCCCACCAGCCACTGTGATCATATTGGGGTTAGTGATCTGTGTTTCAGTCACAGCAACCTCGGCTCAGTTCTGAGTCATGGTAACCTTTCCTTCAGCTCCAGATTTCTTATTTGCCACTTTCCAAGTGTGGTGGGTTGTCTGCCTGCCCCAAACAAGCAGGAGAAAGATTAAGGCAGCCTTGGAGAGGTTGTGCAGAACCCAGCCTATCAGGAAAGGGCTTATTGGGAGAGCCAATCAGGGGAAGGCTTGCTGGAGCAGCCCATATATAAAGGGCTGCTCAGCACAGCAAGAGTCAGTCATTCCTTGGAGTATGAGGAGGGAGGTTTGCAAGGGCACCATGATCAGAGTAGTGCTGGGTGGGTAAGGGGAGCGTGAGTGACCTGGCCGAGTACTGCCAGACTTAGGCCCTGATACAAAGGTGGAGAAAGGTGCTAGATCTGTGGGGAAAGTGGTTCAGGGAAACAGATTGTGGGGTTGGTGGGTTTTTGCCTCAGTAGCCACTGACACAGGTGGCTACACCCTGGACTGTAGCTGGCCACTGAGGCAAGTGTCTGGGTAAAGAACAGCTGCCCCCGGAATGGGGGGAGGGAACTGAGTGGGGCACAGCCGAGGGCTGTGTCCATAAGAGGACACCGAAGTCCTGAGAGCAACATGGGTCCTAATGATAGAACAGATGCAGCCAGACGCCATTGGATGAAGGCGCACCAGTGAACCAGAACTAATTCCCACGATGGCCAGGAAGAGGCACCACAGCGGTGAGACATGCCCCATTACACCAAGACTTAGCTGCAAGGAAGGCTCTCTCTGTCTTGAACAAGCACTTAGAAGGATTCTGCTGACAGGTCTTTTCTTTTTCTGAAAAGAGATACAAAAAAGGAGCCAACAGACACACTAGGTTCAGCAGGGAAGAACTGGCAGGCCAAGCCAGGCTCTCCTGGTTAGTAGGAAGGCTCTTCAGCCGGCTCTTCCCAAAGATCACTATCTAGAAGCCTTTTAACAGCCACTGCAGATGTTCACCACAAAAGAGATGCCAAAATAGAGTTCTCTGCAGCCATGACGCTACCAGGGGTTCTGTGCACAGAGAGGCCCCTGCTGGTGGAAGAGGCTTTGGTAGAGACTCTTCCTACTCCAGCCATGGTCATATAGCGTTTAGCACTCTGTGTTGTGGCTTCAGCATCCACAGATGCCAGTTCAGTTGGGGGACATTTTGCCTGTTTCCACATTTGTCTAGTGGCTCCTTTCAACACTTGTCACCAAAAAGACCTGTTTCTTTCGCAAGCAACGTACAGCTTGGCAAAGGCAGTCTTCTCCATTTCCTCAGAAGATCACCAAGCTGTGGGGAGAGGAGACGCATTCAGCCAAGCTGGATCCTGAATCTCCTCTTTATTCAGCAGGTGTCTGTGAAAGACACAAATCTACACCTTGTGGAGGTCAAGAATAGGAGTTTGTTACACACAGCGCTGGTGGAGAGTCACCTTGCTTATTAGGCTCAGAGACATTGTTAATTAATTAATTACAATAGAATACATAGATTTTCCATGAGCGGGGAAAGTGATGGCGTAGGCAGTTCCACACCCCGGGATAGGTTTTGCAGCAAGACAAGATAAGCACATTAGCCAATGGTTAACAGGTTACATAATGTCTCCACCCATGTCTCAAGTTAGCAAGTTAACATTTCATTAATACTTTGATAAAATGTTGTTAGTATAAAATATCTGTGTTGAATTCTGATTTGGGGTCCACAGGAATGGAGCAACTCCTTTGATTGTCCAACAGGTACATTCCTAGGGGTTAAAGCAAAGAAACAGTGAAAGTATATGGCAATAAAGATTGTTTCCTGTGTGTCTAATGGCAAGGCATTGGTACCTGGGAAGGGAGGTGGAAGGATGCCATATCTTATACTGACATGTGACAACTCTTCATAAACTCAAGGTTGGCTCTGTGGGAAGAATGTTGTCTACAGAAGAGACTAACACAATAGGAATAGGGATTCTTTGTTCAATCTGCAACTCTGAATAAGACACAACGCTTTAGTTCTTAGCTCCAACACCTGGCAATTTGCTGACCAGGCCTATCTTAGCAAGCAAGGCTTTCTGTTTACCCAGCTTTCTCTTAGCTGGTCACTATTTGCTAAGCTTCTGGTCCCTTGACCATACTCTGGACTTTGGGTCTGGAAAAGAGCTGGCACAATCCATACACCAGGTTGTTATATAAAATGCATACGGATTTTAACCCTTCACAAACAGTAATGGCAAAGTTCTTGGTTCAGACTTGTAGCAATGATGGAATAAACTCCAGGTTCAAATCAAGTCTCTGGAGTCCATCCACAGCTGGGATGGGTCATTCAGTTCTTTATACAGAGCTGAAGCTTGTTTGTAGCAAAGTCCCTCCAGGTATGAAGCAGGACTGAAGACAAGATGGAGACGAGGCATCAGCCTTTTATAGTCTCTTGCCATGTGGTCTTTGCTTTCTTTGTCCCGAGGACACTCTATTCAGCAGGTGGTACAGAAAAATCTTAGAGTTCTGTCCATAGGCAGGTCCCTGCATACCTTGCTGAGTTATAAGGCATATCTGCCTTCTCTCAATGGGTTGATTGTACAGCTGATGCTCCTTAATGGGCCATCAAGCAGGCTAGGCAGAACTGACACTAACTTGTCCCGGGTGTTCCCCGGAAACATAGCACAAGTTTGAAATACAGACAGCATAGAGCCAATATTCATAACGTCAAGTACAAAAATGATACACATCTAGAGACAGCATCATTATAATCAGCCAATCAGAACCTCTCCATAGACCCTTTACACGACAACCTTTCTACCATATTGGCTGAAAATATAGAACAGTGGTCACAATGGTGATCTGTACAGTTACAGATTATGTCAATAACATCACAGGAGGTGACCCGGCCTCAGTGAGACTGATATTGGAATACCACCTCCAGTTTTGGTGTCCTGATTTGAAAAAGAAATTGTGAAATTGGAGCTGGAGCAGCAAAAAGCCACCAAAATGTTCTGAGGGCTGGAGAAAAATGCCTTTTAGTGAGCTATTGAAAGAGCTTAACCTGTTTAGCTTATCAAAAGAAGATTGAAAGGTGACTTCACTGAAGTGTTGAAGGGCCTTAATAGAGAGAAAAGATTGGGTATTAAAGGGCTCTTGAATGGAGCAGAGAAAGGCAAAACAAGACCCAACGGTTGGAAGGTGAAAAGAAACAAAGTTATATTACAACTAAGGCCCAAATAGTCAACAGGGAGGATGATTCATCACAGGAACAAGCTACCAAGGCAAGTGGTGGATTCTCCATCTCCTGATATCATTCAATGAAGACTAGTTGCCTTTCCCCCAAAAGTAGCTCTTGTGTCATACAGGAGGCCTGTGATATGCAGGGGGTCAGATTAGATGCTCTAATGGTCTCTTCTGGCCATAAAGTTGACTAATTTCTGAAACACTGAGTGTAGCATTGGGAGCAGCGTCTGATGTTTTCCTGTCTAGCCGGCTTGCTGCCTAGAACGAACGCTCCTTGAGTGGGGTGATCCACAGGGAGTAGCTCAAACCTGCAAAGGGCCTGGCCAGGGGCAGGACTTTAACACAGCAAGGGAGGGGTGTGGCAGTGACATCACAAAGGCCTTTTGCAGGACCTCAGACTATTGGTCAAAGGTAGTGGGGAGGTGGTGACCTCACAGAGAGATGCTAACATCAGCCAGGCAGGACAGGAGCCAGGGAAACCTCAGAGACCCCTGTGGCTTTGCTTCAGCAAGTCTCCTTCTCCAGGTCTCTCTTTGAGGACTGAAGGAGAATTCGGATTCATGGACGTGAGCGCCAGGAGGAACCTCTTTTGAGTTTTCTCCTTCCCTTTTCCTGATTTTACTAGAAAACAGCAGTCCTTGTTTAGAAGGTAAGAGCCTCCTGGAGGTTTGAAACCTGTTCAGTCTGATCCATCTGGTGACAGCTGAATTCTAGGCATGGAAAACATGAGCTTAAGGAGGCAGAATTTTATTGGACACCTGGGATTTTGTCCCTTAGAATCACTGGGGACATTAGGGTTTGTCCTTTTTGTTTCACCTTTTCCTCCATCCCTCCTTTCTCTTCGTCTCTTGCTTCTTTTCTCCTTTCTCCTGTTCCCCTCCCAACACCAGGAGGGTGTGTGTGTGTGTGTGTTGTGGGGGAGTGCTCTGCAGCTCCCACTGTGGGATGTCTACCCAAAACTGTGGGACTGAACTAGTGCTCGGGCAGTGATCCCCACCAGTGACCTGGGCCATCCTTTGGGCTCTCTGGTGAGAACCCTCAGCCTCCCGTCCTCAGTCTCTACCCTGATTGGCTGAGCAGGGGGTTATTGACAGGGAAGAGACTCAGGTCCTTGTTCTCTTTTAAGACCAAATCAATAACTCAGAACCAGTTCTATGTTTGATGAATTTTGCTACTTCTGGGCCAAAGCCTTCTACTCCTTGGGCACACTTGTTCCTTCACAGAGCCACCCTGCTCTAGCAGTGAGCTCTCCATTCGCAGCAAGGTGCAGTATGAGGTTTCAGCTACCATACTCCCTCCCCATCCCTTTCCTGTTGATAGCGGCCAGGGGAATGCTGGGAAATTTGGTTCTTTCCCTGCTCTAGGGCTGGCTCTATAGTCAGGGAGCTAACCAAGGAACTACAGCTCCCAGGACTCCCTGTTCGTTCTCAGCTCCCATGCTGGATCCCTGCCGGCTGCCGCCCCTGCAAATGGGCTGCTCCAAGCACCTGCGTGCTTTGCTGGTGCCTAGAGCCGCCCCTGCCTCCGTCCATCCTGCACCCCCGCCCTGTGCCCCAGCCCAGAGCCTGTGCCCAGCACCCAAACTCCACTCCAGAGCCTGTACCCGACTCCATCCCAGAGCCCAATCTCTCAACCATCTTACACACCAAACCCCTGGCCCCACGCAGGTCCTGCAGTCCAGACCTCTTCCCCCCACCCAAACTCCCTTACAGAGCCTTAGGCAGGTGGGGGGCAGAGTTTGGGAGGGGGCTCTAAGTGTTCTGGGCACCACCAAAATTTCTACAAACCTGCTGACCCAGTTACTTGGAGGGGTGATGAGGCGAGCAGCGAGTCAATGGATCGAGGAGGGCATCCATTTTCAGTAGTTTAATTTTTGGTTCTGCATTGATTGACTGCTGTGTGCAGTAATATAGTGACCCCCCCCCTCCCGGGTCTATGAATGAGGCTTTATAGTTGGGGGTGGAGGTGAGGAGGCAAGCGGAGAGTTGGTGGATGGAGTGGGGCAAATCTCCCAGATTCAAAATCTGGAACTGTGTCTGTTGATCCTTTTTGCTGCTTTTCTCTGGGCTGGCGGTTGTCTCAATGCTGCAAAGAGGGTGTTCCCACAGGAAGGTGCTTGCTCCTAACCCCCGAGGCCGTCAGTATGTCTGCTCTGCTCTAGCCAGCCCACTTGACAAGCTTGATTGTCCTTGGTCTGGCTCCCATCCCCTCTCCAAGCTGTCTGGAGGTGCTGCCTTCCACGTCTTCCTCATTCACACCTCATTCATTCAACAGGGCAATGGATTACTAAGTGGAGGGAAGATCTTATTCTACTTCTAGCAAAAAGACATTTCTCTTTTATCTTAATTACACTACCTTAGGGCTCCCCTATAACACATGACCAAGGTTCAATACAAAGTCATAGACAAGTTATACAAAAATGCATAATGCAGAGATTTATCTACAAGTGGACTGAGTGACTGCTGTGTGCAGTAATATAGTGACCCCTGGGGCTTTGAATGAGGCTTGGGGCGGTGAGGGGGCAAGTGGAGAGCAGGTGGGCTAGCGGGTGGACAAGTGGGCAAAGAGGCGAGCAGTGAGCCAGCAGGGATTCTAGGAGCAGGCATGGGGGTTTCTGGCAGGGGAGGGAGGAGGTGAAAAGAGGTGGGTGGGGGACTGACTAGAAGGAGATGCAGCAGGCCAGCAGGGGACTAGGGGATGATAGGAGTGTGATGGTGGGGCCAAGCGGGGAGGGGGGGTGGGTCCTATTTTACTGCTGTGATCTGGTCACCCTATCTTCCCCCTCCCCCCCCAAAGCTTCCTTTTTGGCCCACAGCTGTTTCAATGGGGCGGCACTAGGGATGGAGGATTTGTTTCTGCAGGGAGCGTGGTGCTGGGAAGGGTTGTTTCCACAGGGCTGGGAAGCGCTAGGGGGGTGTTTCAAGGGGGCTGGATGGCACAGCAGGGGGGGCACAATTTTATATTCTTGCCTTGGATGCAAATATAGCTAGTTACAACTCTGGGACCCCATATTGTGCAAGGGGCTGTACAAACCCTGGCCAACACTGGGATACCCAAGGGGTTCCCTTCAATTTCCTGGAGCCTCTGCAGCCCAACTTCTTCTGACTCCCTCTGGTACAACCCCTCCCCCCCATAAAAAAGCCCACCTTTCCAAACAGTCCTGTCCTTGCCCCCTAATTTTGCTTGCAAACGCTGGGCTCATCTCTCCCCTCTGCCCAGGTGAGCGGAGATGGAGGGAACTTCACCCACTGGCGACAGCCCCAGCAAGCGCTGCAGCCAGCCCCGGAGGGTGTTTGCAGACACAGGAAGGGAGCAGCTGGGAGCAGAGGGTGCTGGGAAAAAGGAGGCAGGAGAACAAATCCCAGAGACCCAACACGGATTGGCTCCTGGGGGCGGGGCTCTGGCTCACCTCGGGGGCGGGGCTCTGGCACAGCCTGGGGCGGGGCAGCTCCTGGGGGCGGGGCTCTGGCACAGCTCCTGGGGGCGGGGCAGCTCCTGGGGGCGGGGCTCTGGCCCATTGTGACGCGGAGCCCGGGCTCAGCAGCTGCTCCCTCGTTCTCCACGTGCTGCCAGCAGCGCTGGAGCCGCCCGAGCCGGAGCGGAGCCGCTGTTCTCAGCTGCAGCCAGGATCTGCCCCGGCCCCGCTGGGATCCAGGTGGGGACAGAGACTGGGGCCCGGGGGTTCCCCTTGGTGCGGCTGGCGGGGGCGCGAGGGGAGAAGCCGGAGCTGCAGGCGGGGGACGGGCGGGGGGACACTGTGACCCGGAGACCCCGGGGAGGGCGCGGGGGGGCCGGGAAAGTGACTCTGCCCCGGGGAGCCTGGGAGAAGCCTCGGAGCCGCCTCGGCCCCAGTGGAGCTGCAGCAGGATCCGCCCGGCCCGCCGGGATGGGGGGCGCGGAGCCCGGGGCCCACGGGGGGGCAGAGGCTGGGGCCTGGCCGGCGCGGAAGGGTGGGGGGGAGCCTGGAGCCCGGGGGGAGGGGCAGAGCCCAGGACTCGGCGGGGGGGGGGGGCGTGTGTTAAATTACTCCCCGTAGTAATGTGCTGCTCCCGGGCACTGCGCATGCTCAGTAACAGCCGCTGAAGCCGCTGCCCTTCCCCCTGCCCGGACCAGCCGTAACATTCCGCTGGGGGCGGGGCTGGAGCGGGGCGATGGAGTAACGGGGGGGGGCGCCGGGCGCTGAGCAGGAAATTGATGCCGGGGGGCGGGTCAGGCAGCTGGAGGCGGGGTTGGCAGGGGGCTAAAGGGCACAATCCGGGCTGGGGGGAGGAGCAGGAGTTGAGCGCAGGGGGAGGCGCTGGCAGAGCCCCCCCTTTGGTGTGGGGGGGAGGTGTCGGGGGGGGGTCACTGGGGTGGGGGGTAGAACTGTTTCTGTGCAGCCAGGACATTCCCGGGGTGGGAGTGGGGGAGGTGTCGGGGGGAGAAGCCGCAGTTGCAGGGAGGGGGAGGTCACTGGGGTGGGGGAGGTAGAACTGTCCCTGTGCAGCCAGGACATTCCCGGGGTGGGGGAGGTGTCGGGGGGGGGAGAAGCCGGAGTTGCAGGGAGGGGGAGGTCACTGGGGTGGGGGAGGTAGAACTGTCCCTGTGCAGCCAGGACATTCCCGGGGGGGGGGGGGGGGAGGTGAGTTAACTGGATCCTGTCCCTGTTTTTGCCATTTCCTCCCACATACACATTCTCTCATGATTTCCCCTTTTCTCTCTCATTATCACACGGGGCTATAAAATCCAGGGAGATTCCCCCCCCCCCAAATGATCAGCTCTCTAATCTCCCCCGATTTTGCCCTGTTCTCTCCATACCTCTCAAATGTCCTTTTAAAATCTCTCCGATGGGGGGTGGATTTTCCCACCCATTTTATCTGCAGCAATTTGTCCTTGTTCGGGTGGGAAATTGTTCCCCAAAGCATGGCTGCCCCTGGAGGGGGGATGGGATGAGATGCCCCTTCTCTGCCAGGGTGGGGAAGGGAGGAGCACATGTCCCCCATGCAGACTGCTCAGACCCCATTTCCCAATCGCAGCTCCTGCCCCCTTCCTTTGTCCAGGGAGCCTTCCAGCTCCCCCCCCTTTAAATCAGCTCCTCAAAGGGCTCTGAGCTGCTCATGTGAATGGTGCCCCTGGGGAGGGCGGGGGGACCATCACATTCTGTTTATGTATTGCACAATCATATAAAATCCAGTCAAACAGTCCCCCCTTTTCCACTAGTTATTTAATAGCAACATCAAATCCCCTCCGATCTTGGTGTTTTTCTCTCATGTTATCAAATGTCGTTTGTGACAAGTTCTCTCTGCGTATCTCAAAGATTGATATAAAATACCCCAAACATTTGCCCCACTTCTCTCTAGTTGTTTATTTCTAGTTGAATATGATGGGTTGTTTCCCCCATTCTAAGATGCAGCCACCTCTGGGGTGGATCCATGGTGGCCATTATTTGCTAGTGACAGGCCACGGACCTTTCTTGCCCTCCAGGGTTTCCATTTTCCTCTTAAAGAAGAACCCCCAGGGCTCCCTCTGCCTGTGTGACTGGCCAGCAGGGGGCGGTGATAACTTTCTATCCACTTATCAGGCATTGTGAGGTAACAGTGTTGCTGGGTGGGGGGTGGGTCAGTGTGGGGAGGTAGCAGCTGAAGGGGGATTGTGGTAGGGGGAGGTGTTTGGATGGCTGGACAGGGGGTACCCTAGTCAGGTTGGTGGGTTGTCGACGTTTGGGATTTCAGGTGGTGTTTGTGATGTTCCCATCCCTGAGGCTATGGGTCCTGGAGGTGGGTCTCGCTGGGGGCCTGGTGGCTGCAGAACAGTGGGGGTGAGCGTCTCTTGGGGAGGCGGGACAGGGGGTTAGAGGGAGCCTGGTTCTGTGCCAGGGGCTCCGTCTGGGTTTTCCCGGCTGGCTCCTGGGATCGTTGCAATTCCCAGTGCACAGAGCTGGGGGAGGGGATCCCTGGCACTAGGTCAGGGGATGCCAGGGAAGCAGAGTGAGGGGTCCCACTGAAAAGCATCAAGGGGTCCTGCTGGGTGGAGGAGGGGCACCCAGACAAATGACAGGGCAGATCCTGCTGGTGGTGGTGTGTGGGGTGGGTCCTAGGCAGGCAGTGAGGAACTGAGTTCCCAGTGGGTGGGTCCCTTGCTGCTGGGGGCTCTTGGTGGCGGGAACCCTTTGGGATTCCCAACCTGACAGTCATGGTCTGGTGGGGATTCTCTGGCTGGTGGGGCTTTGAGAGGTATCTGGGGTCCCTGGCCAGGGACTCTGGGGGCTGCGTCCCAGGGAATATCTGGTGGACCCCTGGCTGGGCCCCTGGCTGTGGAAACTTCTACTAACCATGATCCTTCTCTCTGATCAACTTGTGCCAGAGTCCTGGCTCCAAGCACTGCCCGGCATTCCCCAGTCACAAGCCCTGTCACTGTGATAACTTTCTATCCACTTATCAAACACTGGGAGTGTGAAATCACAGACTTTGCTTTTCTCCTCTTTTGAAAACTGCAGGAACTTTTGGTTCCGTTTAGAAAATTTGTGCCCCCAGTCCTTGTTCTCTATCTGGGGGTGAGGGAGATGGGAAGGGGGTCAGCACTGCCACGCGATGGTCTCTTCCACAGCATTCTGGACTCATTCTTTCTGAACTCTGGTGTCATTGAGACCATTGTTAATCCAGAGTCACTGTATGGAAAGACAAGGAGTGACTCCAGATGGACAGTGGGGCAAATGAGATCAGCAATTCTCCTTGTGAGGAGGGGCTCTCATTAGCTGCTCTCCCCAGAGAGCTAAAGGAGGGAAGCTGCTCAAACACTCTGTCCCTCTCTGCTCAGGATATTGGAGTTCAGCTTCCTGGGTCAGATGCTGCAGCCTCCATTGTGATCTGGGAGACCAGGCTTGGCAGCTGCTGCTCCCGCAGTGGGGTTCGGTGCTGGGAAGTGACCTTAATTAAAGCTTCTTCTCTGCCTGGCCCAGGGGATGACTTTCTCCAGCTGGTCCTAGCCCCCTAGGGCAGCCCTGGGCCCTGTTAATACTAAATTCTGAGCCAGACATTCCAAGTAACTGAAAGGAAGGAAGGGAAAATGCTGGGGTCTGGCCTTAAAATGACTCCACACAAACAGACCCCCCTCATTTCTCATCCCATTAGCAATTACAGGATAAAATCCAGCCATGGGGGAGCAAACTACCCAGGAATGGGACTTTCCTACCAGTCGGACAGGAAGAGGGGATAGAGAGATTGAAAGGGGCAATGGAAGAGGAGAGTTTGGAGAGAGATTTCCAGATCTCTAATCTGCCCAGAAAGATGTATTGCTGCACCCTGGATAGAGTCACTTTCCTGTAGAAAAGATGAGACTCAGACAGAGGAAAATCCAGTTCCTGACTCCATATCCCTCCTGCTGGGGTGTGGCTGCCGTGGGGTCCGTGTCTGAGGGAATCCCCCACACTGACTCATTTGGTTCTGCTTTTTTCTAGCCTTGTGTTCAGAGACTTTGTTATGGGATGGGGGGATGGAGACGAGAGGATAAATGTCTCTGTGGGCTTAGCCTGGCAGGAGGGGCCAGGTCTACACTGTACACAGAGATCAAGCCATTCTCAGCATGGCAGACTCTAGGGTGTCTGTGTGTGGGGAAAGGGCCTGGGGGAATCATGCTGTGAAATGAATTAAAGCCTGTTCTGAAAGCTCCATAACTGCCCTTCTCACCCTGCCAGGCTGCGGAATAATGTCCATGTTTCGCTCCAGTTCATCCCGTCCTCTCGTTGGACAGAGGAGAGAAATGGCTGCAGAGGAGCCAGTTCAGGTAGGTTTTATCAAGGGGTTGCTGGTGGGTTCCTCCAGGAGGGAGCAGGACAGCAACTACACCGGAGATGGGGAGGTTTGCACAGTCTGGTTTGCAGGAAATGCACAGGGTGGAGAAAGGGAGGAGGACAGGGGTGTGCTAAACCTGCTGAGAGTTATTTAGTAAGTGGCCTAGATTCTAGGAACAAACCCAGGAGGTTCGGCAGTGAAAATGCTCTAGTTTGTGGAGCAGAAAATAACCCAGCTCCATGAGGCTGGGAAAACTGACCAGACTCCCAGTGCTGGAGCCGGACCTGACTAATCAGCGGCTGCTGTGAGATACGAAGGGGGCACCCACCAGTGAGGCTGAGGGGAGATTCCCCTCCCTTCACATCCAGCTCTTCAGAATGGGGAGGGTGTTGGGCTTCCTACCAGGGAGCTGTCCCTGCACCCTGCTAGGGGCTTCATCTCCTGAATCAGCCTGTGGCTAGTAGGTGTGTGATGGCTCTGCTGGGAGAGAGGAGGGGCTCTCTCTTCGTCCCCTCCCCCTGGTGTTTCCTGGATGCTCTGAGCAGGGTGGGGGTGGGACTCTGACTCCAATCCACCCAGAGCTTCTGTTTGGCTCCTGTCCCCCATGTATAGGGGGGCTGTGAGTGGGGCAGCAGGTACTGAGTGTTGGACTCTTGCTCTTTCAGGGGTCGGTGACCTTCGAGGAGGTGGCTGTGTATTTCACCAGGGAAGAGGGGGCTCTGCTGAACCCCACTCAGAGAGCCCTCTACTGGGATGTCATGCAGGAGAACTATGAGAATGTGACCTCGCTGGGTAAGGGTTCCTGTCCCCTCGGTTCTTGGAAAGGGAAAAGAAGAGCGATGGTTCATGCCAGCCCACAATGCCACCTCTACTCTGCCCTGTTTCAGCGTCACCCTGATATGCCAGTGACACACACACTGCCAGAGACCCTCCCCTGCTGCAGAACACTTTGGGAACAGAGCACAGGAGCCGTATCGCACAGTGTCAAATATCTCCTGTTTGCTCAAGTAAAACTGAGGTTAGGTGCAGCATAATCAGCAGAAGCTTCCTACCCCTGACCTCTCAAACCCTGAGCCTTCTCCGCCCAAACCACAATTATGCCTGGGGTGTAACGAGCAGGCTGCTGGTCCAGGGTTACTTATCACACAGACACTCCGTGTGTCCTTGAATGCTGGCTGGGGGTATCCAGAGAAGGAAGCTCAGTGGCGGATTTAGCGTTAGTGGGGCCCTGTGCTCAGCTTCATTTTAGGGGTCCCTCCTTGGGACCCAGGCAAGAAAAAGAACATTCTCTCATTTCCCTCCCACCCCAATTTTTCTTTTTTTTTGCTTCATCCTTCTCCTATAAGTAATAGGAAGTAAATGAGGATAAAGTGACGTACCTTGATTGTTTTTGTTGTCTGAGTTTTCCACAGACCACTTGAAAATTGCTGAGCGTCTCATTGCACCACCTAATGATCTTTCCAAATACTGTTTGTACCGTTAGCTAACTATTGTAAAGTGCTTTGGATAAGAGCCCTTTATAAAAAAAGAAAAAAAAAAAGTTGGAGTGCAGGGTCTGGCCAGGAGTTAAGGTGTGGGAGGGGGCTCGGGGCTGGGGCAGGTGGTTGGGGTGTGGAGCGCTTACCTGGGACAGCTCCTGTTTCATGCGAGCAATGCAGGTGGGGATGTAGCGGGGCAGGAGTCAGGGTTAGCCGGAGGCTTCTGGGAGGGGTGCAGGAGTCAGGGTTCGGGGGTGTGTGAGGGCATGGGGCTGGAGAGGGAAGGGGTTATGGGTGATTTCAGGAATCAGGGAGGGCAGGGAACTGAAGTGTTTTTGAGAGGAGTGAAAGAGAAAGGGCTGGAGGTGTGAGGGGGTGCAGGTGTCAGGGCTGTGGGTTCAGGGTCTGGGAGGGAGTTAGGGTGCAGGAGCAGGCTGGAGATTGGGGTGCAGGGTCTGGCCATGTTTTAGGATGCAGGAGGGGGCTCAGGGTTGGGGCAGGACATTTGAATGTGGAGTGCTTACTTGGGGCAGCTCCCATTTGGTGTGAGGGATGCAAATGGCAATGTGGGGGCGTGTGTGCAGGAGCTCCCATGTTTGGTGCTCAGATTGGGGGTGAGGATGTGTGGGGAGGTGCAGGAGTCACAGCATGGGTTTTGAGGGCTGGGTATGTGGGAGGGGGTGCAGGAGTCAGGGCTGGGGTAGTGGGAGTGCTCTCAGCCCCCTACCCTGGGAGTCTCACAGCAGGGGCTGGGGGCAGGGGGGTATGTGATAGGAGAGTGCTTTGTAAGGCAGTGAGCAAGCGACCAGGGAGCTTTTCAAACAGGGCTGCTAACAGGGAGTTTCGTGAGGGAGTTTGGAAGGGGAGTGGGAAGGGGGCGAGGTTCTCTTGCCATTCTTTAAAACATTTAAGCTATAATACAAACTTCTTGGTTGAAACAAAACCCCTGTTGTTAACCTAGATAGCTGTAGGAGAGAATGCAGGGAGAACCCCAGCAGCAAAGTGGGGCTTCCTGTTGATTGCACTCAATGTAGCATGTATGATTACCTGCCCTGTGGGCGGGTGGCTTACATGTGCATTCGGTGGGAGGAGCTCCTGGCCCTCAGACAGCACATGGAGGTTTTGGAGGCCAGGGTGGTGGAACTGGAGACGCTAAGGGAGGCAGAGAAGTATGTTGATGAGGCTTTCTGGGACACTGTAGATTTCTCCCACCTCCGCCCAGACAGCCACTGCGCTGTTGACGAGGATGAAAGGCCCAGGGAAGGAGAGCAGTCAATGGAAGCAGAGGGAAAGCTTCCCATAATTGGGACCCTCCTTCCATATGGTGTTGGGGTAACCTCTTGCACTGAGGTTACCTCTCTGGGGAGGGAACTGCAGTCATTAAGAAAAGGCAGCTGTTAGGAGTGGGAGATTCGATCATTAGAAACAAGGATAGCTGGGTTTGTGGTGACCGGGAGAACCGTATGATGACTTGCCTGCCTGGTGCAAAGATTGCTCATTTCTCGAGACATCTTGCTAGATTTATGTGCAGTGCTGGGGAGGAGCCGGTGGTCGTGATACAGGTAGGCACCAATGATTTAAGGAAGGGTAGGTGAGATGTCCTGGAGGCCAAATCTAGTCTGCTAGGAAAGAGACTGAAATCCGGGACCTCTCTGGTGGAATTCTCAGAAATGCTTCCAGTTCCACGCACAGGGCCAGGTACGCCGGCAGAGCTTCAGAGTCTCAATGCATGGATGAATGATGGTGTAGAGAGGAGGCGTTCACATTTATTAGGAACTGGGGAAACTTTGGGGATGGGGGAGCCTATACAGGAAGGATGGGCTCCACCTAAACCAAAGTGGAACCGGACTGCTGGCACTTAACATTAAAAAGGTTGCAGAGCAGTTTTTAAACTAAGAGATGGGGGAAAGCCAATGGCTGCAGAGGAGCTTGTGGATCGGACAGAGACTTGTATTAGAGAAGAATCTAGTGATAGAGATTTTTCTAGTTTAGTCAGGAAGAGAGGCTGGAAGAGGATAAAGTAGGGGCCAGATCAGACGAGAAGCATCTACACACAAAAGAATCTGACACGTCAGAAAAGGGCAGACAAAGAAACAGTGACAAGTTTTTAAAGTGCTTGTACACAGGTGCTAGAAGTGTAACTAATAAGATGGGTGAATTAGAGCCTCGTGTTAAAGGAGGATATTGACATAATAGGCGTCACAGAAACCTGGTGGAGTGAGGACAATCAATGGGACACAATCGTTCCAGGGTACAAAATATATCGGAAGGACAGAGCAGGTCATACTCGGGGGGTGGGGAGGGGAGTGACACTGTATGTTAAAGAAAATGTAAACTCAAATGAAGTAAAAATCTTAAATGAAACCACATGTTCCATAGAATCTCTAGGGATAGTAATTCCATGCTCTAATAAGAATATAACAATAGGAATCTGTTATCAACCACCTGTCAAAGACTGATAGTGAGAATGAAATGCGAAGGGAGATTAGAGAGGCTGTCAAAATAAAGAACTCCGTAATAGTGGGAGATTTCAATTTTCCCCAGATTGACTGGGTACCTGTCACCTCAGGAGAAAATGCAGAGACAAAATTTCTAGATACTTTAAATGACTGCTTCATGGAGCAGCTGGTACAAGAACCCGCAATGGGAGAAGCAACTCTCAATTTAGTCCTGAGTGGAGCGAAGGATCTGGTCCAAGAGGTAACATTCCAGGACCGCTTGGAAATAGTGATCATAATATAACATCATTTAACATTCCTGTGGTGAGAAGAACAGCTCAACACTGTGGCTTTTAATTTCAGAAAGGGGAACTATGAAAAAATGAGGGGGTTAGTTAAACAGAAATTAAAAGGTACAGTGACTAGAGTGAAATCCCTGCAAGCTGCATGGACGCTTTTCAAAAACTCAATATTAGAGGCCCAACTTAAATGTATACTCCAAGTTAAAAAACACAGCAAAAGAACTAAAAAAGACCCACTGTGGCTTAACAACCATGTAAAAGAAGCAGTGAGAGATAAGGCCTCTTTTAAAAAATGGAAGTCAAATCCTAGTGAGGTATATAGAAGGGAGCATAAGCACTGCCAAATTAAGTGTAAAAATGGAATAAGAAAAGCCAAAGAGGAGTGTGAAGAAGGGGCTAGCCAAAAACTCAGACGGTAATAACAAAATGTTTAAGTACATCAAAAGCAGGAAGCCTGCTAAACAACCAGTGGGGCCACTGCACAATTGAGATACAAAAGGAGCCCTTAAAGACGATAAAGTCATTGCAGAGAAACTAAACGCATTCCTTGCTTCAGTCTTCATGGCTGAGGACGTTGGTGAGAGTCCCAAACCTTTTGTGGGTGACAAATTTGAGGAATTGCCACAGATTGAAATGTCACTAGAGGAGGTTTTGGAACTAATTGATAAACTTAACTGTAACGAGTCACCAGAACCAGATGGTGTTTACCCAAGAGTTCTGAAGGAACTCAAATGTGAAATTGGGGAACTATTAGCTATGGTTTGTAACCTGTCTTTAAATCGGCTTCTGTACCCAATGACTGGAAGATTGCTAATGTAACACCAATATTTAAAAAGGACTCTAGAGGCGTTCCTGGCAATTACAGACCAGTAACTCTAACATCTGTATCAGGCAAATTAGTTGAAACAATAGTAAAGAATAAAATTGTCAGGCACATAAAAGAACAAAAATGATTGGGCAAAGAAAATAGGAGACATACCAATCTCCTAGAACTGGAAGAGACCTTGAAAGGTAGTTAAGTCCAGCCCCCTGCCTTCATGAGCAGGACCAAATTTTGCCCCAGATCCCTAAGTGGCTCCTTCAAGGATTGAACTCACAAGCCTGGGTTTAGCAAGCCAGTGCTCAAACCACTGAGCTGTCCCTTCCCCCAAAGTTAACATGGTTTCTGTAAAGGGAAATCATGTCTTACTAATCTATTAGAGTTCTTTGAAGGGGTCAACAAACATGTGGACAAGGGGATCCAGTGGACATAGTCTACTTAGATTTCCAGAAAGCCTTTGACAAGATCCCTCACCAAAGGTTCTTACATAAATTTTCATGGGATAAGAGGAAAGATCTTTTCATGGATTGAGAACTGGTTAAAAGACAGGGAACAAAGGGTAGGGATAAATGGTAAACTTTCAGAATGGAGAGGAGTAACTGGTGGTGTTCCCCAAGGGTCAGTCCTCGGACCAGTCCTGTTCAACGTATTCATAAATGATCTGGAGAAAGGGGTAAACAATGAGGTGGCAAAGTTTGCGGATGATACTAAACTGCTCAAGATAGTTAAGACCAAAGCAGACTGTGACGAACTTCAAAAAGATCTCACAAAACTAAGTTACTGGGCAACAAAATGGCAAGTGAAGTGTAATGTGTATAAATGTCAAGTAATGAACATTGGAAAAAATAACCCCAACTACACATGCAATATGATGGGGGCAAAATTAGACTAATCAGGAAAAAGATCTTTTTGTCATTGTGGATAGTTCTGTGAAGGCATCCAGCAGTGTGCAGCGGAAGTCAAAAAAGCAAACAGGATGTTAGGAATTATTTAAAAAGGGATAGACAGTAATACAGAGAATATCTTATTGCCCTTATATAAATCAATGGAAATAACTAATTTAGACCCCATCATTTTATATGTGTGCTTGGGATTGTTTGCCAATGGGCTGCACTATGTGCTATCCTGTCATCTAGCACTGCTGAGATCCTGCATTCAGTGATATCCCTGCCCTTCCTGTTCCCTTTCTCCACTGAACCCCACCAGCCCATGGTTACTGTTCCCAACTTCCTCAGGACCTCTCTGTCAGCAAGAAGCAGTGCCAGGGAGACTTGCCCTCTGTCTGGAGACTTCGATTTCTGGGTCATGGATTTACTTTCAGTGTATTTTAGGAGACTCTTTGAAATTGAGTGTCTGTGACATTAAGCACAGTACAATCTGGAGTGTTGAACAGCTGTGTCCCCTCAGTTCCCCAAGCTGGGATGCCTTTTACACTGCTCTACTGTGGGAGCAGCCACTCCTGGGCAGTTCACACACAGTCTGCAGCATGTATCTCACTCCCAGTTACACAGTATTGAGTGCTGCTAGTCAGTAACTCCTGAATTACAGTACCTCACAGGAGAACCCCAGAAAATTCTCTGCTCCCAGACTTCCCCCAGAAATGTGCATCTTGCCCTGTCCAGCATACTCCTGAACAATGGAGCTCATGTGAAGTCTGTTATTTCATCAGTGGAAAAATGCACCAGCCTTGTTATTCAAATTGGAGTTTCCAACACACTTTAATCCTAACACACTGGTTAGATAAAAAAAGGAAACACAATTATTAACTACTGGAAAAAACGATTTTAAGTGACTACAAGTAATGATGCATAAAAGTCAGAATTGTTTACAAAAGAAATGCAAGATAAAACACAAACTAATGTTTAACTTAACAAGCTAAAACAGGTTTAAAACAAATGTTTCTCTCACCATCTGCTGAGACAGGCTGGTTTTCCTTTCAGCCAAGACTCCTCCTAACCTGCCCCTGCCGCCCACATTCAGTTCTTCAGGAATTGTCATGAGCAGAAGGAAAGGGGAGAGAGAGAGTCTCATGCATTTTCCTCACCTCTTTTTATAATTCAGTCCTTTGTACTAGAAACCACTTCAGTTCTCACCTGAGTCATGGTGTCAGGCTGTCATGGATATGAGCTTCAAGTGATCCCTGTGATGGAATGTAAATGTCGTCTTCACACATTCCCCCTGGTGGAGAATGGCTGTTTGACCAGCTGTTTGCCTTGCTGTCTCTGAGGAACTTCGGGCTAGGGTTGCAACTTTTTCAGTAACATCATACTGTAAAACCTCATAACTTTACATACAATGTTGCTACACAGTTTAACAGGAGGATATTCAGTAGATTATGTCTTTTCAAATGATATCTCTCAAGCCATAGAGTGATAAATGAAGGGGAGGGGAGGGATCTCCTTTTTATAAACACCCAGCCAGCCAATTGGCTGTAAAATCCCTGTTGGTGCGAGTTCTCTGCTTGCTTTACCTGTAAAGGGTTAACAAGCCCATAGGTAAAAGAAAAGTATTGGGCACCTGACCAAAGGAGCCAATGGAAAGGCTAGAACTTTTTTAAATGGAACAGTAACTTTCTCTTTGTCTGTTGTTCTCCGGAGAAGGCGACACGGAGTAGCAATGCTGTGTATGGCTTGAAGCAGGTATGAAAATTCATCTTCCATACCTAGAAGAAATGATTTGGACACGGAATGTTTAGACAGACGCAATCAGGTTTAATTTTTATTTTGGCTTTTGGAGCTCCTCTGTGCTATCCCTGATGCTTTTGTTTGCTTGTAAGCTTTAAGCTGAAATCCCGAGAAAGCTATTTTGGGTGCTTACAAAAATTTTCTTTTAAGATCTAGCAAAAGCCCAAGTTCCAGATGTATTGTTTTCCTTTTCAATTTTAATAAATTTTACCTCTTTTAAGCACAGGACTGGATTTTTGGTGTCCTAAGAGGTTTGTGCATGTTATTTGATTATCTGGTAGCCACAGCTAATTTCCTTTGTTTTCTTTCTCAGCTCTTTCCCGGAGGGGAGGTGAAAGGGCTTGAGGGTGCCCCAGAGTTAAGAATTCTCAAGTGCTCCTTCCTGGGTCCAAGGGTTTGGAGTTTTTTTGCATTTGGGTGGTGACAGCATTTACCAAGCCAAGGTCAGAGAAAAGCTGTAACTTTGGGGTTTTAATACAAGCCTAGAGTGGGACAAATTAATTTTCAGAATCCTGGCTGCCCCCCCTTTCTGCACTCGGAGTGACAGAGTGGGGATTCAGCCGTGACACATACTATGAACAAAATTGATCATAATTTTCTAGAAGAGTGAACATAGGGAACAGACTTGCACAGTGTCTGTGTGTTCCCAACATCTATGTGGGTATTTCAGTCCCTCACAAGCAAGGTGTTTGGCATCTTCAAACACCCGGGGAACTGGTCCTGGGAATTGACTGATTTATTAAGTAACACTGTATGGAATTGAGAGACACTTTATATTATTATTGTTTTATTATAAATACCAATATGATGAACTTGCAATAAATCGTGCTAGATATGCCATGTAAGGGGTCAATGAAAATGTTATGATTTTCCAAGTATGATGATCTTGTTTCTATCTTTGTATTGTGAGTTACGGATATGTAGGGTATATCTGTATTCCAGACTTGTGTAGTGTTTCTTGGTGACACCCTGTGACGAACTGGGACTGTTTTAATGTTTGCTCGGAATACTGTGTTGGTGCCTCAGTGTCCCCTAGGCAGTTCTTAAGTATCTAGGGGTGGGATAAGGTTGCTGCAGAGCAAAGGGCCAGTGAACATAAATGCCTGGCACTCTGTCTCCTAGCAACTGATGGCCTGGGCCCCTCCCCTGCAAAGGTGCCGGCTGAAGGTGTTGGAGACAAAGAGGTCAGGTGACCTCCTGGCCCGGGAAAGGAGCTGAGCAGAGAGGAGGGGCTGGAGGGGGAGGCAGTCTGGAGTTGCCTGGGAATGAGGAGGGAAGTGCAGACCTGGGGGTCTGGCTGACTGCCCCCCAGAATGGACCCGGCCGAGGGGTCTGGTTCGCTGTATCTACAAGCTCTGTTTTAGACCCTGTTCCTGTCATCGAATAAACCTCTGTTTTGCTGGCTAAGAGTCACGTCTGACTGCAAAGTGGGGGTGCAGAACCCTGTCGCTTCCCCAGGACCGCGCCTGGGTAGGCTCGCTGTGGGAAGCCCATGGAGGGGCAGAGGATGCTGAATGCTCCAAGGAGAGACCCAGGAGGAGAAGACGTGTGAGCTTCTTGCCCTGAACAAGTCTGCTCCAAGGGAGACGAGGCTCCCCAAGGTCCTGACTGGCTTTGTGGGGAGCAGTTCCAGAGCATCGCCCGGGGACTCCGTGACACACCCCCAGACATATTGGCATCAGCGCTGCCCAGCCTGTTCGATGGCCCATCCGGGGTCATCAGCCATACAATAAACTCATTGAAAGGATTAAGGGGATACACCTATTGAGTCAGCAAGACATGCCGGGGTTTGCCTGTGTACTGAGACCTCCAAGGCTTTTCCATGCCATATGCTATGAAGCTTGTGTTTGGGACACAGGAAGTAGAAGCCGCTTGGCAAAAGGAATGTAAAGGGCAGCTGAATCATCTCCATTTTTTCTTCAATCCTTCTTCCTACCTCTGGAGCAACTTCTTTGCAAACGGAGGGCTTGAACAAAGAACTGAATAAAGTGGATGTGTACCAGAGAGCCTTTCAAGCCAGAAACTCACCAATACTGCTAAGAACCAGATACATTCAGAAATATATATATCTGATTGCTTTCCCATTTAATAACTCCCTTTTTCTTTCTTTCTTTTATAATAAACCTTTAATTTAGACGCTTTCTTGCTTATAAACCTTTAGTTTAGGTGCTAAGGATTGGCTGGCATCGTAGTATTTTGGGTGAGATCCAAACTCATACTGACCTGGTAATGTGGCTGACTCTGGGGTCAGAAGAACACTGTTTATGTGAGCAGAGTTTTTAAATAACCTCTCATTGTCCTGGACCTAGGTGCTGACTGGGAGTCAGAGAACTAGAATGCAATAAAGGGGGCCGTGTGATTCCTTTTTTCAGTTTCTCAATAACCAGCATGGGGGATCAGAAGCACAGTTGGTGACTGGTCGGTGAGTTTAACTTCCATGTTACCCACCAGTTATAGGAGTTCCTGCTGTCTCTTTTTCATCCTGCCCTGATCTTGGCCTTTTAAGCGAGGACTTCCCCAGGCACACTGGGTCACACAAAGCACTGAAGTTAAATTAATAGAGTGTTTTTATGACACAGTCATGAAATCAACTGAACTCCTTTGTTTTCTTTCATCTGAGCAGGGTTTCCAGTTTCCAAACCTCATATAATCTCCCAGCTGGAAGGAGAAGAGCCATGGGTCCCAGACCTCCATGGTTCAGAGGAAAGATGGATCCTGAGAGCTCCCCGCACAGGTGAGGAAACATTAAACCAACTCAGAATCTGTAAGTGCCTGAAAGAAACATCTGGGATGCCCTACAGAGCCGTTGGGAGGTCTCTCAGTTCATTATTGTCCCTAGCAGGGGTCGTATCCTTAGGGTAAACATAGCTTATGGCTTCCTGTAGATCCTAGCAGACACCAGGCCATGGCTTCCTTCCTTCCCCCTGCGAATTTGGATGGGATGTGAAGGCCCAATTGATCCCCTCCTCTCTCCTATTTAGGGGAAGAGTTTGGAGGAGTTCAGTTCTTGTTTTTATTTGACCTCTCTCAAGCATTTGCATTGGTTTGGCCTTCCTCTTTCCATCCCTGTTTGAGGTTTCTGTCTCTATCACAGCAGGTGATGCAATGGTAGTTGAGAAAGAGGAGCAGAATTTTCAGCAGGAAAATGTTGAGCAAGTGGATAAACACAGAGAATTATCGCAAAGATCGAAAAGGAATGTGTCCAAGAGTCATGAGCAGGGTAACTCCTGTGAGATTCAGCACGGACCAGAAAGAGAGCAGGGAAACCAGCCAGGAGAGAGAGTAGGTAAATTTATTTTCTGTCGGGGAACTCAGAAGAGCGTCAAGGAAACCACAACACAGCAGGAAATCGTCATGGGAAAGAGGAGAAATACATGCTGTGAGTCCGGGAAAAGCTTCTCTAGCAGCTCAAACCTTTCTCAGCATCAGAGAATCCACACAGGGGAGAGGCCCTATGAATGCCATGAGTGTGGGAGAACCTTCACTCAAAGCTCTCACCTTACTGGGCATCGGAGAATCCACACAGGAGAGAGGCCCTATGAATGCAGTGAGTGTGGGAAAGGCTTTATTACCAGCTCAGCCCTTTCTCAACATCAGAGAATCCACGTGGAGGAGAGGCCCTTTGAATGCAATGAGTGTGGGAAAACCTTCATTCACAGATCAGCCTTTTTTCAACATCAGAGAATCCACATGGAGGAGAGGCCCTATGAATGCCGTGAGTGTGGGAAATGCTATACTTGCAGCTCAGCCCTTTCTAAACATCAGAGAATCCACACAGGGGAGAGACCCTATGAATGCCGTGAGTGTGGGAAATGCTTCATTGAAAGTTCAGCCCTTTCTAGTCATGAGAGAATTCACACAGGGGAGAGGCCCTATGAATGCCGTGAGTGTGGGAAATGCTTCATTGAAAGTTCAGCCCTTTCTAAACATCAGAGAATCCACACAGGGGAGAGACCCTATGAATGCCGTGAGTGTGGGAAATGCTTCACTGAAAGTTCAGCCCTTTCTAGACATGAGAGAATTCACACAGGGGAGAGGCCCTATGAATGCCGTGAGTGTGGGAAATGCTTCATTGAAAGTTCAGCCCTTTCTAAACATCAGAGAATCCACACAGGGGAGAGGCCCTATGAATGCCATGAGTGTGGGAAATGCTTCATTGAAAGTTCAGCCCTTTCTCAACATCAGAGAATCCACATGGAGGAGAGGCCCTTTGAATGCAATGAGTGTGGGAAAACCTTCATTCACAGATCAGCCTTTTCTCAACATCAGAGAATCCACATGGAGGAGAGGCCCTATGAATGCCGTGAGTGTGGGAAATGCTTTACTTGCAGCTCAGCCCTTTCTAAACATCAGAGAATCCACACAGGGGAGAGACCCTATGAATGCCGTGAGTGTGGGAAATGCTTCATTGAAAGTTCAGCCCTTTCTAGACATGAGAGAATTCACACAGGGGAGAGGCCCTATGAATGCCGTGAGTGTGGGAAATGCTTCATTGAAAGTTCAGCCCTTTCTAAACATCAGAGAATCCACACAGGAGAGAGGCCCTATGAATGCAGTGAGTGTGGGAAATGTTTCACTGGAAGATCAACCCTTTCTAAACATCAGAGAATCCACCAGAAGGGAGAGGCCCTATGAATGCTGTGAGCGGGGGAAAACCTTCATTCACTGCCAGCAGCTTATTAGCCATCAGAGAATGCACACAGATATAAGCCCCAATGGAAGCAGTGAATGTTGGAAAACCTTGTCTTGCCACTGAGACCATGTGAGCCGTCAGACAATCTGCAAACACCATAAAACCCTCTAGGGCTATCAATACTTTAATACTTTTCCTGATTCCCACAGAGTAACTTTTAAAAGCTGTTTGAGCTACCGATATCCCTCAGCTTGTCCAGATGAGTGGCCCAGTTTTGCATTTTGCAGTTTGACTCTTTGAAGTGGACCCATTTGTCCTTTCTATCAACTCCATTCTCCCATGAGTAATTCGAGTGTGCCCTTCCCATAAGAAACAAGGGAGCATCACATTTATACCATTCCTCCTATTGCACAGTTATTGTTAGTCACCAGTGATGCGGATTGTATCATTACCAGTTGTTCTCATGTTGCTTTGGGTTGTGCTGAAGAGCAGTTATCATGGGAACTTGCCAAATTATATTTAAATGAAGAGGAGCAAGGACAGGAAAACAAGTGTCATTTTAGCCTCTGTGATACTGGAAGGAAATGTAAAAAGCGGCAGAGTCCTGTGGCACCTTATAGACTAAAAAACGTTTTGGAGCATAAGCAATATACCAAAACCTGTAGGAGACCACTTCAATCTCCCTGGACACACAATCACAGATTTAAAAATAGCCATCCTGCAGCAAAAAAACTTCAGACCCACACTTCAAAGAGAAACTGCTGAGCTCCAGTTTATTTGCAAATTTGACACCATCGGCTCAGGATTAAACAAAGACTGTGAATGGCTTGCCAACTACAAAACCAGTTTCTCCTCCCTTGGTGTTCACACCTCCACTGCTATAAGAGAGCCTCATCCTCCCTGAATGAACTAACCTTGTTATCTCTAGCCTGATTCTTGCTTGCATATTTATACCCACCTCTGGAAATCTCCACTTCATGCATCTGACGAAGTGGGGATTCACCCAGAAAAGCTTATGCGCCAATACGTCTGTTAGTCTGCAAGGTGCCACAGGACTCTTTGTCATGTTGTACAGAGCTGGACTAACACAGCTACCCCTCTGATACTTGGAAGGAGATGGGTGACTCAGAGATTCCCTCCTTCCCCATCACGGCAGAACTGTTACCTTTTGTCTGAGCCAGGCAGAGTTTATCGTCATCACATTCTACCCCTCCACTTCTCAAAGTGTCACGTGATGAAGTGTTCTCAGTTGTCCGTGCTTGGAGATGATGCTTTGACTTATTTAATCCTATGCCAGAGTCGCTATGACTGGAGATGAAAGTATCAAAGGCCTGGAAGGGGAATTCAAATGGATCCTAAATACAGTGTCATCATTTCAAGTTTAAATCCCAGGTTCCATCTATTAGTAAAGCCAGTTCTGGCAAGGTGGCTGTTTTTTCCCCTATTATGGGGATGCTCGGATACTAAATGTTGTAAATAACATAACTGACTATTGAGACAGTGCTGAGTGAAGCAGGTTTGAATGGATCAGAGGAGAATGTGATGGGAGAATCTCTTGTCCTGATTCTAAATAATTAGATGTAGTCTGCTCTGGAATTTCAATTTATACTTCATTGTCATGTATTCTATCTCTCTGTGATCTGGGTTTCTATCTTGATGGCTATGTGGTCACACAATTAGATATTAGTTCAGCTCAGATTCACTGGAGAATTTAAGACAAATGACCATTTGCTGAAGTCGTCATTTCTCACTTCAGCTTTGCTTTTTCCCCATCCTTCCATGATGACATGGAGAAAGTTCAAGTGCAGTTCTGTCAACAGGAGGGAACTCTCCAGTTTACTGGCCATGCTAACAAAGACACAGCAGTGATTTAAAATCTCCACTTCGAAATGGTGAATAACAGCAGACCCCCCAGTAACTGAGGGAAGTGCATATGAGCACAGTGTAGTTCAGTTATTTAAATCAATATTGTCTCAGTTGGCTGTGTTGGCAGGAGAAGCTCTCCTGCTGATGTAGCGCTATTTACACAGGGGATTAGAGCTATGTAACTACATTGCTCAGCTGTCTTGATTTTTCACATCTCTGAGCAATAATTATACCGATAAATGTCTGTAGTGAAGACCGGACAGTTTTCTCTTGTGTTTTACGCATTTACATCACTTCTCCCCTACCTCCTACTACTTTGAAAGATTTAAAGTGTGACGAGAGGTATTTTTCCTCATGATGCAAACATTCCCACGTAGGAGACACGTTCCACCAACACAAACCACAACTTGAGCCAAGGTTCAGTTGTTGGCAATGGGGATTAAAAGAAAACTAACATATATGACAAGAATTTGTGATCTTTGAATATGTTATTGTTACCAATGAAAATAAAATTATAGGTGATGTTATTGGTTAAAGAGTAAGAGACTAATTGTTTGATAATCTGAATTATTTTGGAGAACTGAAAGTGGTCTTGTTTTTTTCTTTTTTAGTTGTACAGGAAATGATGGCTAATCTTCAAAAGTTACTTTGATTTAATTTACCCCCTGTAGTGTAAGGAGTTCTGGTAGAAAACCTCACTCCAAAGGTTGGGGTGGGAGAATAGGTGTTAGAGTGTGTAAGAGAATATTGGGCCTGTATCAATTTTATTTTTTTGTATTTCAAATAAAACATATTTTGCTTAGCTTCCAAGTCAATTCCTATTAAAAGGAAAACTACTCGAGGAGACAAGTTGTCTACGTTTTTACCCACTGTAAGGGTCACTGACTTCCTCACTTCTCTAATTTGCAAAGGAAAGGCCTGACATCTGTCATAGGATGTGTGCAGCAGATAGGAAAGCTGCAGTTGTCAACCATCAATACCAAGGAAAAGGCTGAAGTCCATTGCCTTTCATATCAAAAAGCCGTCCAAAGGCTGGTCCACTGAAAAGCTGTGCTGACATGGCCACATCTCTCAGGGGTGTGAAAAATCCACTCCTCTTAGAGAAGTAGTTAATGTGACCTAAGCCCCAGTGTAGACAGTGTTAGGTTGTCAGAAGAATATTTCCAGTGTTTGAAGGGTAGACACAGCCTTAGACAGACTGATCCCCTCTGGGAAACGAGTCATGACATCAATTCCAATTTTGACCCATCTCCCTGTATGTGAGAGAGCTGCTAGTATGGAGGGCTGAGCCAGCTGTCTGATCACCTGGTTCAACTGAGAGAAAAGCTCTTAGTACCCATCAGTCCAAAGACTGAGAGAAATGTTGAGTTCCAACCATTGTGATTTTTGTATTTTATTGTTCCTCTCTGTTTTTTGTGTTTGGCCTTTCTGTTCTATCAGGGTGTGACTGTATAGCTCAGTGCATGTGTGATAAAAGCTCTTTGGTGCCAATTGGCAAAGAGGTCAAAGTAATTCACAAGAAACTCCTGTCTCAGACCTGACAAACTCATCACACCTAATGCACTGATTTTTATGATATTTATCCAGGAAGCTTAGCAATGCGATCTCTAGTGAAAGCTTGTAAATTATTGTTACTCCTGATCGCTGCAAGAGGTGTGTGTGAGTCCTGTTGAAGGAGTCATGTAAGTATGTGGAACATTATGCCCATATGGTATTGTCATGAAAGTGAGTCACCCCTCACGTGTTGGGGACAGCCTATTCAAAAGGGAGGGAATTGTCACCCGTCCCTTGCTAGCCAGTTACGCGCTGTATTGCTGCATTGTCAACCTTTGCACCAGCCCAGAACAGCCAATGGAAAACTATCAACAACAAATTATAGACATCAAAACCCTGTGGAAGTGAAAAGGACAATGAGGAAATGGTCCATTCTGTGAATATACACAAAAGGCTGATTCAGTTTATGACAGGGTGGAGAGAAACACTCTGGTCCATTCACCCAGGAGATCACTAATGACCAGTGGTGCTTCAAGAAAGGCAGGGGCATGGCTCCTAGGGACTAGCAATCACTGCAATAGCTGGTCATCTCACACTTCAGCCTACTTAGCTAGAGAAGGGAGCTATTAAAAAGTGTGGGTTGCATTTTGTGATTTTGTTTTGTTGGTAACGGTTGGTTTCCATCACTCACATTTGTTTCTGTTTAAATCTCTGTCCCTTGGTGAAGAAATTTCCGTTTGTTCGATAACTGTGCTCAAGTGCTGTGTGTGATAGCAGTAAAACTGGTAACCTGGGCTGTACCATTGCTTTGGGCAGAGAGGATCTGGGATTTTTCTGAGCCCTGCTCTACCCTGGGTGGGGGGGATCGATCTAAGTTACACAACTTCAGCTACATGAATAACGTAGCTGAAGTCGATGTACTTAGATCGACTTACCGTGGTGTCTTGGTCGCGATGAGTCGACTGCTGCAGCTCCCTATAGACTCTGCCTGCGCCTCTCACCGAGCTGGAGTACAGCAGTCGAGGAGAGAGTGCTCGATGTATTGCATCCACGCTAGACGTGATATATTGATCCCCGCTGGATCGATCGCTGCCCACCGATTCGGCAGGTGGTATTGACATACCCCGAGTATCTGGTGATCGGAGGGGGACACATTGAAGGAACTCAGGGCTTCAGGTGCCTCTATTGTCAACTGTCAGCGCTGCTGTGGCGCAGAGGAGGGTGCTTGACTGCCTGACAGGCTTAGGCGCCGCAAGCCTGGGAGGCAGGAGAAGTGAAGCGGCCACGGGGTGCTTGAGGTGCTCGTGCTCAGAGCAGGGGTGAGCTGAGGCGAGGGGGGGTGCCGTAGGGCAGAGCGGGGGAGCTGCCACAAGAGGGACGCCTCAGGGTGGAGAGGGGAGCTGTCATGGGTGGGGCGCCTCAGGGTGGGGGCGCGGGGGGGGGAGGGCGCAAGGTGGAAGTTTCACCTAGGGCAAAAACATTCTTGCACTAGCCCTGCCCCATGCCCTGCCTGCAGCCAGCCCCGCACCCCCTGCCCTGCCTGCGCCAGCCGCATCCTCCCTGCCCTGTCTGCAGCCAGCCCGACACACCCCCTGCCCTGTCTCTAGCCAACTCCTGCCACACCCCTTGTGGCCCTGCCCAAAGCCAGCCAGCCCCCACACCTCCCCAGCCTGAACCAGCCCTGCACCCCCAGCCCTGTCTGCACCCAGCCTCACACCCCCTGCCCTGGCTCCAGCCAAACCCTGCCGCACCCCCGTGTCCCTACCTGAAGCCAGCCAGCCCACCCCACGCACCCCTGTCTCCAGCCAGCCCCACACCCCTTGCCTTGCCTGCAGCCAGACCCTACCTCCAGCCAGCCCCATGTCCACTGGTGCCCTGCACTTCCCAGGGCAGTAACCCTGCACACGTGCTTCAATGAGGGGGGCAGGGAGCACCTGGGACCCACACGTGTGCACACGCTAGGGTGAACAGACAGCAAGTGAAAAAGACCCCAAAATTGGGATTGTCCCTATAAAATCAGGACATCTGGTCACCCTAACACACCCCCAGGACTCCTGAGTTCCATTGCTGAGTTTCCTATTGGTTCCACTGCTGGTTGTTTTCCTTTTTTGTGAGACTTTGGGCAAGTTGCTCCCCCCTCTAGGGCTCTGTCCCCAGCCTACAAATGGGGATATAATGCTTTCCCACTATTGGAAAGTGCTGGGAGAATCCCTCAGCAAAAGCTGTTCTGACAGTGATAAGCAGCATCTGACCATTCAAGGTCGGAGCTCACTGCCCGGGAGTAGTGTTTGGCTCTGGGATTTCACTTCAGCCCAGTCTAGAGAGAAGGACCCAGCCACAGAGTTTGGCTCAAGAAGACCAACTCTCCAATTTCTTAAGGGCGTTTTGAATTCCAGTCCTGTGCTCCAAAGTGCTTGGTGTCAGTTGCAAATTTTAGAAGCATGGTCTCCGCTGCATTTTCCAAATCATTCATGAAAATATTGAATAGTACTGGATGCCGGACTGATCCCTGCGTGACCCACTAGGTACAGCCTCTCCGTTGGACAGACAAACCTGGAGAAGGGCTCTTGGAGTCTGGGCTTTCAACCAGCTCTGCACCCACATTACACTGATTGCAGCTGGACTGCATTTCCCTCACTTGCTTGTGAGAATGTCCTATGGGACTGTCTTGTTCATGGATGGCAAGATGTTCTTTTTCAGGGATCTCAGAGAAAACTGAGGCACAACACCAGGTTTGTTAAGGCCACAAAAATGGAGGCAGGAACCTCTTCTCTCCTGTTGGCAGAGAACCCCAGGTACCTGAAAGACAGGGACTCACATCCCTGAATGGGTTTTAAAAAGGGCAGTGGTTAAAAAGTCTGGCCCCGACCATTTCTTGTTTCTGCAGACTAGACAGTTCACGGACGTGAGCGCCAGGAGGAACCTCTTTTAAGTTTTATCCTTCCCTTTTCCTGATTTTACTAGAAAACAGCCATCCCTGTTTAGAAGGTAAGAGCCTCCTGGAGGTTTGAAACCTGTTCAATCTGATCCCTCTGGTGACAGGTCACTTCCCTTCTCTGGACCTCAGGTTCTCCCCATCTGTCTAATGGGAACAGGGACAATTCTCGAGCTCTGGGCAGTTGTGAGCCTGAGTGAGATTTGGGGCGATAAAGCCCTCTGTGAAGGAGAAAGGGGAGTTTCATGGTGTTTTAGCACCAAGGAATTCTAAAGTTTGCTAAAATGTCTTGAATGGTCAGATGTTGCTTAGCACTGTCAAAGCAGTTTTTGCTGGGGGGTTCTCCCAGCACTTTCCAATAGCAGGAAAGTATGAAATCCCCATTTGACTGCTGGGGACAGAGCCCTAGAGGGGGGAGCAACTTGCCCAAAGTCCCTCAGGAAAAGGAAAACAACCAACAGTGGAACCAATAGGAAACCCAGAAATGGAACTCAGGAGTCCTGACTCCAAATCCCCTCGTCCAGTCATTCCAGGGGAGCACACTCCCTCTCAAAGGCAGGGGGAGTGGCCATGAGGGCCTGCTTGTAATTGCCAGCTGTGGGAGGGAGTGTGCAGCAGTGGTTAGTGAAGGGGCCTGGGAAGAAGGACTGCTGGGTCCCATCCATACGTCTGATATTTGGTGTGACTCTGAGCCAGTAGCTTCTCCTCCCCAGGCCTGTTTCTCATCAGTAGAGTTGGGGTCAGAGTCCTGACAGCCCAGGGGCATTGGGAGGCTCTAGGAAGGTGTGCAAAGTGCTGGGATGTCAGGATCCTGGAGGCGCTGTCACCCCCACATTAGGGCAGTGTTCTGCACCCCCTGCTGCTGGCTGAGTTTCTCCATCCCTTGGCAATAAGACAATCTAGAACCCCAACCAGGGTTATTCTATCTGCCACCCAAGACCCATAAACCTGGAAATCCTGGACACCCCATCATCTCAGGCAATGGCACCCTGACAGCAGTATTGTATGGCTGTTTAGACTCCCTCCTCAGGCCCGACGCTACCACGCTACCAGCACTCCTAGCTATCTTTGAGAGACCACTGACTTCCTGAGGAAACTACAATCCATTGGTGATCTGCAGAAAACACCATCCTGGCCACTATGGAGGTAGAAGCCCTCTACACCAACATTCCACACAAAGATGGACTACAAGCCGTCAGGAACAGTATCCCCGATAATGTCATGGCAAACCTGGTGGCTGAACTTTGTGGCTTTGTCCTCACTCATAACTATTTCACATTTGGGGACAATGTATACCTTCAAGTCAGCAGCGCTGCTATGGGTACTTGCATGGCCCCACAGTATGCCAACATTTTATGGCTGACTTAGAACAACGCTTCCTCAGCTCTCGTCCCTTAACCCCTCTGCTTTACTTGCGCTACACTGATGACATCTTCATCATCTGGTCCCATGGAAAACAAGCCCTTGAGAAATTTCACCATGATTTCAACATTTTCCGTCCCACCTTCAACCTAAGCCTGTACCAGTCTACACAACAGAGCCACTTCCTGGACACTACAATGCTAGTGAGCAATGATCACATAAACTCCACCCTATACTGGAAACCTACTGACCACTACACTTAGCTACATGCATCCAGCTTTAACCCAGACCACACCACACAATCCATTGTCTACAGCCAAGCTCTAAGATACAACCACATTTGCTCCAACCCCTCAGACAAACACCTACAAGATCTCTAACAAGCGTTGTTACAACTACAATATCCACCTGCTGAAGTGAAGAAACAGATTGACAGAGCCAGAAGAGTATCCAGAAGTCACTACTACAGGACAGGCCCAACAAAGTAAGGAACAGAACGCCACTAACCATTACCTTCAGCCCCCAACTAAATCCTCTCCAGCGCATCATCAGGGATCTACAACCTATCCTGAAGGACGATCTCTCACTATCACAGATCTTGGGAGACAGGCCAGTCCTTGCTTACAGACATCCCCCCAACCTGAAGCAAATACTCACCAGCAACCACACAACAAAAACACTAACCCAGGAACCTATCCTTGCAACAAAGCCCATTGCCAACTCTGTCCACATATCTATTCAGGAGACACCATCATAGGACCTAATCACATTAGCCACACTGTCAGAGGCTCCTTCACCTGCACATCTACCAATGTGGTATATGCTATTATGTGCCAGCAATGGCCCTCTGCCATGTACATTGGCCAAGCCATACAGTCTATACGTAAAATAATAAATGGACACAAATCACATGTCAAGAATTATAACATTCAAAAACCAGTCGGAGAACACTTCAATCTCCCTGGTCACTCACTGACACACCTAAAAGTCGCAATATCACAACAAAAAACCTTCAAAGACAGACTCCCACGAGAGATGCTGAATTGGATGTAATTTGCAAACTGGACACCATTAAATTAGGCTTGAATAAAGACTGGGAGTGGATGGGTCATTACACAAAGTAAAACTATTTTCTCCTGTTTATTTGTCCCCCTACTGTTACTCACACCTTCCTGAAAACTGTTGGAAATGGGTCATCCTGATTATCACTACAAAAGGCTTTACTCTTCTGCTGATAATAGCTCACCTTAACTGATGACTCTCGTTATAGTGTGTATGGCAACACCCATTTTTTCATGTTCTCTGTGTGTATATATCTCTTCCTACTGTATTTTCCACTGCATGCATCTGATGAAGTGGGTTTTACCCCAGGAAAGCTTACGCTCAAATAAATTTGTTTGTCTCTAAGCTTCCACAAGTACTCCTATTCCTTTTGCAGATAAATTACTGGAGATGAAGTCCATGAATGGCTATTAGCCAGGCTGGGTAAGGAATGGTGTCCCTAGCCTCTGTTTGTCAGAGGGTGGAGATGGATGGCAGGAGAGAGATCACTTGATCATTACCTGTTAGGTTCAGTCCCTCTGGGGCACCTGGCATTGGTCACTGTTGGCAGACAGGATATTGGGTTGGATGGACTTTTGGTCTGATGTAGTATGGCCACTCTTATGTTCTTTTGAAGGGAGGGCAAAGCCCTGTTACAGAGTTTCTGTAGTGTAGTGGTTATCACATTTGCCTAACACGCGAAAGGTCCCTGGTTCGAAATCAGGCAGAAACATGATGGCTTAATTTTCCCAGCTCCTACTGGCCTGTCCCTGCTGTTGTAGAAGCAGCAGTGATTTCTGTGCTCAAAAGGTCTGTTATACTTCCTCTCCCTCCTGCTTTTGTCTCCTCTCCCTCTCTGAATGCCTGTGAAGTGTCTTTTCCCCCTCCTCCCCTCCTGTACTGCTTGTGGGATGAATGGGCTGGTTGAAGAGTAGAGCTCCCAGGTAGACAAAGTGTCTGGGACTCTAATTAGGCAGCACTCACACCCCCGGAGCATGGACACTGCCCAAGGTGGAGTGTGACCTGCCAGATGCAGCCAAGTCATCTCTAGTCACAGGCCATGAGGAGCAGGTCCTTAAAAGGGGAAGGGGCCCTGTGCTCAGGAGTCACTCACACGCCTGTACCTCCAGTGAATGTCCTTCACCCGGACTGCCTGGCCAGTGGTTTGCTGCATTGCATTTCATTGTGCCTCAGGAAGACTTACCTTCATCACACCGTCCATCACTGTGCTGTGGGACACTTACCTTGCAGAATCCTGACATCTCCAGTCCTGGGAGCGTGAGTGTGTCAGTGTGACACCTCCCCCTTCTTTTGAGCTTAGCTATCAATATAATAAACGTGCTGCTTTCTGCCAAACTGTGGTGGGTCATTAGTCCTCCCTATGCTTATTAGTTGGCCCAATTTCGAGTTAAACCTGCAGTAACCCCAACCCCTACATGACAGAGGCTGGTGAATGAGCTGAGAAAAAGCTTTAGCATCAGCAGGGGAAAGCTAGAGGATCTGGGCCAGTCAGCTTTTGAAGCCTTGTGGCTTGGTCTCCTCTGCCCTGGGAGGTTGGCCTATGGCGTCCGGCTCTTCCTGCTGGCCTCCTCTGCGTGATTTTCCAAAGGAGGAAGTGAGGCAGGAATAGGGCAAAAGAGGAAAGTCGAGCTGAGGAAGGCAGGGCAGAAGCTAAGTGCCTCAGTGCGGCTAAGTGGGGTTAGTAGAGTGTCACCATTCGTTCTGCAAAGCCGGGGGAGGTGCGGTTGGCTGCTGGGAGGCAGAATCCTGTGCCTGCCTCTTGGCTTCCCAGGGGTGGCTACTTGCAGCCCAGGAGAGGAAGGGGGGTTCTGGGTAAAAGGACGACAAGCAAAGCTCTGGGAGGAGATTTGGGTGTGAGGTGCGGGCTCTGTGCTGGGGGAGGGGGTTGGGGTGCAGGAGGGGTGGCGCTTACCCCAGGCACTGTAGCTCCCAAAGTGACCGATACACACAACCCTCTGGCAGCAGCTCCTAGGTGAGCCGCTGCCTGCAGTCGGTGCCCCCAGAGCTCCCATTGGCTGCAGTTCCTGGCCAATGGGAGCTGCAGAGTTGGTACTCGGGGCAGAGGCAGCACATGGAGACACTCCCCCACCCCAGGGGATGCTGGGACATGCTAGCCACTCTGAGAGCAGCACGGAGGGATGGAGGCAGAGTGGGCAGGGAGCCACCTTAGTGCTGCTGGCACATCTCTGCACACCCATGGGGGGAGGGGAGCAGAGGGCCTCCATGTGCTGCCTGGGGTAGGGGCAGTGCACAGAGCTGCCTCCCCTCCCGGGTCTCTTACAGGAGTGGGTGGGTGGGGTCTTTTGGCCTGCCAGGTGCAGCAGGTCGGACTAGATGATCACACTGGTCCCTTCTGACCTTAAAGGTTCTGAGTCTAAAAGGGAAGTAAAGGAATTTTTTTAAAAAATAAACCAAACATTGTAATACCGATGTGAGCAGTCAGGATGAGCTCTACCCTGACATCTGATGGTGAGTTATGGGAAGTGTGGAAAGAATGTCAGGAAGTCAGATATTTGCATGGGCACACCCAGCAAGGCAGCCTGGGATGGTTATTTTGACAGATCTGGGACCCCCAATTTCTTTGTATTGGGGCAGGATAAATAAAGTGTTGCCACCTGATTATGTGAATGAGGAACTACGAGACGCTTTATGACAGAGATTTCTCAAAATAAATGAAATGACACTTGCTAGACAAGGGACATGGGTTCCAAAATCCAGTGAATTGAGAGAGGTTGGGGGTTGGTGTGTCTAGTTGATGGTATGTGCCTCTTCTCCTTCCAAGGGCCTGGAGCACCAATTGCACAGCCTTCTTTCTCCACTGTTAAAGAGTAGAGCTAATTTTGATTCCATTAGGAGTCCATCTAGAGACTGCTGAGCTGAATTCATGTTGAGCTAATGGTGCACCAGCATCAGGGCTCCCCTACTAAGAGCTGAGCTGAGATCACTGAGTGCTGTGTTAACTAGTGGGGGAGCCTGAAGACCTATCGTTAAACGGCTGGCAGAGCGGAGCAGTTTGCAGTGTGTTGGAGCAGCCCATAGAACAGTGAGCAGAGTGAAGCAGTTTTCAGGGACAGCTGGAGGAGCGGCACAGCTGGAGTGGTGGAGCTGGTTGTGGTGAAGGCTGCAGCAGAACTCCACGGAGAGGCGGAGCAGTTGGCCCTGGCCCACGTAAGGTGCCCTTAACACCCTGTGTGGACTCCCCCCCCCCATTTTCACCCAGAGTGTGTGGGGGGGTAAAACTCTGCACATAAACTCTTGAATTCTGGGGTGGCAATGACCAGAGACTTTTGGTTTGTTGGACTTAAGACCCTAAGGGGAAAGGACATTGCAAACGTACTTGGAGGTGGGTTTTTTGTTTATGGTTTGTGTTATAATCCTGTTTGTGGTGTTTCTCCAATGGGATGCTGTATCGTTTCCTTCCTTTATTAAACGGATTTTGCTACACTCAGCCTCCGTGCTTGTGAGAGGGAAAGTATTGCCTCCTAGAGGCACCCAGAGGGGTGTGGTATGTAAGTGTCCCAGGTCACTGGGTGGGTGAGCTGGTTATGCCTTGTGTTATTGAAACTGAACCCCTGGATAGTGAACCCGGCCCTTGTTGCTGCCAACTCAGAGGGGCAGAAGGGTTACATACTCTTAGAGCTTTTTCTCTTTAAACTCCTTATTCCAATCTATGGGCCAACTGCTGCATTTCAGAGTTTAGATTTTACTCTCTTCACCCTCCTATGGCACTTTCCATGTGAATTAGACAAAGCAAGTGGGGGAAGCTCTGTGGCTAATGAAAACTGATGCTTTGGGTGAGGCCTGAACTCATAACCCCAACTCACTAGCTAGTTGTATCCTTGTAGATGCTTCATGGACAAGCTTGGGAAGTAGGCAGTTACCTGTGTTAGTGATTAACAACATTGGTGGCTAATTGAAAGGTTGATGGTTCAAACCGAGGTGAAGATGGCGGTGTTTGGTTTTTTTGTGAAGAGAATCGAGTACATTTTAACAGGCAGGAAAATGCCTCAATTTTGGTCTAGACTCATTGGGCAAGCATAAGTGGTACTTTTACCAGTTGCATTGGTGGTATAGTGGTGAGCGTAGCTGCCTTCCAAACCATTAACCTGGGTTCAATTCCCACCCAATGCAGAGAGGTGATGTTTTCTCAGCTGGAAATTAGTTTAATTTCCATCACATTGTGTCAGTTTATCAATAGAATGAGAGAATCAATGTCCTGCAGGTCATTAAACACCCAGGGGAGGAAGAAAGGGGCAAGACTAGACAGTGAGCAGGTGGAGTCATCCTGGTATTACAATGTTTGGTTTACTTTTTTTCCCTTTACTCCCCTCTCCCTTTTAGACTCAGAGCATTTAAGGTCAGAAGGGACCAGTGTGATCATCTAGTCCGACCTGCTGCACCTTGCAGGCCAAAAGACCCCACCCACCCACTCCTGGAATAGACTCGGGAGGGGAGGCAGCTCCATCCTCTGCCCCTACCCCAGGCAGCACATGGAGGCCCTCTGCCAGCGCCCCCCATGGGTGTGCAGAGATGTGCCAGGAGCACTGAGATGGCTCCCTGCCCACTCTGCCTCTGTCCAGCTCCCAGAAGTGGCTGGCATGTCCCAGCATCCCCTGGGGTTGGGGGAGTGTCTCCATGTGCTGCCTCTGCCCCGAGTACCAACTCCGCAGCTCCCATTGGCCAGGAACTGCAGCCAATGGGAGCTCTGGGTGCAGCGCCTGCAGGCAGCGGCACACGGAGACTGACTGGCCCCGCCCACCTGGAAGCTGCTGCCGGAGGGTTGTGTGTATTGGTCACTTTGGGAGCTGCAGTGCCTGGGGAAAGTGCCACCCCTCCTGCACCCCAACCCCCTCCCCCAGCGCAGAGCCTGCACCCGCACCCAAATCTCCTCCCAGAGCTTTGTTTGTCGTCGTTTCACCAGAACCCCCCTTCCTCTCCTGGGCTGCAAGTAGCCATCCCTGGGAAGCCAAGAGGCAGGCACAGGATTCTGCCTCCCAGCAGCCAACTGCACCTCCCCTGGCTTTGCCGAACGAATGGTGACCCTCTGCTAACCCCACTTAGCCGCACAGCTTCTGCCCTGCCTTCCTCAGCTCGACTTTCCTCTTTTCCCCCATTCCCGCCTCACTTCTTTGGAAAATCACGCAGAGGAGGCCAGCAGGAAGAGCCGACTTCCATAGGCCAACCTCCCAGGGCAGAGGAGACCAAGCCACAAGGCTTCAGAAGGTGACTGGCCCAGATCCTCTAGCTTTCCCCTGCTGATGCCAAGGTTTTTTCTCAGCTCATTTCCCCACCCTCTGTCCTCCAGGGGTTGGGTTTATCACAGGGACATGCCAGTGGCAGCAGTAGGAGCTTTGCTAGACAGCCAGAGAAGCAAGCTATCATGTTTCTGCCTGGTTTTGACCCAGGGACCTTTTGCGTGTTAAGCAAATGTGATAACCACTACACTACAGAAACTTGGTTGGAGGGTTTTGCCCCTCCTTTCATAAGAATATAAGAATGGCCATAGTGGGTCAGACCAAAGGTGCATCCAGCCCAGTGTCCTGTCTGGCAACAGTGGCCAATGCCAGGTGCCCCAGAGGGAGTGAACCTAACAGGCAATGATCAAGTGATCTCTCTCCTGCCATCCATCTCCATCCTCTGACAAACAGAGGCTAGGGACACCATTCCTTACCCAGCCTGGCTAATAGCCATTCATGGACTTAACCTCCATTAATTTATCTAGTTCTCTTTTAAACCCTGTTATAGTCCTAGTCTTCACAACCTCCTCAGGCAAGGAGTTCAACATGTTGACTGTGCACTGTGTGAAGAAGAACTTTCTTTTATTTGTTTAAAACCTGCTGTGCATTAATTTCATTGGATGGCCCCTAGTTCTTATACTATGGGAACAAGTAAATAACTTTTCCTTATTCACTGTCTCTACATCATTCATGATTTTATATACCTTTATCATATCCCCCCTTAGTCTCCTCTTTTCCAAAATGAAAAGTCCTAGTCTCTTTAATCTCTCCTCATATGGGACCCATTCCAAACCCTAATCATTTTAGTTGCCCTTCTCTGAACTTTTTCTAATGCTAGTATAGCTTTTTTGAAATGAGGAGACCACATCTGTATGCAGTATTCAAGATGTGGGTGTACCACGGATTTATATAAGGGCAATAATATATTCTCTGTCTTATTCTCCATCCCTTTTTAAATGATTCCTAACATCCTGTTTGCTTTTTTGACTGCTGCTAAACACTGCATGGTCATCTTCAGAGATCTATCCATGATGACTCCAAGATCTCTTTCCTGATTAGCTGTAGCTAAATTAGCCCCCATCATATTGTATGTATAGTTGGGGTTATTTTTCCCAATGTGCATTACTTTACATTTATCCACATTAAATTTCATTTGCCATTTTGTTGCCCAATCACTTTGTTTTGTGAGGTCTCTTGAAAGTTCTTTCACAGTCTGCGTTGGTCTTAACTTTCTTGAGCAGTTTAGTATCATCTGCAAACTTTGCCACCTCACTGTTTACCCCTTTCTCCAGATCATTTATGACTAAGTTGAATAGGATTGGTCCTAGGACTCACCACTGGGGAACACCACTAGTTACCCCTCTCCATTCTGAACACACCGATGGGCGAACTTGGAGATAGTGTTGGCAGCCCTTTGATAGGTCAGCTGGTAGAGAAAAGGACTGGAGCCGGCACTCAGGAAGTCATCCTGACATCGCCCTTGTGACTCCAGCTTGAGGAAGAACTTCTTTTTCTTCCCCTTGCTGAGAAAGAGCAAGAGAAGAAAGAAAGGTCAGGTGGGCAACTCTTGCTTGGGAGCCACCCACTGAAAATTGAAAAAAAAAAAAAGTAAAGCCATAAAAGACTTCAAAGCCCACCAGGCCCAACCTCTCTTCTAATAGGGCAGAAAAGCCACACATCTCCTGTCTAGGTAGGGACATCCTATTGCCCCACAAGAAGTGGAAAGTCATCATGTTCGGCCTCAGCAGCACTCGTGGAGCAAGGGGAAATACATGGCTGAGGACATTCCCTGTAGCCAAAAGATAGGTCTTAAGCATCACAGCTTTGTAGGTAATTACAAGGTCCACTTACGCCACCGGCTGAGCCATTCCTCACAGGCCAGCAACTGCTTCTCCCAATTTGCATTCCCCACCATGTCCCCAACCGAATGCTAGAAGGCCCAGCTCATCAACCTGCCCACTCTTGCAGCCCTTCTCTTCCGCCCTGACTGATAGGGAGGAGTATTAAGCCTCCCTCCCTTAGGCCCTTCAGCATCCCTGGGGAACACCAACACCGCCCAAGTGACTTTGGGCTAGTTGGTCAACCAATAGGGCTGCCTCCTAGGCCAGGCTGCAGCCCAGCTTCAGGACTCAGAGGAAATGGAGCTCCCATCCCTACCTACAGGACTGCAGGCACGGCCAGCCTTCTGGATCAAACATCCCCTCTTGTGCTCAAGTCACAACAGCTAGCGGGCAGAAGATAGGCTTTCCTATCATTTGAGAGACCAAGACAGAGCCTTGGAAGACCCAGCAGGATTAGGTTGCACAGGAATTGTCCTCAGATCCCACCGAGACTTCAACTCAGATTGCAGGATTCAAAGTCCTGAGTGCTGCTCTTACATCATGGGACCAATAGAGAACCCCCAGATCTCTACTGAGTATGACCCTCCAGGGACATCCCTGCCTTTGCTCACCAAGTTGGGATGTAACAGTTTGCTGCAACTCCCAGAGGCCTTTCTTAATCCAGACTGAGAGGCCAGTGGGCATGTTAGGAAGTTGCCCCTTCAGTCCTAGGCAGTACATAGCCCTTTCTAGGAAAGACCAAGTCCTGGAGGAAGAAAGACTGTTGTGAAATAACATCCTGAAGCAATGCCTTTTCCAGTTGTTGGAGGAGTACTATACAGGGAAATGTTTTCTTTTTATCTGACCAGGGACTTGAACCCTAGACCCTCAGATTAAAAGTCTGATGCTCTACCAACTGAGCTAGCCAGACTCACAGTGAAGAAGGCAAGTTTGATGCAGAAGAGAAACTAGTCAAGAAAAAGAGGGCAGAAAATTTGCTACTCTTGCTTCTTTAGTAGCCCTAGGCCCATCTTGCTCCTCCGTGTGGTGCCCAGAGACATTCTTCTTTTTTCAGTTAAATATCAGATCCAGGAGAAAACACGGTTATACAAAGCAAAATAAAATTGACCTGTCTCATGCACTGCTACATTGACCTCTATTCAGACTGAGCCTAAGGGGGGGCCTCGCTTCCAGATCAAACATGCCCTCTTAGGCAAGTCACAACAGCTAGCAGGCAAGAGACAGGCTACCATGTCATTGGAGAGAGCAAGATGAAGCTTTAGAAATCCCAGGATAATTAGCTGGTAATGAAAGGACCCCAAAGTTCGACTGGGGCTTGAACTTTGATTTCAGGATTCAAAGCTCTGAACACCAGCCCTTACACTGTGGGTCCAGCAGGGGGCCTATTAAGTGTGCTTTACTTCTGGCATGAAGGACTCTGTCGGGACAATTTTCTCTGGCAGGAAATACCCAGTGGGAACATGCCTTTCTGGCCAGCCCTACATTTGCTCAAAAAATCAGCACACCACACTTTGTTGCAGGCCCAGAGGCCTTTCTTCCTCCAGACTGCAATGCCAGTGGACAGGTGAGGAAGTAGCACCTTCAGTCCCAAGCAGTAAAGGGCCCTTCCTAGGAAAGGCCAAGTTCTGAAAAGGAAAAACTGGAGTCAAAGAGAGAGATGCTTTCTGAAAATCTTGGGGAATGTCCTTCTACCTGACCAGGGACTTGAACCCTGCACCCTCAGATTAAAACTCTGATGCTCTACCAACTGAGCAAATTTCATGCAAAAGTAAAGCTAGTCAGAAAATGAGGGCAGGAAGCAATACAGAAAACCTGATTCTTTTTTGCTCTCTTAGCAGTCCTAGCCCCAGCCTGCTCCTCCATCCGGCGCCCTGAGACCTTATTCTTTTTTTTAGTTAAATAGCAAATCCAGGAGAAAACACAGTTATACAAAGCAAAACAAAATCACAAACAGAAATGTCATTGGAAATACAAAAATTAAAAAGGAAAATGCAATTCCCAGCACTTTATCGTGTCTGGGCCATTCCTGTATCGAGAGCACCTGCTAAGGGCATTGCTTACGAGAAACCTGGAGAAACTCATACCACAGCCTGAACATGAAACTCAACTGCTCCCAGGTGCTGCAGTAAATCCCTTTCCCTGCTGTGACATTGCACTCCATAGGATTTTATGAAAATATGCTAATGAGTGGGAATATAATGTAACTGGTTTATGCTCCATGCAAAAGGTCTCTTGTAAGGTATCATTACAAAGCTTATAATCTACTGTGTGTGTTCATCATATTTGTATGAACCGATCATTCTTGGATATGAAACTAGAAATATGAACTATAACTCTGAGGTCCTGTTGTAATGATGCAAAGTGTGGGCCATGAATAGTGGTTTGGACCCTTGATGGCTCCCATTAACCAGGACAATTGACTGGAGATGGCTCTGTCCTGCACCATCTGTGAGTCAGGCCAGGAAGAATGAAGGTTTGGGGTCTCACAGGACATGTGACCATGTCACCTGGTACAGGAATCCATCTTCAACCTGGGGCTCTTCCCCAGGAGAGACACAAAAGATTCCTGCCTTGTACCAAAGTTATGTAAGGGGGTAGAACAGAAGAAAGGTGGCTGCAGTCATGAGAAATCCCCTAGCTACCCCCTGAGCTGGAACAAGGATTATGCCAGGTGAAAAGACTGGGCCCAGACTAGAAATAAGCCTAGTCTGCAAAAGAAGTTTATTGGACGATCTCTGAGGGTGAGATTTTATCTGTATTGAGTTTCCTATTGTATCAGGCTTAGACTTGCATGTTTTTGATATATTTTGCTCTATGGAGAATACAAACTCCATAGAGAAGGAAAAGTTAATGCCTTAGAAAAGTCTCTGTGTGTGTGTGTGTGTGTGTTCGATGGGTGCGAGGGTGTCTAGAAAACACTCTCCTGTAGTCTCTTTTCTCTGATTTCCTTTAGAAAATTTGAAGCAAGGAGCAGAAACCATTGTCTTCTGAGAGGTTTGAACTCAAAATCTTCAGATTATGAGACTGAGATGCTGCCAGCTGTGCTAAGAAGGGTTGGAAAAGATTTAGACTCAATGCATATAGAATCCTCCTACAGCAGTGACAAAGCCAGGGCTGCACTGGAAGAAGCAGGGAGATATGGTGCCCAGACACCTTTCCTGGCAGCTAATAGATCAATTTTCCATGACAGTGAACAATCTACTGGAATTCATGGCAGCAGAGGGTGGATATTTCCAAGCTGAGCCCCCACTTCCACAACTTATTCTCCTTTTCCAAGTAGGGCACTTTCCGTGTGAATTGGGCAACACAAGTTGGGGAAGCTATAGAAACCAGTAGTCAAGGTAAGGCTTGAACTCATAACCCCAGCAGCGGTCCCTTTTGCATGAACCAGTTGCACTACTGCAGGTGCTTCTTAGGCAAAGCTGGGAAGCAGGCAGTTATCAGTCTCTGTGGCTCACACCTTTTCCTGGTAATTGAAAGGCTGCTGATTCAAACCTAACTAAAGATGTGACTTTTCAGCGATGAGACTCCAGGACATTTTAACAGGAAGAAAATCTCCTCATTTCTGGTTTAGCCCCATTTGACCCCTTCTGCCCGTCTTCTCCCCCGCACCATCTCTTTCCTTCCCCATTGGGGCCATACAGAGAGGAGCCCCAGTCACTGAGAAGTTCCCCTTTCTCCTTCACACAGGGCTTTAACACCCCTTATCTCACTCAGGCTCACAACCACCCAGAGTTCGAGAACTGTCCCTGTTCCCATTGGACAGATGGGAGGAGCCTGAGGTCCAGAGAAGGGAAGGGACCTACCCAAGGGCCTACAAAGCAAAGCGGTGGCAGAGCCAGAAAGAAAAGCCACCAGTCCTGACTCCTGTTCTAATGGACAACAAACCCCCTAGAGGCAGGGATAGAGCCCAGGAATCGAGATGGTGGGGAAAGGTCATTCAAACTGTTTCTGTCCGAAAATCCCATTCAGACTAAACCAGTTTGTTTCTCAAAATCATAACAAGTGGGATAAAAGTTCTTTGCAAAAATATTGTGTTGCAAAACAAAAGCTTCTCCTGTTTGTCACAGTGTGTTAAATTGTCTCATCGCACACAAAGAGGAGACACTTAGATCTCAAAAATTAGATAAGATGCTTCAGTCTGAGCTAAGTCATTGCTACTCTTAACAATTTCAAAATAAAAACATACAAATCAAATAGACTATTTCAGCTATTCTATTATGTCCTAATCTGCTCTGAGTAAACATGATAGGACACCTCATATTATGCACCACTCCTAGTGATACTCTCCCATGGATCCCCATCCTCCACCCACCGTGAAGTAGGTAGAAGCGGATCATTATTATCCCTACTTGAAAGAAGGAGAAGCTCAGGCTGAGAAAGGAGAATTGACTTGTCCTAGGTCACACAGCCAGCCAGTGGCAGAGCTGGGAATAGGACCCAAGAGCCCTGATTTTCAAACTAACCATTGGATCTTGAATTTCAGACACTGAATGACCTGAATAAAGTGCTCTCCGATGAGCTCCAGACCAACAACAGTGACAGTAATTATTCAGCAAGTATTTGAGAACTGCAACGTTAGAAAGAATCATGAACTGGTCAGAGACCATTAATGCAGAGGAGCAGCAAAATTCATCAAACATAGAACTGGTTCTGACTTATTTCCTTGGTCTTAAAAGAGAACAACAAGGACCTGAGTCTCCTCCCTGTCAATAAACCCCTGCTCAGCCAATCAGGGTAGAGACTGAGGAGGGGAGGCTGAGGGTTCTCACCAGAGAGCCTAAGGGATGGCCCAGGTCACTGGTGGGCATCACTGTCCGAGCACTATTTCAGCCCCACATTTTTGGGTGGACCTCCCACAGTGGGAGCTGCAGAGCACTCCCCCGCAACACACACAGAGACACACAAGCACATCTCCTGGTGTTGGGAGGGGAACAGGAGAAAGGACAAAAGAAGCAAAAGGCGAAGAGAAAGGAGGGAGGAAAAGGTGAAACAAAAAGGACAAACCCTAATGTCCCCAGTGATTCTAAGGGACAAAATCCCAGGTACGCAATAAAATTCTGCCTCCTTAAGATCGTGTTTTCCATGCCTAGAATTCAACTCTCACCAAATGGATCAGACTGAACAGGTTTCAAACCTCCAGGAGGCTCTTACCTTCTAAACAGGGATGGCTGTTTTCTAGTAAAATCACTACAAAGGAAGGAGAAAACTCAAAAGCGGTTCCTCCTGGCGCTCATGTCCGTGAACCCGAATACTCTCTCAGTCCTCAAAGAGAGACCTGGAGAAGGAGACTTGCTGAAGCAAAGCCACAGTGGTCTCTGAGGTTTCCCTGGCCCCTCGCCTCTCTCTTGCCTGGCTGATGTCAGCATCTCTTTGTGAGGTCACCACCTCCCCACCAATAGTCTTTGACCAGTAGTCTGAGGTCCTGCAAAAGGCCTTTGTGATGTCACTGCCACACCCCTCCCTTGCTGTGTTAAAGTCCTGCCCCTGGCCAGGCCCTTTGCAGGTTTGAGCTACTCCCTGTGGATCACCCCACTCAAGGAGAGTTCGTTCTGGGCAGCAAGCCAGCTAGACAGGAAAACATCAGACGCTGCTCCCAATGCTACACTCAGTTTTTCAGAAATTAGTCAACTTTATGGCCAGAAGAGACCATTAGAGCATCTAATCTGACTCCCTGCATATCACAGGCCTCCTGTATGACACAAGAGCTACTTTGGGGGCAAACACATTCCAGAAAGGCATCTAGTCTCCATTACATGACATCAGGAGATGGCAAATCCACCACTTTCCTTGGTAGCCTGTTCCTGTAGTGAATCATCCTCGCTATTGACTATTTATGACTTAGTTGTAATATGAATTTGTCTCTTTTCACCTTCCAGCCATTGGGTCTTGTTATGCCTTTCTCTGCTAGATTAAAAAGCCCTCTAACACCCAATATTTTCTCTCCATTAAGGCCCTTCAACACTTCAGTGAAGTCACCTTTCAATCTTCTTTTGATAAGCTAAACAGGTTGAGCTCTTTCAATAGCTCAGTAGAAGGCATTTTTCTTCAGCCCTCAGAACATTTGGTTGCTCTTTGCTCCAATTTCACATCATCTTTTTCAAATGAGGACACCAAAACTGGAGGCAGTATTCCAATATCAGTCTCACTGATGCTGTGTCAGCTCCTGTGACGTTATTGACATAATCTGTAACTGTATAGATCACCGTTGCAACCACTGTTCTATATTTGCAGTCAATATTGTAGAAAGATTGTTTTGTAAGGGGTCTTTGGAGAGGTTCTGATTGGCTGATTATAATGATGCTATCTCTAGATATGTATCATTTTTGTAGTCGATGTTATGAATATTGATTCTATGCTGTCCATATCTCAAACTCGTGCTCTGCTTCTGGGGAACGCTCTAGACAAGTTGGTGTCAGTTCTAGCCTGCTTGATGGCCCACTAAAGACCATCAGCTCTACAGTCGGCCCATTGAGAGAAGGCAGATACACCTTGTGACTCAGCAAAGTATGCAGAGACCTGCCTATGGACAGACCTCTGTAAGGTTTTTCTGTACCACGTGCTGGATAGAGTGTCCTCGGGACAAAGAAAGCAAAGACCACATGGCAAGAGACTATAAAAGGCTGATGCCTTCCCTCCAATCCTGCTTCATACCTGGAGGGACTTTGCTACAAACTGAAGCTCTGTACAAAGGACTGAATGCCCCATCCCAGGTGTGGATGCACTCCAGAGACTTGATTTGAACCTGCAGTTTATTCCATCACTGCTACAAGCCTGAACCAAGAACTTTGCTGTTACTGGATGTGAAGGGTTCAAATCCATGTGCATTTTATATAACAACCTGGTGTATGGATTGTGCCAGCTCTTTTCTAGATCCAAAGTCCAGAGTATCGTCAAGGACCAGAAGCCTAGCAAATAGTGATCAGCTAAGAGAAAGCTGGGTAAACAGAAAGCCGTGCTTACTAAGATAGGCCTGGTCAGCAAATTGCCAGGTGTTGGAGCTAAGAACTAAATCATTGTGTCTTATTCAGAGTTGCAGATTGAACAAAGAATCCTTATTCCTACTGTGTTAGTCTCTTCTGTAGGGAGACGTTCTTCCCACAGAGCCAACCTTGAGTTTATGAAAAGTTGGCACATGTCAGTATAAGATATGGCATCCTTCCACCTCCCTTCCCAGGGACCAATGCCTGCCTTCAGACACACAGAAAACCATCTTTATTGCCATATACTTTCACTGTTTCTTTGCTTTAACCCCTAGGAATGTGCCTGTTGGACAATCAAAGGAGTTGCTCCATTCCTATGGACCCCAAATCAGAATTCAACATAGATATTTTATACTAACAACATTTTATCAAAGTATTAATTAAATGTTAACTTGAGGACATGGGTGGAGACATTATGTAACCTGTTAACCATTGGCTAATGTGCTTATCTTATCTGCAAAATCTATCCCGGGGTTTGGAACTGCCTATGCCGTCACTTCCCCCGCCCATGGAAAATCTGTGTATTCTATTGTAATTAATTAACAGTGTCTCTGAGCCTAATAAGCAAGGTGACACTGCGCCAGCGCTGTGTGTAATAAACTCCTATTCTTGACCTCTACACAGTGGAGATTTATGTCCTTCACAGACACCTGCTGAATGAAGAGGAGATTCAGGATCCAGCTTGGCTGAATGAATCTTCTCTCCCCACAGCTTGGTGATCTTTTGAGGAACTGGAGAAGACTGCCTTTGCCTAGCTGTACGTTGCTTGCAAAAGAAACAGGTCTTTTTGGTGACAAGTGTTGAAAGGAGCCACTAGACAAATGTGTAGACAGGAAAAATGTCCCTCAACTCAACTAGCATCTGTGGATGCTGAAGCCACAACACAAAGTGCTAAACACCATATGAGAGCAGCTGGTATCAGAAGAGTCTCTACCAAAGCCACCAGCCACTTTTCCCACCAGCAGGGGCCTCTCTGTGCACAGAACTCCTGGTAGCGTGATGGCGGCAGGCAGTGGAGAACTCTATTTTGGGACCTCTTTGTTGGTGAACATCTGCAGTGGCTGTTTAAAGGTCTCTGGATACTGATCTTTGGGAAGAACTGGCTGAAGTGTCTTCCTAGTAACCAGGAGATCCTGGCTTGGCCTGCCAGTTCTTCCTTACAAGTTTTGAGGGAAATGGGGAACAGCTGTAGTTTGGAATTTGCAGGTGTTGTCCTCAACCATCAAATGGAACAGTTGCAAGCACTTTCTTGAGGCAGGCACCATGGCTTAGCTGGCTAAAGCACCTGTCTAATAAACAGGAGATCCTGGGTTCAACTCCCAGGGGTGCCTTGTTGTGTGGCTTTTGTCTCCTCTGCTCACATTTTCCTGTGTCTTTCCGGGAAACAGAAGAGACCTCCCTTGGTATCCAAGTCATTGCTTGCTAAGGAAAAGGCTTCTGTGGAGAGAAGCATTGGAAAGAATCAAATCACAAGCCTGGAGTTGATGAAAAGGCTGCTGTGACTGGCATTAGCATGGTGGTTGCTTTGACTGCAATTGCTGCAACACGAGAGCCTGCACCACACGTCCTTGTCATTCGCTGGGGATGTCCACACACAGATGTCATGTCATCTTCCTTTTGATTGTCACTGATGAAAAATGGAGCAGCTGGGGGAAAAGTCCCAGACAGCGGCACCTTGGCTAAGCTGGCCAAGGCACCTGCCAGGTAAAGTGGAGGTTAGAGATGTAGCACCCAGTGGTGCCTTGCCAAATGAGTCCACTCCTCCCACCTTTTGGTCAATCTTTTGAGGAAACAGAGAAGACTGCCTCTGCCTTGCAATGCAAATGCTTCCAAAAGAAACTGCCATTTTTTCTGACAAGTGTTGCAAGGAGGCACCTAAGAAACGTGGAGACAAGGAAAATGTTGCTGTAACTCAACTTGCATCCATGGCGCTTGGGGACACAATGCAGAGCACTAAGCACTGTACAACCACAGTTGGGGACAGAAGGGGCTTTTCCAAAGGCATTTTCCACTAGCAGGGTCCTCTCTGTGTGCAGAATTCCTGATAGTTTGATGTCTGCCGGCACTGGAGATCACTATTTTGGCATCTCTCTCACTGTTTCAGTGAACATCTGCTGTGGTTGTTGAAAGTCTGTGATGGGATCTCTGGGATGCAACCTGAACGGTGGGACCCCTGAGCCCTTTGTCCCACGGCCTGGGCTCCCTCTCACACTGTGATGCTGTGAGGAGCTGGGAATCTCTGGCAGATATTGCACTTACACAGACATCCACAGGCAGGGAGACAGCAACTGAGTTACATGAATGCTTCTCCCAGCCACTCATAACACTAAAGATAGAGAGTCACCCCCAGCTCTGCAGCCTTGCGCCCCTGGATCATACCATCTTGCCTTCATCAGAAGCCTGATCAGTGTGAGTTTATTATGCAGGGCTTACCCCTCCCTCACTGTGAATAGTACATGAACCGGCCTTGTAATGGAGCTGAGATTGCCCAAGAACTTCAAGCAAAATACACTAGTTTAAGTACAGCATAAAACAGATTTATTAACTACAAACAGATGGAGTTTTAAGGATTATAAATGGTAGGAATAAAAGATCAAAGTAAGTTACCACGGAAATTAAAGATAAATTCACAGTCTAAACTTTACACCTTATTACACTAGGCCGTAGGAAGGTTATGCACACAGGAAGGCTTAATGCTCGAGCTGCAGCACATGCTGGGTAGGCTTGAGGCTGGGCTCCCCATGGCAGGAGAGAAGAAGAAGACTCACCCCCTGGAGGGGCAGGCTGGGGCTTCCTGGATCCCATTTGCTCATAGCCAGTGCCCTGCCCCCATTCCCAAGTCATTAATGGTGCCCCAGTTCAGCCAGAATGGAGCAGCAGTTTTCACTGCACCAAGTCCACTTATGGCCTGCAGGCAACTCCCAGACCCACCATAGGCCAGCATCTCAGCCACAAAGGAGCCCACTCAGCCTTGCCATTGCTGCTTTTCCTTCCCCCCAGAACCCTGCTTCTCCTGGGCTGCAAGGACCCATCCCTGGGACGCCAACAGGCAGCCACAGGGGTCTATCTCCCAGCAGCCAACCGCACCTCCATGGGTTTGGCCCTCAGAAGGGCAGGCGGGGGTTTCCTGGATCCCAGTTGCTCACAGCCAGCCCAGCCTCCACCTCTAAAACCATCAGTCATGCCCCCAGGTTGGCCAAAAAGGGGCAGCCATTCTCCACTTGGATTCGGCTTTGCTTGTTTTCCTTTCACTCAGAATCCCCCTTCTTCTCTTGGGCTGCAAGTAGTCATTCCTGGGAAGCTAAGAGGCTGGCACAGGATTCTGCCTCCCAGCAGTCAACCACACCTCCCTAGGCTTTGCAGAATGAATGGTGGTGCTCTACTAACCCCACTTAGCAGCAATGATGAGCTTAGTTTCTGCCCTGCCTTTCTTAGCTTGACTTTCCTCTTTTGCCCCATTTCTTCCTCACTTCCTCCTTTAGCAAGTCATGCAAAGGAGGCCAGCAGGAAGAGCCGCCTCCACCCGCCAACCTCCGCGGGCAGAGAAGGCCAAACCACAAGCCTCCAGAAGGTAACACACCTAATTCCTCTAGGTTCTCCAGACTGATGCCAAGGTGCTTTCTCCACTGCTGTCAGCACCCTCTGTCATGCGGGGGTTGGAGTTATCCCAGGGACAGGCCAACAGGAGAAGGAGGAGCACCTTCCTGAACAGCAAGGGGATCTGGGAAAAGGAAACCAACATGTTTCTGCCCGGTTTGGAACCAGGGACCTTTCATGTGTTAGGCAAACATGATAAACCCAACACTACAGAAACTCTATCCACTGGGCTTTTTCTCACCCTGGCACACACTGATGGATAAATGTAGAGCGAGTGGTGGCAGCCCCTCAATAGGTCAGCTGGCAGAGCAGAGGACTGGAGCCAGCAATCTGGAAGTCGTCCTTACGTCGCCCTTGTGACTCCAGCTTGAGGGAGAGCTGCTTTTTCTTCCCCTTGCTGACAAAGGGCAAGAGAAGAATGAAAGGTCAGGTGGGCCAACTCGGTGCAGAAGCCCATGCTGTCTTTTCCTGCTGCATGGCCTGAAATGAGGGACTTGTGGCTGTTAAAGGCACTGCTGCACTTTCAGAAAACAGCCCACCTGTGCACAAAGGGGGATAGAAGAGCCTATTAGTCTAGCACGCTCCCAACTGAACTACTTCAGCAGCTGCTAGGTTTCTTTTTGGCCTATTACTTTTCTGTCAGGGATGTTGTTGTCAGCTGTGGCACAGAAAAAGGACGTCATTGCGAGTGGCCCATGAAGACAAGATTCACTTTTGCCTTCCTTGCTTGGCTTTACTTCCTTCCTCGCCCTATTCCTGCCTTAGTTCCTGTGTTACCTGAAGGCGATGGGGGCCCAGCAGTACGAGGAGGAAGTTGGGCAGCTAGACCCTGGTGGCAAAAGTCCTGCCACCACTTGCCACCCCCCTCTCTGCTCCCAGCTTCACACATTGGCCACCAGGGACTTGGTGCCCAGCAGCGCAACGGAAGGCAGCAGACAGAGCCACCCTCGCCTTGAAGCTCCAGCTCATTAAACCACATCTTCAGTCGCTGATGGCCAATGAGAGACTGACATCGCTTGTTGTTTTAGCACTTGGAAATGCCATTGGCCAATCTTTGAATCTCTTTAATGCTGCGCTTCAGTTCATGGGGGAAAGGCGAGAGAAGCGACCTTTCAGCTAAAGGCCTGGGGTTAACATCCTAACGCTGTCTCCTACTGTAACACTATTTAATACTGGCCCGGCCTGTGCTGGTGACAGTTCCATTTCTAGATGTTAGTACATTTCAGTTACCGTTAAACTTAAAAAGTTTCTATATGCTTAAAGAAAATGCATTTGTTTTGTTTGTTTATATATGCCATGAATAAATACAGGTTTACAGAACCTAGCCTGCAAATTTATCATCTTATATGAGAGAGAAAATCATGGATGGAAATTGTGCATCGAAATCATGTACTACAAATGCAATGACAAATAAGATATTCAAAATTTTAATGTATGGGGGGGCACCGAAGACACGTCTTGCCTTGGGTGCCACTTGGTCTAGGGGAGGCTCTGTCAGGGAGAACAGGAGTTAGTGTCACATGCCTATTTCAGGCTGTAATCTGTGGGCATGCTGCTCTGGGGGAGGGATCGCGGTAGCCCAGACTCAGGGCTGGAACAGGCCCCTGATTGAGGGGGTGGCTGCATCGTTTACAGCGCTCTGACGTCTCAGACAATGTGTCTCTCCCAAAGCCTCAGATCTGCATCCCCAGAAGGCTCCTGCGCTGCCTCTGCTCCTTTCACAGTCTATAGCAAGGAGCAGCACCAAGGGTCAGGGATGAGCCATAGGGCACTAGGTGGGGGGCAGAGGCTTCAGGAGCCCAGAGTTTTTGCCTGTCTGAGCAGTTTGGCTGAGACCTCAGGGACACATTGTGAGGCAGAATCCCAGGCATCTGTATGAAAGGAGCATAAGGACGTAAGAGCAGCCAGACTGGGTCAGACTGGGTCCATCTCGCCCAGTGTCCTGTCTTCCCAAAGCAGCCAAAGCCAGGTGCCCCAGAGGGAATGAACAGAGCAGGTAATCATCAAGTGATCTATCCCCTGTCACCCGCTCCTAGCAAACAGAGACTAGGGACACTTCTCTGCCCATCCTGGCTCAGAGCATGTCCTCCATGAATCCATTTATCTCCTTTTTTGGAACCCGGTTATAGTCTTGGCCTTCACAACATCCTCTGGCAAGGAGTTCCGCAGGCTGACTGTGCGTTGTGTGAAAAAATACTTCCTTCTGTTTGTTTTAAACGTGCTGCCTATTCATTTCATTTGGTGACCCCTAGTTCTTGTGCTATGAGAAGGAATAAGTAACACTTCCTTATTTACTTTCTCCACACCAGTCATGATTTTATAGATCTCTATCACATTCCCCCTTTGTCATCTTTTCTCCAAGCTGAAAAGTCCCAGTCTTATTATTCTCTCCTCATATGGCAGACACTCCATCCCCCTTTCTGAACCTTTTCCAGTTCCAATACATCTTTTTTAAGATGGGGTGACCTTATCTGCATGCAGTATTCAAGATGTGGGCGTATCATGGATTTATACAGTGGAATAAGGTTTTCTCTCTTGTTATCTATCCCTTTCTTAATGACTCCCAACATTCTGTTCGATTTTTGCCGGTCGCTGCACATTGAGTGGATGTTTGCAGAGAACTATCCACAGTGACTCCAAGATCTCTCGCTTGAGTTACAACAGCTATTTTACCTCCCATCATTTTATATGTAGAGTTGGGATTATGTTTGCCAATGTGCATCACTTTGCATTTATCAACATTGAAGTTCATCTGCCATTTTGTTGCCCTTTCACCCAGTTTTGTGAAATCTCTTTTTAGAGATTGTGTGTGTGACAGAGGCTGCTGTGCTGAGCTGAGCCAGTGAGAGAAGCAGGGGCTGATGTCGGGGCTGTCCCCTCCCCCTGCCTCAGGACTGGTTGCTTCCAGCAGCTGTCTGAACATAGAGACAGTGTGTCCACACACTCACTCTTCTCTAACACACACACACACACACACACACTCTCTACCTCACCACACACACTGCAGTTGAAAAGCAGCTGGCAATCTAGTAGGATTCCCATGGAACAATGGGATAGAGAAACCTGCATCATGTGATGCTGTACCGGCCCATGAGGCATTGCAAACCCTTCCCAAATCACCTGCGGCCTGTTGCACAGCTACCCACAATACACTGCTCTCTGTGGCCATCCAAGATTCTAGCATGGATGTGCTCTGGTAAGACAAGGGGCATAGTGTGGATATGCAACAGCTGTTTAATTAAAACACTTTAAAGCCACATTACCCAATAGTGTAGATAGAGCTCTATTGAAACTAAAGAACCACAACTTCCTCTGTAGTTGGCAGGATTCAACCCTGTGCAGGGAGACCTCAATGGATTTCTAGTCCAGCTCCTTAACTGCTCAGCCACAGCTACTTGCTTGAGCTGGGTTTCTACTGCACTCTATTTCTGTTCTCACTGAGTGATCGATTCCAGTTGTTTCCTCAGACCAGCTTCCACAACACACACGCTGCTGTGCCATTGTGTAAGTGTGTCCATGGCTGAACTGCAAGAATTTCTGCTCATTTCCCTTCTGGCTGGAGCATGAGGAGAGTGTGTTTGTGGTCAATGACGTTCCTGTAGCTTGTTGTCCATTTCCTGCCTTGATCATTCAGACAGTTCCTTTCCTGTCATATCCCCAGCACATCAGTGATTGCGATAGCAGGGGGCAGGTTTTCTCTGGGGCACTGAGTTTTGCCAGGGGGTTGGTGGCTCCTTTCTTTCCTCACCCTGGAGTAAACTCAGCTTTTTATTCCATCCTTGATGTTTCAAGGAATAACAACAGATGAGCAAGGAAAGAGGTGGACAGAGCTGGTCTCATGGACAGGGCAGAGAGGCGTGGGTGGTGGACAAGGCAGGTCAGGGGAGGGGTAGAGAGATGTGAGCGCTGGGCAGGGTGGGTCTCAGGGGAAGGGCAGAGAGGTGGGGGCAGCAGGCAGACCTTGGGGTAGGGGTTGGAGAGGCGCGAGGAGGCCTTCGGGGAGGAGAGGAGCAAGCAAAAGGTGGACCAGCAGATCTCAGCCAAAGAGGAAGAGCAGGGGTGGGAAGTGGCCAAACGGGAGTGAGGGCAGAGCGCAGGTGGGCCTCAGAGGGAGGAGAATGAGTCAAGGGGGTGGAGTGGGCAGGGCTGCCCAGAGGATTCAGGGGGCCTGAGGCAAAATAATTTTGGGGGCCCCTTCCATAAAAAATAGTTGCAATACTCTAGAATAGTATATTCTCATGGGGCCCCTGCAGGCCTGGGGCAAATTGCCCTACTTGTCCCCCCCTCTGGGTGGCCCTGCTCTCAGCCTCTCCTCATAAATCTCCTGCCCCCTAATCATTTTTGTTGCCCTCCCCTAGACTCTCTCCAATTTGTTTCTGTAGTGGGAGGGCGAAAACTGGATGCAATGCTCCAGATGTGGCCTCACCAGTGCCGAATAGAGGGGAATAATCACTTCCCTCCATCTGCTGGCAATGCTCCTACTAATCCAGCCCAGTACGACCAGTTACCCATATTGAATGCAGACCCAGCAATATTTGATCAGTTGGTTACTGTCCATTCAGGAGGTTATTTCCTACCTATTCATAAAGAATGAAGATGCTCTAAGCAGAGGAGAGAGAGCTGTCCCATCCCTGTAGTTAATCTATCTCCCCAAGAGGTGGTAGCTATGTCACTGGGGGAAGCTATGTGGGTGCGTATGCAAGCTGTGGTGTCTCCATGTATCTATAAGTTTAATGAAACCCCATTTTTAAAAGCACTGTGGTCTGGGAACAGAACAGATCTCTGAGGCAGGGCCTGTCCTTCAAAATCTTTAAGATCACTGACTTCCCTCCACAGCAGTCATGGGGATATAGCTCAGTGGTAGAGTGTTTGACTGCAGATCAAACACTCCTTAGCTCAAATCCAAGTACCAACCCCCTCCCCCTTTACAAACTTCTTCCTTCAACAAAAATAGTTGTATTTCCATTTTGTTCAAGAGTTCCACTGAATAGAGATCCCTGAAATGAATGGAAACGCTCAATATATTCCTGTGCAAGTGCATAAAAACCAAGCAAACATGTGCCTCCACTGAAATCAGTTCCAATCCTCTAAAGGATTAAAGAATCCTCTTTGAGGCTGCAGGAAAAGACCATCCCAATGTGTAGAAAGAATAGTAAATATGGCAGGCTTAACAGTGAAATCCTTGCTGATCTTAAACGCGAAAAAGCAGCTTACAAGAAGTGGAAGATTGGACAAATGACCAGGGAGGAGTATAACAATATTGCTCAGGCAGGCAGGAGTGAAATCAGGAAGGCCAAATCACACTTGGGGTTGCAGCTAGCAAGAGATGTTAAGAGTAACAAGAAGGGTTTCTTCAGGTATGTTAGCAACATGAAGAAAGTCAAGGAAAGTGTGGGCCCCTTACTGAATGAGGGAGGTAACTTAGTGGACAGAGGATGTGGAAAAAGCTAATGTACTCAATGCTTTTTTTGCCTCTGTCTTCACGAACAAGGTCAGCTCTCAGACTGCTGCACTGGGCAGCACAGTATGGGGAGAAGGTGACCAGCCCTGTGTGGAGAAAGAAGTGGTTCAAGAATATTTAGAAAAACTGGAGACGAGCACATGTCCATGGGGCTGGATGCGCTGCATCCGAGGGTGCTAAAGGAGTTGGCAGATGTGATTGCAGAGCCATTGGCCATTATCTTTGAAAACTCATGGTGATCGGGGGAGGTCTTGGATGACTGGAAAAAGGCTAATGTGGTGCCCATCTTTAAAAAAGGGAAGAAGGAGGATTCGTGGAACTACAGGCCAGTCAGTCTCACCTCAGTCCCTGGAAAAATTATGCAGCCGATCCTCAAGGAATCAATTCTGAAGCACTTAGAGGAGAGGAAAGTGATCAGGAACAGTCAGCATGGATTCACCAAGGGCAAGTCATGCCCGACTAACCTAATTGCCTTCTAACTGGGTCTGTGGATGACGGGAAAGCAGTGGATGTGTTATTCCTTGACTTTAGCAAAGTTTTTGATATGATCTCCCACAGTATTCTTGCCAGCAAGTTTAAGTATGGGCTGGATGAATGGACTGTAAGGTGGATAGAAAGCTGGCTAGATCGTCAGGCTCAATGGGCAGTGATCAACGGCTCCATGTCTAGTTGGCAGCCGGTATCATGCGGAATGCCCCAAGGGTTGCTCCTGGGGGAGGTTTTGTTCAATATCTTCATTAATGATCTGGAGGATGTTGTGGACTGCACCCTCAGCAACTTTGCAGATGATACTAACTGGGAGGAGTGGTAGATATGCTGGAGGGTAGGGATAGGATACAGAGGGACCTAGACAAATTAGAGGACTGGGGCAAAAGAAACCTGATGAGGTTCAACAAGGACAAATGCGGAATCCTGCACTTAGGATGGAAGAATCTCATTCACTGCTACAGACTAGGGACCGAATGGCTACGCAGCAGTTCTGCAGAAAAGGCCTTAGAGATTACAGTAGACGAGAAGCTGGCTATGAGTCAACAGTGTGCCCTTGTTGCCAAGAAGGCTAACGGCATTTTGGGCTGTATAAGAAGGGGCATTGCCAGAAGCTCGAGGGACGTGATCATTCCCCTCTATTCGACATTGATGAAGCGTCATCTGGATACTGTGTCCAGTTTTGGGCTCCACACTACAAGAAGGATGTGGAAAAATTGAAACGAGTCCAGCAGATGGCAACAAAAATGTTTAGGGGGCTGGAGCACATGACGTATGAGGAGAGGCTGAGGGAACTGGGCTTGTTTAGTCTGCAGAAGAGAAGACTGAGGGGGGATTTGATAGCTGCTTTCAAGTACTGGAAAGGGGGATCCAAAGAGGATGGATCTAGACTGTTCTCTGTGGTACCTGATGACAGAACAAGGAGTAATGGTCTCAAGTTGCAATGAGGAAGGTTTAGGTGGAATATTAGGAAAAACTTTTTCACTAGGAGGGTGGTGAAGCACTGGAATGGGTTACCTAGGGAGGTGGTGGAATCTCCTTCCTTAGAGGTTTTTAAGGTCAGGCTTGACAAAGCCCTGGCTGGTATGATTTAGTTGGGAATTGGTCCTGCCTTGAGCAGTGGATTAGACTAGATACCTCCTGAGGTCCCTTCCAACCCTGATATTCTATGCTTATATGATTAGATGCTCTAATGGTCTCTTCTGGCCATAAAATCGACTCATTTCTGAAAAAACTGAGTGCAGCATTGGGAGCAGCGTCTGATGTTTTCTTGTCTAGCCAGCTTGTTGCCTAGAACGAACGCTCCTTGAGTGGGTGATCCACAGGGAGTAGCTCAAACCTCCGAAGTGCCTGGCCAGGGGCAGGACATTAGCACAGCAAGGGAGGGGTGTGGCAGTGACATTACAAAGGCCTTTTGCAGGACCTCAGACTATTGGTCAAAGGTGGTGGGGAGCTGGTGACCTCACAGAGAGATGCTGACATCAGGGAGGCAGGACAGGGGCGAGGGGCCAGGGAAACCTCCGAGACCCCTGTGGCTTTGCTTCAGCAAGTCTCCTTCTCCAGGTCTCTCTTTGAGGACTGAGAGAGTATTCGGGTTCACGGCCGTGAGCGCCAGGAGGAATCTCTTTCGAGTTTTCTCCTTCCCTTGTAGTGACTTTACTAGAAAACACCCGTCCCTGTTTAGAAGGTAGGAGCCTCCTGAAGGTTTCAAACCTGCTCAGTCCGATCCATCTGGTGAGAGTTGAATTCTAGGCATGGAAAACACGATCTTAAGGAGGCAGAGTTTTATTGTGCACCTGGGATTTTGTCCCTTAGAATCACTGGGGACATTAGGGTTTGTCCTTTTTGTTTCACCTTTTCCTCCATCCCTCCCTCCCTCCTTTCTCTTCTTCTCTTCCTTCTTTTGTCCTTTTTCCTGTTCCCCTCCCAACACCAGGAGGTGTGTGTGTGTGTTGCGGGGCAGTGCTCTGCAGCTCCCACTGTGGGAGGTCCACCCAAAAATGTGGGGCTGAACTAGTGCTCGGGCAGTGATCCCCACCAGTGACCTGGGCCATCCCTTAGGCTCTCTGGTGAGAACCCTCAGCCTCCCGTCCTCAGTCTCTACCCTGATTGGCTGAGCAGGGGGTTATTGACAGGGAGGAGACTCAGGTCCTTGTTGTTCTCTTTTAAGACCTAGGAAATAAGTCAGAACCAGTTCTGTGTTTGATGAATTTTGCTGCTTCTCTGCATTAATGGTCTCTGAGCAGTTCATGATTCTCTCTAACATTGCAGTTCTCCTCAAATACTTGCTGAATAATTACTGTCACTGTTGTTGGTCTGGAGTTCATCTGAGAGCACTTTATTCAGGTCATTCAATGTCTGAAATTCAAGATCCGCTGGTTAGTTTGAAAATCAGGGCTCTTGGATCCTATTCCAAACTCTGCCACTGGCTGGCTGTGTGACCTAAGACAAGTCTATTCTCCTTTCTCAGCCTTAGCTTCTCCCTCTTTCCAGTAGAGATGATAATGATCTGCTCCTACCTACCTCACAGTAGGTGGAAGATAGGGATCCATTGGAGAGTGTCACTAGGAGTAGTGTGTAATATATGAGGTGTCCTATCACGTTTACTCAGAGCAGATTATGACATAATAGAATAGCTGAAACAGTCTTTTTTATTTGTATTTTTTTATTTTGGAATTGTTAAGAGCAGCAACGACTGAGCTCAGATTGAAGCATTTTATCTAATGTTTGAGATCTAAGTATCTCCTCTTTGTGTGCAATGAGACAATTTAACACACTGTGACAAACAGGAGATGCTTTTGTTTTGCAGCAATATAGTTTTGCAAAGAACTTTTATCCCACTTGTTATGATTTCGAGAAACAAACTGGTTTAGTCTGAATGGGATTTTCGGACAGAAACAGTTTGAATGAAATTTCCCCGCCATCTCGATTCCTGAGCTCTATCCCTGCCTCGGGGGGGATTTGTTGTCTGTTAGAACAGGAGTGGGAACTGGTGGCTTCTCTTTCTGGCCCTGCCACCGCCTTGCTGTGTAGGTCCTTGGGTAGATCACTTCCCTTCTCTGGACCTCAGGCTCCTCCCCATCTACCCAATGGGAACAGGGACAGTTCTCGAATTCTGGGCAGTCGTGAGCCTGAGTGAGAGAAGGGGCGTGAAACCCTCTGTGAAGGAGAAAGGGGAGTTTCATGGTGTTTTAGCACCAAGGAATTCTAAAGTTTGCGAAAATGTCTAGTCTGGGAAAACAAGAAATTGTCAGGGCCAAACTTTTTAACCACTGCCTTTTTTAAAGCCCATTCAGGGACATGAGTCCCTGTCTTTTAGGTACCTGGGGTTCTTTGCCAGCAGGAGAGAAGAGGTTCCTGCCTCCATTTTTGTAGCCTTAACAATCCAGGTGTTTTGCCCCAGTTCTTGTCTGAGATCCCTGAAAAAGAACATCTTCCCATCCATGAACAAGACAGGACCTGTCTCTAAAAGGGGAACAAAGAGACCCCTGGGACTTACAGACCAGCTCGCCTCACCTCCAGAGCTGGAGAGATCCTGCAATACATTCTTAAACACTCAGTTTGTCAGCAGCACCTACAGGATAATTTGGTTCTTAGGACTAGTGAGCATGGATTTGTCAAGAACAAATCATCGCAAACCGATCCTCTTTCCTTCTTTGGCAGGGTTCCGGGCCTAGTGGAGGTGGGTAAACAGTAGATGGAATCTAGCTTGGGGTTACTAAGGCTTTTGCCACAGTCCTGTAAGACATTCTCACAAGCAAACGAGGGAAATGCAGTCCAGCTGCAATCAGTGTAATGTGGGTGCAGAGCTCGTTGAAAGCCCAGACTCCAGGAGCCCTTCTCCAGGTTTGTCTGTCCAACGGAGAGGCTGTAGCTAGTGGGTCTGGCAGGGATCAGTCTGGGGTCTGGTACTTTTCAATATTTTCATGAATTATTTGGAACTGGAGTGGAGAGCATGCTTCTAAAATTTGCAACTGACACCAAGCACTTAGGAGCACAGGACTGGAATTCAAAATGCCCTTAACAAATTGGAGGCTTGGTCTTCTTGAGCCAAACTCCATGGCTGGGCCCATCTCTCTAGACTGGGCTGAAGTGAAATCCCAGAGCCAAACACTCCTCCTGGGCAGTGCGCTCCGACCTTGTATGGTCAGATGCTGCTTAGCACTGTCAGAGCAGCTTTTGCTGGGGGATTCTCCCAGCATTTTCCAATAGCGGGAAGGTATTAAATCCCCATTTGACTGCTGGGGACAGAGCCCTGGAGGGGGGAGCAACTTGCCCAAAGTCCCACAGAAAAAGGAAAACAACCAGTAGTGGAACCAATAGGAAACCCAGCAATGGAACTCAGGAGTCCTGGGGGTGTGCTAGGGTGACCAGATGTCCCGATTTTATAGGGACAGTCCCAATTTTGGGGTCTTTTTCTTATCTAGGATCCTATTACCCCCCACCCCCTGTCCCGATTTTTCACACTTGCTGTCTGGTCACCCTAGGGTGTGCACGTGTGTGGGTCCCAGCGCTCCCTGCCCCCCTCATTGAAGCAGATGTGCAGGGTTACTGCCCTGGGAACTGCAGGGCACCAGTGGACATGGGGTTGGCTGGAGGCAGGGTCTGGCTGCAGGCAGGGCAAGGGGTGCGGGACTGGCTGGCTTCAAGCAGGGGGGTGCATCAGGGGTTGGCTGGAGACAGGGCAGGGGGTGCGGGGCTGGCTGCAGACAGGGGGTGCAGGGCTGGTGCAGGCTGGGGGCGGGGTGGGGGCTGGCTGGCTTTGGGCAGGGCCACAGGGGGTGTGGCAGAAGTTGGCTAGAGACAGGGCAGGGGTGTGTCGGGCTGGCTGCAGGCAGGGCAGGGAGGATGCGGCTGGTGCGGGCAGGGCAGAAGGTGCAGGGCTGGCTGGAGACAGAGGCTGGCTGCAGGCAGGGCAGGGGGTGTGGGGCTGGCTGCAGGCAGGGCATGGGGCAGGGCTAGTGCATGGATGTTTCGTGTCCTAGGCAAAACTTCCACCTTGTGCCCTCCCTCCCCGCATCCCCACCCTGAGGCTCCCCACCCGTGGCAGCTCCCCCCCTCCACCCTCTTGTGGCAACTCCCCCGCTCTGTCCTGCGGCACTCCCCTTGCCCCAGCTCACCCCTGCTCCGAGCACGAGCCCCCCGAGCACGCCATGGCCGCTTCACTTCTCCTGCCTCCCAGGCTTGCGGCGCCTAAGCCTGCCAGGCAGTCAAGCACCCTCCTCTGAGCCACAGCAGCCCTGACAGTTGACAATAGAGGCACCTTAACCCCTGAATTCCTTCAATGTGTCCCCCTCCGGGGTCCAGCTCCGATCACCAGATACTCGGGGTATGTCTATACCACCTGCCAAATCGGTGGGCAGCGATCGATCCAGCGGAGGTTGATATATCGCGTCTAGTGTAGATGCAACACATCGAGTGCTCTCCCCTCGACTGCTGCACTCCAGCTCGGTGAGAGGCGCAGGCAGAGTCTACGGGGAGCTGCAGCAGTCGACTCTCCGCGACTGTGACATTACAAATATAATATAATATCTCATTGAAAGGTGACAGGGCCAGAAAGAGTTAATTAACTCATCTCACCAACTGACCTGACCCATGGGGGAACCTTAAGAACTGATTAGCAAGATCTGTAAATGAACAGAGCTTTGAAATGCAAGTCTGCAGTGTTAGATGTAGAAGGGGAAATGTTTGCTCAGGTCTTGTGATGTCAGCAAACAAGTCTTATCTATTGCTATAGTTTTAATTCAAAGAGCAAAAAAGGAATATTAACATTTATGATGATACTTGAGTGAAATAGTATCATTGTCTATGTGTCTCTTTGAAGGTTGTGGTAACCTGTATTTGAACTGTTTAATGAATAAATTACCCTGTGCTAATTGCCAGGATGTTTGGAAGGAGAGTTAAGCCTATTGTTTTCTCAGGCCGAAAGGCTGCTGGAAATGTATAAGAAGCCTGGGACACGATCCTTCTTTATCTCAGATCTGCTTTGAGTTTCAAGAGGGGGAAACCTTAAGCCACAAGGATTGAGATCCCCACTCATTGACTGGAGCCACCCTGAATATGGAAATTGGACTATAACCTACGGACTATATCTAAAAGGACTTTTGGCAACTACAAGCTCACCTCTACTATGTATCTGAACCTCAAGAATTGAATTCAAGTCTGTATGTATATTGATCTTTTAACCAACACTCTCTTTTCTTTTCTAATAAATTTTAGCTTAGTTAATAAGAATAGGCTATAGCATGTATTTTGGGTAAGATCTAAGTTATAATTGAACCTGGGTATGTGGCTGATCCTTTGGGATCGGAAGAATCTTTTCTGTTATATGATGAAGTAAGATTTTCAGGAATCATCATCATATCTGACAGGTGTGTCTGGACAGAGGCCTGAGGCTGGGCACTTTAAGGGAACTGCGTGGTTTAAACTCCTAAGTAACCAGGGAGGTATTACAGAAGCTGTTTTGTGCTGGTTGGTAAATCTAAGTATTGAAATAACCCCCAGCGTTTGGGATTTGTCTTTCCTGTTTTGTTTGCAGTTCACCCTGATTGAGTGACCTCAGCTGGCTCCCACAGGCAGCACCGTCACACCTACATCCAGGCTGTAGGGGTCTGGGGGATCTTAGGGGCCTTGGGGTGCACAGATACCTACGTCCAGGCCGTAGGGGTCCCTGGGGGGCTTAGAGAGTTTTGGGGGGGACACAGATACCAATCTCCAGGCTGTAGGGCTCCCGGGGGCTTAAGGGGTTTTAGGGGGGCACATATTCCTACATCCAGGCTGTAGTGGTACCAGGGGGGCGTAGGGGGTTAGTGGGGGGCATAGATACCTACGTCCAGGCTGGAGGCATCCTGGGAGTCTTAGGGGATTTGTGGGGGCCCAAGATACCTATGTCCAGGCTATAGGGGTACCAGGGGTCTTAGGGGTTCAGGTGGGCACAGATACGTATGTCCAGGCTGTATCGGTCCCAGGGGGGATTAGAGGTTTCGTGAGGGGCACAGATATCTACGTCCAGATTGTAGATGTCCCGAGGGGAGGTTAGGGGGGTTGGGGGTACAAATACCTACGTCCAGGCTGTAGGGGTTCCTGGGGGGTTAGGGGGTCTCTAAGGGGCACATATACCTATGTGCACACTGGAGTGTCCCAGGGGACTTATGGAGTCTATATGGGGCACAGATGCCAATGTCCTGGCTGTATAGGTCCCTGGGGGGCTTAGGTGTTTGGTGGGGGGCACAGATACCTACGTCAGGCTGCAGGGGTCCCGGAGGGGCTTAGGGTCTGTCATGGAGTGTGGTGGAATCCGGCCCTGCACCCCTCTCCCTGGGACACACAGTGACTCAGCCAGCCAGTAAAACAGAAGGTTTATTGGACAACAGGAGTGAAGGATACAGCAGAGCTTGGAGGCACAAGCAGATCCCGCAATCGAGTCCTTCTGGGGGTTCAGGAAACTTAGTTCCCAGTTTGGGATTCCCTGAATTCCAACCACCCAGCTCCAAACCAAAACTGAAGTAACCCAACTCCCTCCAGCCGGCCCCTTCCTGTGTCCAGCTTCCCGGGCAAAGGTGCTGACCCCTCCCCCCTGCCTAGCTCGAGTTACAGTCTTAGGTCCTGTCCCTCACCTAAAGTCACTCCGCTGCTCTCCCCTCCCCCACACAGACAGTCCCTACCCCGTCACAGTAACGCACAGAGCATTTCCCGCAGGGAGCAACAGTGACACCATGTGGCCACGCAGGGTAATGCATAGAGCATTTCCCGCATGGAGCAACAGTGACACCATGTGGCCACACAGGGTAATGCACAGAGCGTCACACCTGCGTAGAGGCTGTAGAGATCCCTGGGGGGCTTAGGGGTCATGGGAGGTACAGATAGCTACGTCCAGGCTGGAGGCATTCCGGGGGGGCTTACGGGGGTTCGTAGGGTCACAGATACCTATGTCCAGGATGGTCGGGACCCTGGGGGAGTTAGGGGGGTTGTGGGGGGCATAGGTACTTGCGTCCAGGCTGTACAGGTCCTGGTGGGGATTAGGGGCTTTGTGGAGGACACCAATACCTACTTCCGGGCTGGAGGGGTCCCTGGACGGCTTAGGGGGTTGTGGTGAGCACAGTTCTCCCTGGGGGTTTAGGGACTTGGTGAGGGGCACAGATACCTATGTATGTCCTGGAGGGGTCCCTGGGGGGGGCTTAGTGGTATTGTAGGGGCCACAGATACCTACGTCCAGGCTATAGGGATTCTGGGGGGCTTAGGGCGTCGGGGGGGCACAGATGCCTACATCCAGGCTGGAGGGGTCCCAGGGGGGCTTAGGGGGTTTGTGGGGGGCACAGATATGTACGTCCAGGCCGGAGAGGTTCTGGGGAGGATTAGGGGGACAGCAGAGATACCTATCTCCAGTATCTAGGGGTCCCTGGGGCGCTTAGGGTTTTTTTTTGGAGGCACAGATATCTATGTCCAGGTTGGAGTGGTTTCTGGGGGGGTTAGGGGGTTCCTTGGGGGCACAGATACCTAAGGCCATGCTGTAGGGGTCCCCATGTGGATTAGGGGTTTCCTGGGGGGCACAGATACATATGTCTAGGCTGTAGGGGTCCCTGGGAGTCTTAGGGGGTTTGTGGGGGGCAGAGATACCTACATCCAGGCAATAGGGCTTCCAGGAGGAATTAGTGTGTTGGGGGTGGGGGCACAGATATCTAGGTCCAGGCTGGAGGGATCCCAGTGGGAGGGGGGCTTAGGCAGTTTGTGAGGGGCACAGATACCTGCATCCAGGCTGGAGGGGTCCCTGGGAGGCTAAGGGGGTTTCTGGTGGGCACAGATACCTACCTCCAGGCTGGAGGGGTTCCTCAGCACTTAGGGGTTGTGGGGGGCACAGATACCTCCATCCAGGCTGGAGGAGTCCAGGGGGGGATTATGGGGTTCGGGGGGGCACAGATACTTATCTCTAGGCTGTAGGTGTCCCTGGTGGGCCTAGGAGGTTTTGGGGGCCCCCAGATACCTAAGTCCATGCTGTAGGCGTCCCTACAGGTGCTTATTGGTTCGTGGGGTGCACAGATACTTATGTCCAGGCTGGAGGGGTCCCGGGGGGGTTGGGGTTTGTGGGGGGCACAGATACCAACCTCCAGGCTGTAGGAGTCCCAGGGGGGCTGTGGGGGTACAGATACCTATATCTAGGCTGGAGGGGTCCTGGGGGGTATAGGAGGTTTGTGGGGGGCACGGATACCTAGGTCCAGGCTGTCAGTGTCCTGGGGAGATTAGGCTGTTCACTGGGGCTCAGATACATCCAGGCTGGATGTGTCCCGAGGAGCTTAGGAGGTTCGTGGGGTGCTCAGACACCTGTGTCCAGGCTGTAGGGATCCCTGGGGTCTTAGGGAGTTCATGGGGGTCACAGATAGGTACGTCCAGGCTGAAGGGGTCGCTGGGGCATTTACGGGATGTGTGGGAGTACAGATACCTACGTCCAGGCTAAAGGGGTAATGGGGGTGCTTAGGGGATCGGGGCAGACACAGATACCTACGTCCAGGCTGTAGGGGTCCCGAGGGGATTGGGGGTTGTGGGGGGCAGAGATACCTACGTCCAAACTGGAGGGGACCCTGGGGGTTTAGCTCATTTGTGTGTGGGGGGGTCACAATTACCTACGTCCAGGCTGTAGGGGTCCCAGGGGGCCTTAGGGGATCGTGGAGGGCACAGATACCTAACTTCAGGCTATAGGGGTCCCTGGGCTGCTTAGGAGGTGGGGGGCACAGATACATATGTCCAGCCTGTAGGGGTCCCTTAGGGGGCTTAGGGGGTTGTGGGGGTAAAAATACCTACATCCTGGCTGAAGGAGTCCTCAGGGGGTTCGTGTGGGTCAGAGATACCTACGTCCAGGCTGTAGGGGTCTTGGGGGGCTTAGGGGGTTTCTGGAGGTCACAGATACCTCCATGCAGACTAGATGGGTCCCGGGGGGATTAGGAGGTTTATGGGGTGCACAGATGGCAACTTCCAGGCTGTACGGGTCCCTGGAGGGCTTAGTGGTTCATGGGGGCACAGATACCTACGTCCAGCTGAGCTTTTCCCTGGGGGCAGCCTGCACGCAGCTGCGATCAGCTGTTTACTGGGCAGGCTCCGCTCAACTGCTCCCCCCTCCCTGCTCCTCCGGGGGCTGAGTGAGTCCCCCCCTCAAACAGCCTCAGGGCTCGGGCTGGGTGGGGGTGTGGGGCCAGCAGCAGCACAGCCCGCCCCGCTTCCTGGGGCTGCCCCGCATCTCTCGGGCTGATGGCTCTGCCATGGCCTCCGCGTGAATCACTGCTCCCTGCCCACCAGGCTCGGCTCTGGCCACAGCAGCATCGGGTGCCCCAGGGAGCCCGGCTAGGCTGGGGCTGGAGGAGGTTGGGGGGAGGAGAAGCTCCAGATACCAGCAGGAGGTGGGGGGAGAGGAGCCGAGCTGGAGTGGGGGAGGAGAAGCCCCGGACTGGGCTGGAGCCATGCTGGCGAGGGGGAGGGGGAGGGGGAGGGGGAGGGGGAGGGGGAGGGGGCGGGGGGGGGGAGGAGAAGCCCCGGGCCCCTGCAAGAGCTGCAGTGTGTGGGGGGAAGCGTCAAGCTGGGGCAGGGAAGGAGAAGCCACGCAGGGTTGGGAAGGGGAGAAGCCCAGACCCCAACAGGAGCTGCACTGGAGGGGTGGGGGGGATGAAGGGGGAGAGGAGCCACCCTGGGGGAGGGAAGAGAAGCCCTGGATCCTGGTAGATGTGGGGCTGAAGTCCCCGGCTCGGGAGCCCCAGCCACCTTAGTGGCAGAAGTTGCAAGGCTGAAGCCCTGATCCTACTCTGTGTGCAGCTGCCCTGAGCCCCTCTCGCTCCCATCCCCTCTGTGGAGCTGGCTCCCACTCTCCAGCTGTGGAGAAATTCAGCCCAAATCTCCCCATGTTGGGATCTCCATTTCCCCCACTGTCACTCAGCCATGAATGGATTTAGCCCAGGAGGCAGGATCAGCATTGGCCCCATTTGGCAGGTGGGCTCTAGGGCACAAAGAGGTGCAGTGACTTTCCCAAGGCTAAGCAGGGAGTCTGTGGTAAAGCAGAGACTCAAACCCAGAACACTTGAACCTGAGTCCTGTGCCTTAACCACTAGGCAACCTTCCCACCGAAGGAGAGGGAACCCCCTCTGCCACTTTGAGTGTGTGGGTGGGAGCAGCCACTAGACAGAGCTGCCAGGAGGTGGGGAGGGGGGTTGGACAGTTGGGGGCGTGATTAGGAGGTGGTGGGGTCTCTGGAGTGGGTGGTCATGGGACAAGTAGCAGGGGGGTTGGATGGGTTGAGGGTCCGCGGGGTGCCTGTCGAGGGGTGGGGGGTGGAGTGGGGTTGGGGCAGGCAGGGAGCAGAGGGAGTTGGATGGGTCGGGAGTTCTGGGGGTCCTGTCAGGGGGCAGGGAGCGGTTGGATGGGAGTGTGAGTCCCAGGGGTCTGTCTGGGGGTGGGGGTGTGGCTAAGGGTCAGGGGGACAGGTAGGGGGTAGGGTCCTAGAGAGGCAGTTACAGTGGGGTGGTCCCAGGAGGGGGAAGTCAGCGGATAAGGAGCAGGGGCAGTTCTGAGGGGGGCAGCCAGGGGGCAGGAAGTGGGAGGCAGTGGATGGGTGGGGCTAGGGCGGGGCTCCCTGGGTGCCCACCCTAATGAAATGTCCTGCGCCCGCCTATGGTCACGGGGGTGAGCTACTTGCATCCTTTTCCCGTTTGTGTCATTTCTTTCCATCTCAAAACCTGATAACAATTCTCTCTAGTTCTTCCCCTTCTCTCCCCTCCCCACATGTGGCTAGAAAATCCAAGGAGATTCCTTTGTTTTCCCTACAATTATTGACTCTCTAGTCTCTTATTTGCCCTATTTTCTCTGTAATTGACCAACTGCCATTTCAGTTCTGCTCAGCTCTGGGGTGTGAACCCAGCCCGTTTTATCTGCAGCAATTTGTCCTTGGGTAGGTGGGAATTTGCTGTCCTGTGTCATTCCTCCAACGTGTGTGGTGGTTAGTAGGTGCTGGCTGGGGCAGCCGCAGACATGGCTGCCTCTGGGGGGGAGATGGGGTGGCCGATCTCTGCCAGAAACAGGACATGGCCGCACAGGAGGGGAAGGGAGGAGCCAGTGTCCCTACAACGCCTGCCCAGCCCCTTTGGTTCTGCTCCTTTCTAGCATTTTGTTCAGAGACTTTATTACTGTGGAGCTGAAAAATCTCCCTGTGGGCTTAGCCTGGCAGGAGGGGCAGGTCTCCCCTGCAATAAAGAGATGGAGCATGTTCCCAGCATGGCAGAATCTAGGCTGTGTCTGTGCAGGGAAAGATCCTGGGGGAATCGTGATGTGACATGAACTAAAGCCTGTTCTGAGACCTCCACATTTGCCCTTCTCGCCCTGCCAGGCTGCAGGATGTGTCTATGTTTCGCTCCAGCTCATCCCATCCTCCCATGGGACAGGGAAGGGAAACGGCTGCGGAGGAGCCAGTTCAGTCAGGGATTATCGGTGGAGGGGGCTGGTGGGTTCCTGCTGGAGGGGAGGGACAGCAAATACACAGGAGGTGGGAGGCTTGGGCAGTCTGGTTTGGAGGTTGGAGTTTGCCAAAATATTCCAAGGGTGGAGAATGGGAGGAGGCCAGGGTGTGGCAAACCTCTTGGGACTGGTTTAATATGTGGCTTCCATTCTAGGAACAGACCTATGAGGTTAGAGGGTGGAAATGCTCTAATTTGTGGGACAGGAAACACCCCCCTAGGTGGGGCTAGGAGAACGGACCAGACTCCCAGGGCTGGAGCCTGACCTGGTTAACCAGCGGCTGCTGTGAGATGTGAGGGGGCACCACCAGTGAGGCTTGGGGGAGGGGAAGTTCTTAACCTTTTTCTTTCTAAGGCCCCCAATGTGCTATAAAAACTCCATGGCCCTGCGTTTGCCTGGTTCTCTGCATATAAAAGCCAGGGCTGGCGTTAGGGGGTGGCAACCAGGGCAATTGCCTAGGCCCCATGTGACAGGCCCCCCGCAAAGCTAATTGTTCAAGCTTTGGCTTTAGCCCTGGTGGCAGGGCTCATGGCCCCAGGCTTCAGCCCCAGGCAATGAGGTTTGGGCTTTCTGCCCTGGGCCCAAGCTAGTCTAACACAGGCCCTGCTTGGAGGACCCCCTGAAACCTGCTTGCAGCCCCCGAGACGTCCAGGGACCCCTAGTTGAGAACCACGGCCTTAGGGGATGTGCCCCTCCCCCATACCCAGCTCCAGGGCTGGCCTTAGAGAAAATGGTACTTTGGGTGAACTTGTATTTTGGTGCCCCCCATTCCCCCTGGCCCTCACAGGCTCCCCACCATCATGTCCAGACCCCAGTGCCTCCCTCTAGTGCTTAATGTTATTGAAAGAGGCACCAGAGCTCAGTCCTGGGACAAATTCAGCACTGGCAGGGCGGCCTCACAGCGGCGGCTGCTGGCCGAGCGCCCAGCTCTGAAGCCAATGCCACCGCCAGCAGCAGCGCAGAAGTGAGGGTGGCCTGGTGTGTGGTGTATTGTGCAGCCTTTTATTTTATGTAAAGTACAGTTTGTAATGGGGCATTACACGGCCACGGGGTCGGCTCTGGTGGCGACAGTGTCAAGCTTAACAGAGTGAAAGTCGCCTCTGCTACTTGCTTCAAATGTACAGTCTCTAGGAACACACACAGAACAAGGGTAGTGACCACACGGCCATTCACAAGCACAAGGTCTGGTCGGTTTTACAGGTTTTATTAAAGTTACACTTCAGGCTATGACGACCCAGGCACATAGACATTCTATAAAGACCTGTGCAAAAGTTACAAGTCTAGTTCTACTCACACCTGAACAATAGTGTTGGGGTCTGATGAGTCTCTCGTGGATTGGTCACCAGTAGAGGGATGGTTCCTGCTGGAGTTTCCCATAGGGAGCTCCATTTTCCCACTCTGGCCCCGCCTTTTTATAATGTGATTCTGATTATACCTCATTAGCTTGACGCACAACCTGTATCCTCTCGATAAGGCACAATTGGAAACAGAGGTGCCGTTACAGAAATTTTTATTTAAAATTAATCTTCTGACTAAATTTTTCACCATTACCACTTGGTACCTCTTCTCCCATCATCTTAGGGCATCGGGTTATTCCTCGGCTATTTACTTCTGTCAGTGTTTCTTAGCTCCAAGGCCTAAAATAGCGAAGCTAAAATCTTGCAGGTCTCAGCCTACAGGCCTTGCCTTTCAACCCTATTTACTTAACTAGAGAATAGATCGATCGGTCTGCAGAGAGAATAATCATGTATTAAGGATCTAACATACAGTGATTCTAGATGACATAACGTGTTAGTTATTTATAACACCACACAGTAAATGAACGGTAAACTAAAATCACTGGCTGCCGTTCCCACCCTCACTCCTACACTGCTGCTGTGGCTTGTGGTGCCTGGCGCTCTGCCTGCAGCCCAAGACGGGCTTTGTGCTTCACAGGGGAGCTGCATCTTGCTGGAGCCCCAGATACCCTGCAGCCCTGTGGCTGCTCCTGGCTCACCAGGGGCCATTTCAGATTTTGGGGAGGGGCAACTTTAACTGTGATTCCAAGGGCTACAGACGCCCTGAAAACTGTAGGGGTTTTTTCAGAAAATAACTTAGAAATTCACTGATGAGTAGTGTATCTAATTGTTATATAAAGAAAGATAAATATATACTGACTCCAATTACAGCCACATATTAAATTTAAAAGTAAATTTAGAACAATCAGGAGATAATACTGCAAGATATTCCCTGTCCCAAGCCTTGAGGTATCAGTTCTGGAGCTTTGATGGAGGTATCAGAAACACAAGTCTGATACTTTGCACCCTCTCTTCAGCAGAGATAAATAAATATAGAGAAAGGAGGCAGATTTTACTGAACAGACACGCTCTGTGTTAGTGCCATTATCTCCTCTATTTTAGTCAATTGTTTTTCACTCCACTGAAAACATATTTACTTAATTTTCCATACGTGATTAAAGTTTTTTCTCTTTTATTAAGAATGGGATTTTATTTTTCTAGTTATTTTGGCATTTATGTTTACTGGTCACAGTCATGAATGTGACTCACTAACATTTGACTCCATCACTGCTGTTAGTATGATACTTGGAACTGCATTTATTTTCATAGAAATGTTAAGTTACTTTCCAGATATAACTGTACCATGAAGTTTGGGGGAGTCAGGGCCCTGCACCTCCCCCACTTCCTGTGATTCACGGTGACTCTCAGCCAGTCAGTAAAACAGAAGGTTTATTAGATGACAGGAACACAGCCCCAAACCAGAGCTTGTAGGTACAGACAACAGGACCCCTTGGTCAGGTCAGTCTTAGGGGGTTGGAAGCCAGACCCGGTTCTGGCCTCTCTCCATTTCCCCAGCCATTTCCAAACTGAACCCCACCCCTCCAGCCACACCCCCCGGCTCCTCCTCCAGCCTTTGTCCAATTTCCTGGCCAGAAGGTGTCACCTAGGCCCATCCCCCTCCTGGGCTCAGGTTACATGCTCAGCTATTGTCCCTCAAGTGAGGTCACACCCTGATATCCCATCCCCAATACAGACAGTCCCAGTAACACTCCCCCGCAAAATCCCCAGGTGAATCCTCCCCACTCCCTGCTTCGTCACAGACTAAAAATACAATCTGAAGATAAGTGATCTTCATCTGCACAGCGTCTGAAGTTTTGAGATTAGCTATTTTGTTTTAAACGAGCCCTGCTAAGGTAAGTACATTATTTGATTGTACCATTTTAAATAATGAATGACAAAACACAATACGGCAACAACAGTAATAATGACAATTACTCCAGCCAGGACAGGTGAGGCATTTTAGAACTCGTTACTGAAAGAACTGAATTTAAGCATAAGACAAAAATAAAATGATGAAATGCACAGACCAGTTAAAAAGTTAAAATACCAGCACTGTCATCCTGACCGAATGTGAAAGAATAAAGTGACAGAGACTATACGTACTTTGCACATTTTGACAGGCAGTAAAAAGAAGTAATAACAGTAATTGAAGTGTCTGTTGTGGGGTGTGTGTGTGTGTTGGGGGAGGAGTGTGAGACACAGCCCGCTGTCATTTCCAGCACAGCGACACTCACTAGTCCGAAGGCTCGTTCACACAGCAGCAGGGGCCAGCAGCTCCCACTCCTGACCCAGAGGCAGCAGCACAGAATCTTGTCCCCCCAGCTCAGCTCAGCTCAGCAGAGACTGGGCAGAGAGGCAGGAGGGTGGGGCCACCCTGACATCAGCAACCCCCCTGCCCAGCACACAGGAGGCTCCTGGGAGCAGCTTGGCAGGGGCAGCTCCAAGTGTGGGGAGGGGGCAGGGCTGCAGGAAGACCTGCAGGGGCAGACAGCTGAAGAGAAGTGGGGAGAGGAGAGACAGGACACCCCTGCTGGAGGAACCCCTCGTTGAGGGTCCGTCCCTTGCCTGCCCATCTCAGTAGGCCACAGGGCTGTGCCAGAGGCCCCACCGGTGGGTCACTGGAGGCCAGTGACTGCACCCCCCCATACGCTGCGAGAGGAGCTGCGGGAGTTCCTGGACGACGTCAGGGGCTCCTGCAACTTGGTACTGTTTGCTCTCCAGCGATGGGGGGATTTCCACCAGATCCTCCGGGCCGCAAGGGCCCTCACGGGGGAGGGCAAAAGGACCGGGAAGCAGGGTGCCACGGCTTACCACCGGGTCCGCAGCTTCCGTGACTCCTTGCTCATCTTCGGGGTAGGTCATGGTTTGCTGCACGGCCCAAGGGGAGCCGTGGATGCCCCTGCTGACGAAGATCCCCCCCAGCCCTCCTCATGGCACTCGTCACCTTTGCCACATTGAACGCCTGGAGCTGTAGGGTGGGTTTCCGCAGGAGCCAGGTGCTCTCCTTCCTTCAGGAGGGGGGTACTCTTGGTTTTCCAAAGGCAGCTGGAGTGGGGGGACAGGGTCTACTTCAACCATCTCACAACCTGTAGGGCTGGAGTTGCCACCCTGTTCTTCCCCGACCTGTGGCCCAAGGTGCTGGGGGTCGCCGAGGCTCTGCCGGGCCACCTGCTGCACCTCTGGGTCCACACTGAGGGGTTTGTGGTCAACCTTGTGAACGTCTATGCCCCGACATTGGGCCCGGAGCGACTGCGGTTCTATCAGCAGGCGTCCGCCTTCCTCAGCTCCTTGGGTCCTTGTGAGTGCCTGGTCCTGGGCGGGGACTTCATCATCATCCTAGAGGAGCGGGACCGCTCGGGGACCGAGCAGAGCCCGGGCGCCGCGGACATCCTCCGGGAGATTGTCAACCATCACTCCCTGGTGGACGTCTGGCACGACCACCAGCCGGATGATGTCTCCACGTTTACCTATGTCCGGGTGGGACCCCATCGGTCGTGCCACTCCCGGTTGGACCGCATCTATTTGTCACGCTTCCGTCTTTCATGGGCCCAGTCCTCCAGCTTCCGGCCGGCCCCTTTTTTGGATCACCACCTTGTCACTGTGAAGGCCTCTCTCTGTGCAGAGACCGGGGCTGGCCTATTGGCACTTCAACAACAGCTTGCTGGAGGATGTGGGCTTCGTGGCGTCCTTCCGGGAGTTCTGGCTGGCCTGGCGAGGGCAGCAGCGTGCCTTTCCCCCGGCGCGGCGCTGGTGGGACGTGGGGAAGGTGCGCGCCTGGCTCTTCTGCCGTGACTACACACGGGGCGCCAGCCGACGGAGGGATGCGGCGATAGGGCAGTTGGAATGGGAGGTCTTAGAGCTGGAGAGGCATCTGGCAGCCAGCCCCGAGTATCCATCCCTTTGCGGAGCGTGCCAGGAGAAGCGGGAGGAGCTCCGGGTCCTTGAGGACCATAGGGCCTGGGGTGGCTCTATTCGATCCCGCAGCCACCTCCTTCAGGAGATGGATCGCGGCTTCTGCTTCTTCTATGCCCTGGAGAAAAAGAGGGGGGCCAAGAAGCACGTCACCTGCCTTCTGGCAGAGGACGGGACCCCCCTCACGGATCCGGCGGAGATGTGCGAGAGGGCCCGGACCTTCTATGCGCATCTTTTCTCCCCGGAGCCGACCTATCCTGCCGCTTGCAGAGTGCTCTGGGACAGGCTCCTGATGCTCAGCGCGGGCGACCAGGACCGGCTACAGCTCCCTCTCTCTCTGGCCGAGTTCTCGGACCCCCTCCGTCGCATGCCCACCAACAAATCTCCGGACATGGACGGGCTGACCGTGGAGTTCTACCGCCTGTTCTGGGACGTCCTTGGCGCGGACCTGGCCAGCGTCTGGGCCGAGTCCTTGCAGGGTGGGGTCCTCCCTCTCTCTCATGCAGGCGGGCCGTGCTTGCCTTATTGCCGAAGAAGGGGGCATCTGTGATTTACGGAATTGGCGTCCCGTCTCGCTCCTCAGCACAGACTACAAAATCGTAGCCAAGGCCATCTCACTGCAGCTGGGGGCCGTGCTGGAGGACGTGATCCACCCAGACCAGACCTACACCGTCCCGGGCCGCAGCATCTTTGACAACCTCTATCTGGTCCGGGATCTCCTGGAGCTTGGGTGCAGGGATGGTCTGTCGTTCGCCCTCCTGTCCCTGGATCAGGAGAAGGCGTTCAACATACTGGACCACGGGTATCTCCTGGGCACTCTGAGAGCATTAGGCTTTGGGTCCCAGTTTGTGGGTTTTCTCCAGGTGCGTACGCTTCCGCAGAGTGTCTGATTAGGCTCAACTTGACCCTGACCGAGCTGGTCAGCTTAGGGCGGGGACTGCTGCAGGGGTGCCTCCTCTCGGGCTAGCTGTACGCTCTGGCCATCGAGCCCTTCCTCTGTCTCCTCCGCAGGAGGTTGACGGGGTTGGTGCTTCGGGAGCCGGAGCTGCGGCTGGTCCTGTCAGCATACGCCGACAATATGCTTCTCGTGGTCCAGGACCCGGGCGACTTGGCACGGGTGGAGGCTTGCCAGGCGGTGTACTCAGCAGCCTCCTCTGCCCGGGTCAACTGGGTCAAGAGCTCTGGCCTGTGGTCGGGGATGGGTGGCAGGTGAGCTCCCTCCCCCCCGCACTTCAGGCCATCCGGTGGAGCGTGGGTCTATTGCAGCGTTTATCTCTCTGCCACGCATCCATCTCTGCCGGAGAACTGGCAAGGTTTGCAGGGCAGGGTGGTGGAGCGGCTCCGGAAATGGACAGGACTCCTCTGCTGCCTTTCCCTTCAAGGGAGGGCACTGGTGCTCAATCAACTAGTCCTGTCCATGCTCTGGTACCGGCTCAACACCCTGGTCCTGGCCCCAGCCCCGGGCTTCCTGGCCGACCTCCAGAGGGTGGTTCTGGAGTTCTTTTGGCCAGGACTGCACTGGGTCCCTGCAGGGGTCCTCCACCTGCCCCTGGAGGAGGGAGGGCAGGGCCTGAAGTGCCTGTGCACTCAGGTCCATGTCTTCCGCCTCCAGGCACTGCAGAGGCTTCTTTATGGTGTGGGTAGTCCGGAGTGGAGAGCACTGGCGCACGCCTTCCTGCGCTGCTTCCGAGGGCTCCGATACGACCGGCAGCACCTTTATCTCGATCCAAGGGGTCTTCTGCGAGACCTCTCCGAGCTGCCAGTCTTCTATCAGGACCTCTCCGGACCTGGAAGCTGTTCTCTGCGACCAGGTCTGTGGCGGCCATCGAGGGGGTAGATCTCCTCGCTGAGCCCCTGCTACACAACCCCCAGCTCCGTGTGCAGGTGGCGGAGTCCCCCGTGGTGCGCCAGAGGTTGGTCCTGGCAGAAGCTACCAGGGTCAGAGACCTCCTGGACTACAACCGGGGAGACTGGCTAGATCCCCTGACGCTCACCCGGCGTTTGGGGCTCTCCAGACCTTGTACTCCCCCGGAGCATACTACAGGAGGTGGAGGCCGCTTTACTGCCCGGTGCTCGGGCCTCTCTCGACCAGGTCCTGTGAGAGGGCACGCCCTGCCCACCCCGAGCCCTCCGGACCTTTTCATCGGGCTCCTGCCCCATGGACCTGACCGGCCCCCCCGCCCCTTCTCCGCAAGCCGGCTGCACAACCTGCAGCCGGTCCGTTTTCAAACCGCGCCAAGGAAGCATCTCTACATGCTCGTGCTCCACACCCTTCAGTTCTTCACCCTCGTGTCCGCCCCCGATACAAAGTGGCCAGACCTCCTGCCACCTCTGGAGGGTGAGAAGCCCCGGTGGGTCAGCCTTTACTCTACCCTGGTCCCAAGGCCCGCCGGGGATATCAGTTGGCGGCTCCTCCATGGCACCGTGAGCACGGGCGTGTATTGGCGTGGTTTACCCATCCCAGACACCTGCCCCTTCTGCGGCTTGAGGGAGACCCTGGCGCATGTTTACTTGGAGTGCACCAGGTTGCAGCTCCTATACTGTCTCCTCACGAATATCCTCTTACGTTTCTGGCTGCACTTTTCCCCTCACCTCCTTCTCTATGCACTCCCTATCCGTGGCTCCACAAATTCGCGGGACCTCCTGGTCAACCTCCTCCTCGCCCTGGCTAAAATGGTCATCTACGCAACCAGGGAGAGGAGGTTGCCCGATGGAGACTCCGGTGACTGTGGGGCTTGTTTCCGATCCTTGGTTCGTTCACGTATCTGGGCAGAGTTCCTCTGCGCAGCATCCTCTGGCTCCCTTGATGCCTTCGAGGAGCAGTGGGCGCTGTCCGGGATTTTCTGCTTGGTGTCCAAGTCAGGCTCCCTTCTAATGACCCTTTGACTGCACTCCTGTCCCTGTTCTTTTATGAGTTGTCCCGCGGAATCAGTGGGTTTCTGAGGTCCTGTAGATCCTCCCCTTAGGCTGGGGGGGATGCCTTAGCATTGGATGGGCTTCTGTCCCCCTAGTTCCCAGAAACCCAATAGGTACACACAACAAATTCCGTTTACTTATGTGTCTAATAATTGGGCTCTACAATTTCACCCAATTTGCCTCGTACCGAAGTTAGCCTTAGTGGCCTGTAATTGCCAGCTGCGTCTCCGGAGCCTTTTTTATACACTGCTCCAGCCAGGGACTAAAGGCAGCCCCAGACTTTCCCTTTCTCCCTTCTGGGAAATCAAGTTCAAGTTCTACAAGGAGCTAAAGAAGCCTTAACCCTGCATCTGAATTCATGTCACATTTCTCACTACCCGACACAAACAAATGTCATTTCAATCCCAGGTGAGTCCACTTCAGTCATTCCTCAGCCCCATTCCTTCACCCTCCTGCCTTAGCTTAGGGCATTGTGCCACCCTGTGGGTGTTTCATTTCCCTCCTCAGTTTCACACAGAGACACAATTTCCTTTGCTGTCAACGAACAGCAAAACCTTTCTGTGTCTCTAGTCTAAGCGAGGGCATTCAATTCCATTGAAACCTTCTCTCCTGCAATGGCAACAGTCAGACAGAGGGGACGTGGCCACCTTCAGCCCTGAGAGTGAGATATTCACTGTCCTCTTTCTTCAAGCTGCTGTTATTAATCCATAAAACATGAACCATGGAATAAAAAGCTGAGTTTACTCCAGGGTGAGGAAAGAAAGGAGCCACCAACTCCCCAAAAAATCTCTATGCCCCAGAGAGAACCTGCCCCTGCTATTGGAATCACTGATGTGCTTCAGCTACAATGGGGAAAGTATCTGCCCTGATGGGGGTACAGCTCAGTGGTAGAGTGTTTGACTGCAGATCAAGTGGTCCCTGCTTCAAATCCAAGTGCCCTCTAAGAAGCATCTTATTTTTTTATTTTTATTTTTGAAAAAAGGGAAAACATTTTCATTTCCATTCTCCATTGTGTTCAGGAGCTCCACTATATAGGGATGCTTGAAATGAATGGAAACACTCAACATTTCACTGTCCAAATGCATAAAAACCGAGCAAACCTGTCCATCAGCTGAAATCAGTTCCAATCCTCTAAGTGTCTAGTTTATGTTTTCATCAATTCAACAAAGAGATCATATGACTGTACATTTGCAGATCCCTCTTCTGCAGGCCTGTGCTGTGCAGAAGAACAAGAACCACGTCCAGTTGGGGTTCAGGAGTCTGACGAGCAAAGGCAACTTGGTGCGGGCTAAAGTCACCAGCACTTTGGCTACTTCCCATTCAACCAGCAGCTGAGCCCCTAGGACAAGGCATGAGAAGAAGACAGTGGCTGTGAGCAGGAAAATAGCCACCAAGAAACTGGCTCAAGCTGTCAAGATCCTCAGGAAGGTCACCAAGCCCATGTCTAGAATGTACTGACTGCAGCGGGGACCAAAAAGGCAGAGAAAAGCCCTCAAAAGTTCTAAGCTGCCACGCCCCAGAAGGTGATCAAAATCCTACCTAAAATCAAGACAGGATAAGGCTAATGTCATCTCCAAAGCCAGGGCTAAGAAGGTAACACAGAGAAAGAAGTGAAGAGATTTCCTTTGGGATGACTCCTGCTCCCCTAATTGCTCTTTAATGAATCACCATGGACCACCCAAAGAGATCAAAGTCCTGCAGGACAAACAGCCCCATGGACAGTATAATGAAGTGGTGGCAGTAGGGGGAAGTGTTTCTCTTCCAGAGGGGAAGTGCTGTGTTTTGTGTAACACCTGCCAGGAGAGTGATGCACTGACAGGGCAGCTGCCCATAGCTCCCACATGAGCTCATTCTCTTCCATCTGCTTCTGCTGTTATTTCAGAGCCAACACTAGCGGGAGTGTGTCCCTGTCACTTCACCAGCTCTAGAACAGGCTCTGTCTGCATCCCAGCTCTGATTAATCCCTCTTTTTAATGTATTCCTACTGTGATACTTTCCCAGTTCTCTGCCTCATTCTAACATTCCCATCAGAGACTGACTATGGGGAGGAACGGACTAACTTGTGTGACATTCGGTAACTTGCCATAGTATGTGACTGAATCCTCCATTGGAGGTGGGCAGGAGCCTGTTACACACATAAAATAGCTAAGCTTTACCAAACTACCTGCTACACATTCAAAGCTTCTATTGTGTGTGTACAGGAAATTGGGGCTCTGAGAAATGGCAACTTCCCTTTAACACAGATCATTGTTTTCTGTACTTCCAGAGGCATTGAAATAGAAGCACATTACCTTTCAACAGCTGCTATTTCATGATCAGCAGCAGAGCCTCTGTCAATTTACCATCCATAGAGCTGATTGTTCTAACTGCAGGGTTATCCAGACCATTCAGTAACATTATCGCTCTGTTTACAAAGCCTTTGGTTAGTGACGAATCATGAGACTTATCCCTTCCTGCTGTAATTCCACTGACTCCAGTGTTCTCTTTCCCCAGTGCTGGTTCCAAGAAAATAAAGAAATTAAAACAACCTACAGAACTAACATGCTGTGGGAAAGTGGAAATGCTGATAGCTCAAATAATTCAGTTTCTTCTGTGTCTTGTGTGTGTCTGTCTGCTTTGTGTGTGTGACCGGTGGAGCTTTTTGTTTGCTCCAGGTAGGTTCAACCCTGTCAGATTTGTCTGTGGGGAGGGGCCAGAGAAAACAGACACCCTGGCCTTCCAGATTGGGGTTAGGTAAAGGAGTAACAACCCTGTCCCGTAAAAAACAAAAAAATGTTCAGAAACAGTGGTAGGAACAGTGCTAGAGAAACTGGTAAATAATCACAATGCCCAGGCTTGAAGTAATCGGCAATACAGAATTCAAAAAGCAAAGCTCAGGGGAGATTTGGGGTTTATTCTCTGAACTTAGCCATGTGCTATAGCACAGGGAGCACTTTTGGAAGTCTCCCATCCCACAACTGGGGAAAGGAAAAGGATTCTTAGGTTCTAGCACGGATTGAAGGAGGATGGTGATGGGGAATAAGGGAATCCCTCTGACTTACCCTAACTACATCTGTTGTTACAATGGGTGAAATGACATTTTTCCCTACCCCTGCCCTGTTCCTCCTCTTTGTTATAGTTCAATATATTTTAAGTGTGGAAAATGGTAGTAAAAATATCTGCTCTCCAGCACAACCTGAAGCAACATCAGAGCAACTGGGAATGGAACAATTTGTTCTCAAAGGGAGAACTCGATGACTAACAATCGCTTTGAAATGGGGGAACAGGATAACCGTGATGCTCAGGGTTTGTTTAGACTAGGAAAAGTGATGGAGTTTAGGTCAGGTCAAGGGGAAAGCTAATGCCAACCACTGCACCTGGGCTGCATCTGCACTACAACTTTTTACATTAAGATCACTAACTTGAGCAGCCAACGCCATGTACAGTCCTAGTGGATGGAAGGCACAGGTAGTTTTTGCCTCAGTGTACCTTGTTGGTGTCTGCGACACATAAGGTTCAATAAATAGGATTTAAAGCCAAATGGCTGTGTTTATTTAGCGGTGATAGTTACACTTTAGGCTAGGAAAAGTAACTTATTAGTAATAGCTCTTATTTACTTGAACTATACACTTTTTTATACAAAAAGGGAAAGCAAAACAAAAGAGCAGGCTATAAAAGCAAAGCTAATCGTCTCCCTTATACACAGAATAAAACAGCAGGCAGAAAGCAGAAGGAGGGAGATAAAGACAAGGCAATAAAACAAGTTATAAAAACAAACTTGACCATAATAAAACAGCAGACGAGAAACACAAGAAGGGGGTAGAGACGGAGGTGGGTTAGCAAACGTAGGCTGCTTGCAGGAGTTACAGAATACGTACCACAACCCAGACGTTAACTAACCAGCAGCACAGACCCCAAGTACATGACGAATTGGAGGACGTGGTTTTGTTTATACGACACAATATGACACGAGCCGGCAAAAACAGAGGGTTCTCCTGGCTGAAAGGGTGATCAAGCCTTTCAGCTGACATGTGGAAAACTCCTACTGACTCTGCGCAGGCTACAGTTTTGTCTGGGAGCTTTTACTCGTGTCAATTTTGGATTGGTTTTCCATTACATATATCAGCATCGGATTGGTCCCTAGCTCCTTCGCCTTCCAGGTTCTGGGTTGGGGCCCCCCACGTCAGCAGAGGCTGCACATGGCATGCTACTTCTTTGTCCGAGACAGGCTAGCATGTCTATATATGGCTCACAGGGGCGGGCACCCAGCATGCTATTCCTTTGTTCATAATACGCTCGCATTACTGCATACAGCTCTGGCTTATACGGCTCTTGCCTTATTTGGGGACGGCTTTGCTCTGACCAACAATTGGCCAGGTCGATTGCTTAAGCAAAGGTTTAGGGTTGCGACAGTTGGGATCAAACCTCTCTCTCCCCGACCTGGAGCTGATGAACATTCCTGGCTAGAGGGACACAAACTCCTATGACTCAAAAGGAAAGGAGTTGATAGAAAAGATCATAGGACTGACCCCAAAGAAGGATGAGTGCAAAAGGCAGAAGCAGGCAACTTATCTGGTGGAGTTGAGAGATCACGGTGAAGATGGTGCAAAAATCACTCTGGGAATTAGCAAATGTGATTTTTTTAAAAAAATTTTTTTGGCCAACTCCAGTCAAGGGATTTATTACAATTCTCTCTCATGTGGATTATCTGATGTCTAATGAGGCTTTAGTGCTGACTGAGGCTTTTCCCGCACTCAGAGCTTTTCCCACACTCTCCCATGTGGAGTCTCCTAGGTGAGACAATGTTTGAGCTGTGCCTGAAGCTTTTCCCACACTCAGGGTATGGCTACACTTGAAATTTCAAAGCGCTGCCATGGCAGCGCTTTGAAGTGTGAGTGTGGTCAGAGCACAAGGGCTGGATGCAAACCACATCTTCCCAGTGCTGCAGCACTAATTACACTGAGGCTTTACAGCGCTGTATCTTGCAGCACGCGGGGGTGTTTTTTCACACCCCTGAGCACGAAAGTTGCAGCGCTGTAAAGTGTGAGTGTAGTCATACCCTCAGAGAACGTGTACGGTGTCTCCCGTGTGTGGATTCTCTGATGTAAGATGAAGCCTGAATGATTAAAGAAACATTTCCCACACTCAGAGCATCCATAAGGTTTCTCACCAGGGTGGATTTTCCTATGTTTGATAAGGTGTGAGCTCCGACTAAAGCTTTTCCCACACTCAGAGCATATGTAGGGCCTTTCTCCTGTGTGGATTCTCTGATGTCTGATAAGGTCTGACTGCCAACTAAAGCTTTTCCCACACTCAGAGCACGTGTAGGGCGTCTCTCCATTGTGGATTCTCTGATGTGTGATAAGATTTGAGCACTGATTGAAGCTTTTCCCACACTCAGAGCAAGTGTAGGGCCTTTCTCCTGTGTGGATTCTCTGATGTGTGATAAGGTTTGAGTTCCGACTAAAGATTTTCCCACACTCTGAGCATGTGTAGGGCTTCTCCCCTGTGTGGATTCTACGATGTCTGATAAGGTGTGAGTTCTGACTAAAGATTTTCCCACACTCTGAGCATGCGTGGGGCGTTTTTCCTCTGTGGATTCGCTGATGTGACATGAGAGCTGAACTATTGATGAAGCATTTCCCACACTCAGAGCATCCATAAGGTTTCTCACCTGTGTGGATTCTCTGATGTCTCATAAGGGCAGAGCACTGATTGAAGCTTTTCTCGCACTCATGGCATGTGTAGCGTGTCTCTGCCAAGTTGATTCTTTTGCTTGTTATAAGGTCTGAGAGGCTACTAAAGTTTCCCTCTGGTCTTCCCTGAGTCTCACAGGCTTTTGGTTTTTCTGGGAGTGCACAGTTCCCAGAAACATTCCCTTTGGATCTTCCTGATAAAGTTCCATGTGGTTCTCTTTGCTCAGCATCTTCCTGATGGGGTTTCTCCTCCTCATTCTGACTCACCATCCCATCACCTGATGGGAGACAGAGAGAATCCAGACATAGGTCACTACCTGCACCGGAAAGAATGAAAATCTCAGAGAGAGGAATGGAAAAAGGGATGAACAATCCAAAATGTGTGTGGGAGAGATCAAACCTATCAGGAGCTGATTTTTCCCAAAACCTTCCCCAGAGGAGAGAGGAAGGGATCAGTTTTGGTCTGCATCTCACGAGATCACTCAGGGGAAAGTGAGATCGGAGAGCGACCTGCTGCCAGTTCTCAGTCAAAATAGGAGGGAAGGCATGAGTGATATCTGCCATAATGATTCCACATCTGCAGGGAACAATCCTGAACTTGGAGAGCTCACAGGGTCTTTGTACGGCATCCCAAATGTTTCCTGCATTCCCACATAGTTCTTGAGTTGGTTTAACCAAGTCCTCACCTGGGAAGGCAGCTCTTGGAAGCACTTCTTTCTCAGAGCCCTGGAGGTCTGCGACCCATGGCTCTTCCCCTCGTTCCAGCTGGGAGATCACATCAGGTTTGGAAACTGGAAACCCTACTGCAGGCAAAGAAAACCAGGGAAGTCAGTGGAATTTGTGGGATACTTGTCACAAAGAATAGTCCATGTTTTAACTCCCAGCTCATTGTTAAGCAGCAACATCCCAAGGCCAGCTTCCTTGGCTCAAAGTGGCAGGAGAGTTATTATGATTATAAATCATATTCATTACATTAGTGGGTCCCCATTGTTCGAGGATAAGTACAAACAGAGAATAGTAGATGGCCCATGCCCTGAAGAATTTACAATCTAAATACACAAGACAGACACAGAATGGGGGAAGGGATAGAACCCACTGTTAGAAGAGAGAAATTCAGGCCAGTCTGTAAAGCCTGTAGTTTAAGAACTTAGGTGTTTTTTTATCACTTAGCTACTTATAGGAGTATGAAAACAAAGAATCAAAATCACTGTCTGTATTTGTAAGGGCCTTCTCTTACCGTGACAGTCTGAGGCCTTATCCTTAGGCTAAGGCCTTTGGCTAAGCAGGAGGGGCAGCCATAAGCTGGGAAGCGAAGGGTCAGAGCCTCACTCCCAAACCAGTCACACTGAAATAAGGTGCTATTGGGCTGTTAGGAAGATGATCTTGTCCTGATAGCGCCCATCACCACCAGATAAAGAAACAGATCTTAAGATGGTTAAAGAAAACTTAGTTTGATAGCAGCCTGTTTGGCAAGAAATCACTTCTCAATGCTTGTGGTTGTGAAACCCTCATTTTTGTATTGTTTTATCTTTATGGCCACCACTTTACAATGTTAATCAGTCTGGTTCTCTAATTGGTTTTGTCTGCTGTATAATTAATTTTGCTAGGTGTAAGTTAATTAGGGTAGTGGGATACAATTGGTTAGAGAATTATGTTTCAATGTATTAGGATTGGTTAATTAAATTTCAGTACAATGATTGGTTAAGCAAAGGTACAGCTGAGAATATTACTATATAAACTGAGTCAAACAGGAGGGGGAACAGGAAAAAGGAAGGGGGACACAGGGTAAATGCTCTGCGGTGTCAGAGCGGATAAGGGTGACATGCTGCCGAAGACCCCACGCCCCCGAATCCTCTGGGCAGCCCTGGGTGACAGTCATTCCCTTGTCTCTGTCGGGTAATTCCACTGATGTAGGTTACTCCCAGCCAGTCCTTAATGACCCATTCATATCACCTCATGACAGCTACGTGACAAAACACCTCACGTCAACTGCTCTTTACAATCATAGCAATACCAATCACAGCAGGAAACTGAGGTGTGCAAAGCACAGGAACTGGACGTTAGTCCAGCAAACACAGTGGAGGACAAGCTGAAATCCTCACACACTGGTCAAAAAGAAGAGGCATGTGGGTCCCTACCCATAGAGAGGGGCTGGCTAGAGGCCTGATACCTGAGGGGCCATTGCTTGAGCAGACCATGGAGGCAGGTCAAAGGCTTAGCTACCCCTGAACTGTGACATCGCAAAAGCACATTTTGGAGCATTAGGAAATCTAGTGACTCAGGTGTAATGGGAGGGAGAATTAAACTCCCCCAGTGCGAGGAGAAGGCTGGGGAATTAAACGCTAACATTCAGGAGCAACAGCCTCTAATTCTTCCGGAAAAGGTGACTGTAAGAAACAAGAACTGGGCCATGCAACCTCAGGAGGGACAGGCTCAAAGATCCAAGGAGCCTAGAGGGAAGACAGCTTGTGGCTGCTGCAGATGGGGTGAGGGGGGACAAGACTCTCTCCAAACTCTCACTCTTCTTCACCCCGACCTGATTTTATGATCTATGACCTAGTCTCATGTCTTGTGGGCAATTTTATACTCACAAGAAGTAAGACGTCATGATCAGAGTATTGTTTATTAGCTTGGAACATGCGTGGAGGGGGCAAGGAGGTGAACATAAAGAAATGGGTTATTAAGGGCAGGTCAACCCTACAGCCGGGATTGACTCTCTGAGATTGATTTGGCTGTGGTTGATTTAGTGATACGATTTAGTAAATGTAGCCTAAGCTTGCTACAGTTCAGGGCCTTATATTAAGTTGAGGCTTTGTGAAAGTGATTATGCTGAAGTCTGGGATTTACCTGAGGTTTGGGTAGGGATTCAGGGTTAAAGGTCTGGGATCCCTCACAGCTCTAGATCCCAAAACCTCTCCTCCCTCCCACTGAACCACGCAGCCCACTTCCTGGGTGCCCTTTTCTCCACACTCCCCTCCCCTTTTCCCACTACTCGCAGCTGGCACCACCTCCCGGCACCTTGGTAGCTTCTTGTGTTCCCTCCTCGTCTCTCTTTACCTCCTCCCTCCCTGCTGCCTGCTAGTGTATTGGAGAAAAGGAAAAAAAGGGGGACAAAGAAACTTGTCAAAACTTGGATGATGAATAAAGGTATAAAGTTATTACTGCTCAGGTTCTTTAGAGACCCCACAGCTTCTAATAACCCAGGGGACGGGACTCCTTACCCAGCGAGGTCACCGTCTCATAGTTCTCCTGCATGACATCCCCATAGAGGGCTCTCTGAACAGGGTCCAGCAGAGCCCATTCCTCTCTGGTGAAATACACAGCCACCTCCTCGAAAGGCACCGGCCCCTGAAAGAGAAAGAGTCCAACACTCAGTACCTGCTGCCCCACTCACAACCCCACTATTCACGGAACAGCAGCATCAGGTAAATGGAAGCTCCAGGAGGCACATGTTAACAGAGTCCCACCTCACCTTGCCTAGAGTAGCCAGGTGGCATCAGAGGGTGGAAAGAGAGAAACTTTGTGTCTCCCAGCTGACAGACGGAGGCAGGGTCATCACATTTATCACATAGCTACTAGCCAGAGCTTAATATAGGAGATGGGGCTGTCTCTGGACCCTGCTGGTGGCTCTCTGGTAGGAATCCCAACACTCTCCAAATAAAATATATAGAAGAAAGGAGAAGTCAATAGTAAAGAATAGAAGTTAGAAGGTCAGAATTGTAGAAAGGTGGCAAGGGAAGCTATCAGAAATCAATGATCAACCAATGAAAATAAGAAGGAAGTTTTTAAAAGGACAAAATTAATCCTACCAATGGTAGTGGTAAATTACGAGATGGAAATGGCAGAATTATCAACAATCATGCAGAAAAGGTAAAAGTGTTAAATAAATATTTCTCTCCTGGATTTGGAGAAAAACAGCTGATGTAACTCATATCATAAGATGTTGACGCTGACAGTCTTTCCATTCCAAAAGCAACTCACGAGGACGTTAAACAGCAGCTATTGAAGTTAGATGTGTTTAAATCAGTGGGTCCAGCTAACTAGAGTTTTGAAAGACCCGCTGGAGGAGCGTGGTGAACTGTTAATGTTGATTTTAATTAGGGCTTGGAACACTTGGGAAATTCCAGAAGACTGGAATAAAGCTAATGCTGTGTCTATATTTAAAAAGGATAAAAGAGATGACGCAGCTAAGTACAAGTGTGTCAGTCTGAAATCGATACTGGGCAAGAGAATGGAGCAACTGATACACAATTTATTAATAAAGAAAGGAGGATAATATAATTTAGTACCCATTAAAAAGGTTTAGACACAATAGATCCCATCAGACTAACTGGATATCCTTATTGGATGAGATCAAAAGTTTGGTTGCAGTTAATAGTACTAATGTAATATATGTAGGCATCTGAGTTGGTTCAGCACAATATTTTGACTAGAAAGATACAAAATACACAGGGCATACATTAAAGAGATTAAAAACTGGGATTTTAAATAGGGAACCACGGTCGTGTGGATTTCTTTCTAGCGGGTTCCAGCAAGGATTGGATCTTGGCGCTGTGCTATTGAACATTCTTATCAATGACTTGGAAGAGAATATAAAATCATCACCGATAACGTCTGCAGTTGCCACAAAGACTGGGGGTGGGAGTAACTAATGAACTGTCAGGAGGTTCGGGTTTCAGCACTGGGAGTCTGGGAAGTTGTCCCAGTCCTGGCTGGAGGGTTATTTCCTGTTCCACAAAGAGGGGAACTTTCACTCCCAACTCCTGCGCCTAGAAATTAGGACCTACCTGACAGTACAGCCCATTCAACATAGTGGCAGGATTATAATATGATTAGGACATGAGGCATTTTGTACAAGATGAGTCATGTGCGGTGCCACTGGAAAAGTTATGATTTGCTGAATATGATTATCCTACCTGTGTGCATGGATCATGTTTGTATCTGAAGTTATGGATATTGACTCTGTATCTGTCTTTCAAGTGTGCTTACTCTGGGTAACAGCCACGAGCCTTTCAGGTACAACAATGAAGAAGCCTGACAGTGTTCATGGCTCATCAACAAAGACAATGGCCTGCGGAAGAGCTTAGCCCTCCTGTGAACGTTTCAGCCAGCCTAGGAGTCATGGCTACTATGACTCAACAGGGCACTCTAGGGCATGTGACCAGACCACATGACAATGAACTTCATTTTGGTACCTGTATTTTTACACAAACTGGACTGGGAACTGAGTTTAGAACAAAGGGTTCCTGCCATATGGAAAAGCCACATAAGGTGGGGTGTGACATCATCTCTTGGCCTCATTCCAAGAGAACTCCTGGAAACACCTGAGGAACAAAGACTGAACTGAGGGAAGTGCTGCTCCCAGGATAAAGGGATTTCGAGCCTGTGTATGGAAACTTGGGGGACTGCTTGTATCATCAGTCAGGGTGAGAAATTGCTAATTCAAATTCTAGCCATCTAGTATGTTAGGCTTGGTTTGAGTTTTTGGTTATTTGCTAAGTAATCTGCTTTGATCTGTTTGCTAACACTTATCGCTGGGAAATTGGCTGTTTCTCTTCTCTCTCTCCTTGAGTGGCTTAGGTAACGCACTCAGGTAGCTTAGTTGGCTGCATGGCGCCACCTGCTGTCGAGTTGGGTGATAACAGGCCCTGGAGAGGCTGGCTGAATCTCCAGCAAAGCAGCATGAAAACGGCCAGCCCAGCTTGAGGGTTAGAGGGCACAGGGGTTCCCAGAAGCCCCCCAGAGTGCACCCCGGGGTGACAACCCATCACACCCTAGAGTACACAAGTCTTAGCAGGTTTGTCACATCCTGTCCCCTCCCTTTCTCCACCCAAGATATTTCCTGCCTCCAACCACCTCTAGCAGCTCCCACCAGCGGTGAGTTCCAGCTGCGTCGCATGAACCGGTTGTTAAATTTAGAAGCCTTTTTAGAACCGGTTGTTCCAGGAAAACCGGTTTCAAAAAAGCTTTTAAATTTAACAAAGGCTTGGGCAGCTGTTCATCTGGCCCCCGGCACCAGCACACCTCCCGCTCTCCTCTGAATGCTCCACCCTCCCTCTCCTCCCCCTCCCCTGCTTCCCGCAAATCAAATGTTTGCGGGAAGCCTGAAACAAGAAGCAGGTAGGTAAGACGGGCCGGGTGGGGGACGGCACGTGCGGCTCAATCTGGCTCCACCTGAGCGGCTCCCCCTGGCCCCGGCCGAGCACCCTAGCCAGGTCCTGGCCAAGCACCCCTGGCTCGGGCTGGTCCTGACTGAGCAGTTTCGACCCGGGCCAGCTCGGGCCCCACAGCACCAGTCCCCGGCAGAGTGGCTCCAGCCCGGCTTGGCGAGTCGAGTCCTGCGGCAACAGTAGTGGTCTCAGCAGACCGGACCCGGTCCCGGCCCCAAACAGTGTGGTAAGGGAGCAGGGAGGGGGTGTTTGGTGGGTTGTGGGGTGTTGGATAGGGGTCGGGGCGGTCAGAGGGCAGGGAACAAGGGGATTGAATGGGGGCAAGGGTCCCGGGGGGCAGTCAGGAAGGAGCAGGGGTTGGATGAGGATGGGTCAGGGGTCCCCGGGGGGGGTGTCAAGGAACATGGGGGGTTGGATCGGGCACGACCCCCAGGGGCGGCATGACCCCCTTGTGAGGTGAGGAGGAAGGAACCTGTTGTTAATATTTTGGCAGCTCATCACTGGCTCCCACCCCCGCATACATTTACTGCTGCTCTCCCTCCAAGCAGAACCCAGCACCAGCTCCCTGAGAATCCCTTACCTGAGCCAGCTCCATTGCACCCATTGCCTTCCCCCTGGGAGGATGGGATGATCTGGAGCAAAACGTGGATGTTATTCTGTAGCCTGCCAGGGGGAGAAGGGCAATGTGAGAGAATTCAGACAGGGTTTCTCTCCTTTCCACATGTCGATTCCCCCCAGGATTTTCCCTGCTAATGGACATTCTAGGTTCTGCCACACTGGGAAGCACAGAGTGACCTTATCCCAGTACAGGCCTAACCCCCTCCTACCAGGGTGTAACCCTCTGATACATGGTGAAACCCTCCCAGCAGCAGAGTCTCTCTGTTACACTTATCAAGTTTCCGGGTGATACCAAGCTTGGAGGGATTGCAAGTACTTTGGATGATAGAACTGAAATTCAAAATGATCTGGACAAACTGGATAAACGGTCTGAAGAAAACAGGATGAAATTCAATAAGGACAAATCCAAAGTGCTTCATTTAGGAAGGAACAATCAGTTGCACACATACAAAATGGGAAATAACTGCCTAGGAAGGAGTGCTGTGGAAAGGGATCTGGGGGTCATAGAGGATCACAAGCTAAATAGGAGTCAACGGTGTTTCAAAAAAGCAAGTATCATTTTGGGATGTATTAGCAGGAGTACTGTAAGCAAGACACGAGAAGAAATTCTTCCGCTCTACTCTGCGCTGATTAGGTCTCAACTGGAGTAGTGTGTCCAGTTCTGGGGGCCACATTTCAAGAAAGATGTGGACATATTAGATGAAGTCCAGAGAAGGGCAACAAAAATGATTAAAGGTCTAGAAAACATGGCCTATGAGGAAAGATTGAAAAAAAATGGAGAAGACTCAGAGGGGACATGATCACAGTTTTCAAGTACATAAAAGGTTGTTACAAAGATGCCGGAGAAAAATTGTTCTTCTTAACCTCTGAGGATAGGACAAGAAACAATGGATTTAAATTACAGCAAGGGTGGTTTAGGATGGAGATTAGGAAAAAAAAACTTCCTAACTGTCAGAGTGGTTAAGCACTTGAATAAATTCCCTAGGGAGGTTGTGGAATCTCCATCATTGGGGATTTTAAAGAGCAGGATAGACAAACACCTGTCAGGGATTGTCTAGATAATACTGAGTCCTGCCTTGAGTGCAGGGGACTGGCCTAGATGACCTCTCGAGGTCCCTTCCAGTTCTATGATTCTATGAACCAAAGGCCAGAGAAGAACAGAATCAAAGGAGTCACTCTGGGGGATTCTCCCTGTCACTGTTCCCAAGGCAGCTCTCTCAGGTTTACAAAGCTTTCTGATGCTCCAACCTTTATACAGTCTCTCCTGGCAGTGCCCCTTTTGTGGGCTGGGCCTAGTTTTAGCTTCTGGGAAGTGTGACCCCCGGGGGCACTGAGACTGGGCCTTCTTGCCTCAGCACATCTTGTTTCTTTCTGTGGCTCCCCAGTGAGTCCAAATGAGTAGATACTCCTGACACAGACTGTGAACATAAAAGCTGCCCACTGCATCAGACCAATGGTCCATCTAGCTCAGTGGCCAATGCCAGGTGCATCAGAGGGAATGAACAGAACAGGTAACCAACCCGTCACCCATTCCCAGCTTCTGGCAAACAGAGGCTAGAGACACCATCCCTGCCCATCCTACCTCTGACACTGGCAGATGAGGTGTTAGCTCTTAGTCAAGCTTCTATGTCTTAATTGAACATGGACAAACACACAGTGGAATCAGTCTGACTCACCTGTGTTAGCATTGTTAAAACAGGTATTAGGATTATAAGAATGTGCTTACACTTTATTGAATGCTTGTAAGTTGCTGCCTGGGTTAATATCTGACTAGTTGCATTGTGAGCCTCTGTGGCTCTGTAAATCACCAGACAGGAGAGAGACTTTACCTAGGTGAAGTGCTGACTGGCAACTGAATGCATTACACCCTGCCTGGCAGGAAAGGTCCATCAACACCAGAAAGACTATTATGGGATGTTAAAGAAGACACAAGGTGGTTGTTGTGCTCTTGACTTCCCATTAGCTGAGTTTGCAGGTCAGAGCACATGGCAGGAAAGGGATGAAAAACCCCATACAGAAGGAACTGATTCTCTGTATGCTGCTTGGACTCTAGGGGGGCAAAGTTTCTTGGCAGAAGCATGAGATCCCCAGCTGATTAGCTGGGGTTAGTCCTAAAGAATATGCAGAGCTTGCTTATTATAGAAGCTTCTATTACCTTTTGAAATTTTAAGACTGTAACTTGTCTGCATCTGGATGATTAGCTGCTGTGACAGGGCAAGGCCAGATGGCTATAGGAAAGTAGTGAGAAACAGGTATGTTAGCCCCAGGCTAAACAAATCCCTGTTACCATGGTAACCAAATGACAGTTGCTCCAGGTTAATCAAGACACCTGGGGCCAATTAATATCCTTCCAGATAGCCATGGAGACAGCTAGGTTGATTGGGACACCTGAAGCCAATCAGGGGCTGGCTGAAACTAGTTAAAAGACCTTCCAGTTAGGCAGGTGGGGCTGCAGAATAGGAGCTGTGGGAGGGACTGAGCAGCACACACCAGATCAGGCCCAAGGAAGGAAGCCCTGAGGTAAGGGTGAAGTGGGGGCTGATGTGGGGAAGCAGAACAGGGAATTGTATGTGTCCTGTTTCTAAAAGCTCAGATACCACAGCTACTATTAGGGTTCCTGGGCTGGAGCCTAGAATAGAGGGAGGTCCTGGGCTCCCCCCTTTGCTCCTCTGATTAATCACTGAGACTGGGAGACAACAGAGACTGTGCAAGGGAGGGGAGCTTTGCCTCCCCTCCTCCTTGGCTTATGATGAAAATGGCTCAGTGGGCTGTGACACTTGTCTCTAGAGAGAAGGGCTACGTGGAGGGTCACAGTGAGCCTCTGAGGCTAGCGAAATCCACCAGGAAATGCAGGGGCCATGGAGACAAGGACAGAGCTTTGTCACACTGCTTTAACTTTGTAAACAACTCTCATTTCCTCTCAAATAAATCTTAATACAGGTTATGACAGGACTGGCTACAAGTGTTGTATGTCTTGGGAGATCTAAGAGTCATTTGACCTAAGGAAGTGACTGGTCCTTTGCGACTGGCAGAAACTTGAACATGGCTGTGATTCGTGGGGTAAGGCAGGGGTTCTCAACCATGAGTCTGGGGTCCCCTGGGGGGCCATGAGCAGCTTTCAGGGGGCTGCCAAGCAAGGCCAGCATTAGACTCGCTGAGGCCCAGGGCACAAAGCTGAAGTCCCAGTGCATGGGACTGAAGTCTGGGCCCCTGAGCCCCACCACCCAGGGCTGAAGCCGAAGCCTAAGCAATGGAGCTTTGCGAGGGTATGGGGCCCCAGGAAGTTGCCCTGTTTGCTACCCCCTAACACCAGCCCTTGCTGTGATGTTATTAATATAATCTGTGAGTGTACAGTTCATGGCTGCAACCACTGTTCTATATTTGCAGCAAATATTGTACAAAGGTTGTCGTGTAAGGTGTCTATGAAAAGGTTATAATCTGCTGAGGATGATTATACTACCTGTATGGGTGTATCATTTTTGCAGTCAAAGTTCTGAACATTGGCTACATTTTTGTACATCAATGTGTTTTCATTCTGAAGTAGCCTTAGTAAAGCATTAGGTCAGCTTTTTCAGAAAGGAATTGCCAAATCAAGAAACACTTAAAGGACCTTGGGGAAACTCCAATCCATATAGCCTGGTGGGTCGGGCCAGTTTCTTTCCCTGCCACGTCCACGGTCGGCCAATTGCAGCTCCCACTAACTGCGGTCTGCCATCGCAGGCCAATGGGGGATGCAGGAAGCGGCACAGGCTGAAGGATGTGCTGCCTGCCGCTTCCCACCGCCTCCATTGGCCTGGAGTGACAAACTGTGACTAGTGGGAGCCGCGATCGGCCAAACCTGCCAAAATCACAGGTAAAGAAACCGGCGCGGCCTGCCAGGGTGCTTACCCTGGTGAGCTGCATGCCAAAGGTTGCGATCCCTGAGATAAAATATTTAAGAGACAAGTCAGTTGAAAATATAGTGGTGCAAGAACAAAGTAACATCGCTTCCTATTGTTACACAGCTTCCAGGTGCTGGAGGCTGCAATCCCCTGTCGTTAACATGGTTACTGGGCTGAAATCTCCCCTTGGCCAGTCAGAGACAGACACGTACCTGTGTCACTCCCCAGCTCCCGTAGCAGCGTCTCTAGGGGAAGGAGAAGATGGGAGAGGTGAGAATTCAGGCCCTCGCACTCATGGAGAAATCCCCATTGCTTATTAACGGAACTGCTGCTAACTACCAGATGGTGACGGAGATCAGAGGCCGATAACGCAGCCGCTGCAGACAGAGCCAGTTCCACCGGGCTGCTCCACGGGGAAGGGCGACTCGCTGAGCTGTGAGATGGAGCCCAAGATCAGTGACATCACTAGAGTCCCCGACTCCTCCCCAGGGCCAGGGTCACTCTAACCAGAGGAAATGCCATCCCCAGACTCCATCTCACCTTTGAATCCCAGCAGCACCTCCTGCAGCATGGCACTTTTCAGAGAGAAATCGCTGAGTCTCTTCTCCAGCTCCACAAACGACGGCTCTGGCTTCTGAAACGTCCTGTCCTCCCTGCTGGGGAAAGGAGGGGTGAGAAATAGGCCTGATCCCCAGACCCTGAGCCCAGCAACCCCCAAACTTCACGAAACCTAGTTCTGAGCTTTGTAGCCTGAGATAGTCAATGTCAGGGTGAGTGACCTCAGCCCTGTGCTCCCCAGAAAGACAGGAAGTGGGGAGACACTGGAGCAAGGGACGGAGACATTGTTCAGGAGCTTTCTCAGGGACGCTCTGGTTCTGTGGGGGGGCAGAGCCACCCCCTACGCTGGTTTACTGCAGTAACAAGGGGCACCAGCACGGGGATTACGTGGAAAGGGAGGAGACACAGACCAAAGAGTGGGCAGGTCCCACATGCTGACAGTGGCCACAGACAGAGCCCAGGGCTCCAGCAGGGAATGAACGTGGGCCCTTTAATGCCAAAACCCCCGAACCCTTCAGCTGAAGCAGTAACCCTGGGGCGTCCAGCTCATTGGGCAGAGAGGGCCACATTGCCCTGTCCGTTATGGCCAATGGCCCAGGGCATCAGCTTAGGACTCTGTGCCCTGCTCCATTCACACCAGAACACCCACTGCTCTCCATGGGACACCCACGTACAAAGAACAAGGGGGGAATCTGCCCTTCGGATGGGAAATAAAATTTTAGTTCTTAGTATTTTGCCAAGTCTTTGTCTGTCACACTCAGTGTCACTCAGGAGGAAAACAGCCCCCTCCTGGACACCCCTATAGGGCTTTGCTGGTTCTTCCCTGTGTTTCCCTTCCCATCCCACTCGCCTTTCTCCATTTCTCTCTCACTTCCTTGTCCTTGTGTCTCTCCTCTGTTCTTCCCTCCCTACAGCAACCCCCTATTCCCACCCCACAAAGGCTTCACTCCCGCCCTCTCCCCATTCCATCTGCTCGAGTGATCAGCCAGGAAACACTCCTGCCATTTCACTTGACACCCCCATGACATTAACAGGGGACAGGAGAGTTCATGCTCTCAGAGCTACGGCTTCAGGCTGCTGGTAGCCCCAGCAAGGCAACACTGTCTCCGTTTACACTGGGGAGGTGCTGAGGGCAGCAACTCACTTTAGCAAATGCGAAAGCTGAGATTCTGCACCCTCGGAATAGGTGACATGGCCACATCAGTCCAGGAGACAGGCCTGCTCTGTCCCATCGGCTCTGGCTCTAGCAGCCCTGCTGTGACCTCAGGAGCGATCAGACAGTAACCGGCTCTTCTCCTACCCGAGTCAGCCGCCAGGGGAAACAGAATCACACGCTCCAAGGGCAGGGGGCAGCTTCCTATTCAGTGCAGTTATCAAACCTAGCGGCCCATGAGAGGGAGCGAAATGGAGCCCAGAACATAAGAACGGCTGTACCGGGTCAGACCAAAGGTCCATCTAGCCCAGTATCTGTCCACCGACAGTGGCCACTGCCAGGTGCCCCAGAGGGAGTGACACTAACAGGCAATGATCAAGTGATCTCTCTCCTGCCATCCATCTCCATCCTCTGATGAACGGAGGCTAGGGACACCATTCTTTACCCTTCCTGGCTAATAGCCATCGATGGACTTAGCCACCATGAATTTATCCAGTTCCCTTTTACACATTGTTATAGTCCCAGCCTTCACAACCTCCTCTGGCAAGAAGCTCCACAAGTTGACTGTGCGCTGTGTGAAGAAGAATTTCTTTTTATTTGTTTTAAACCTGCTACCTATTAATTTCATTTGATGACTCCTAGTTCTTGTATTATGGGAATAAGTAAATAACTTTTCCTTATCCACTTTCTCCACATCACTCATGATTTTATAAAACGTTATCCTATCCCCCTTTGGTCTCCTCTTTTCCAAGCTGAAGAGTCCTAGCCTCTTTAATCTTTCCTCGTATGGGACCCTCTCCAAACCCCTAATCATTTTAGTTGCCCTTTTCTGAACCTTTTCTAGTGCTAGAATATCTTTTTTGAGGTGAGGAGACCACATCTGTACACAGTATTCGAGATGTGGACGTACCATGGATTTATATAAGGGCAATAATATGTTCTCAGTCTTATTCTCTATCCCCTTTTTAATGATTCCTAACATCCTGTTTGCTTTTTTGACCGCCTCTGCGCACTGCGTGGACATCTTCAGAGAACTATCCACGATGACACCAAAATCTTTTTCCTGACTCGTTGTAGCTAAATTAGCCCCCATCATATTGTATGTATAGTTGGGGTTATTTTTCCCAATGTGCATTAGTTTACGTTTATCCACATTACATTTCATTTGCCTTTTTGTTGCCCAATCACTTAGTTTTGTGAGATCTTTCTGACGTTCTTCACAATCTGCTTTGGTCTTAACTATCTTGACTAGTTTAGTATCATCTGCAAACTTGGCCACCTCACTGTTTACCCCTTTCTCCAGATCATTTATGAATAAATTGAATAGGACTGGTCCTAGCACTGACCCTTGGGGAACACCACTAGTTACCCCTCTCCATTCTGAGAATTTACCATTAATTCCTACCCTTTGTTCTCTGTCTTTTAACCAGTTCTCAGTCCATGAAAGGACCTTCCCTTTTATCCCATGACAGCTTATGACAGAACTTACCTGCCCCCAGTGCTCCCAACAGCCTAAAGAGGGAGAGAAAGAGGAGGCCGTCAGGGGGAGTGTCCCTGGGTGAGGAGGCCTCCTGCTCTGCAAGGGTCACTACTGAAGCCTCGGGGAGTAGGGGAATTTCAGGTTTACATCCCACAGCAGCTGCCCCCACCAGGGGCTTTCCCCTACGCAGCCCCAGCAATCCCTGCAGGCAGGTCACCACTGCGGAAATCTTCTCCCCGGGCACTTTATAGGCAGAAGATATTTCTCTGCATTGAGAATCAAATCCTCCCCAGTGCTGAGAGACCCAGAAGGCCCCTGGCCCCACTAAACCCATTAACCTGCCGTGAGAGGGGCCTTAGGCCTGGCTCCGGACCTCAGCATGGTGGGGGAGGGGATTTCACCCTCCAAGTGCAGATGCAGACAGACATTTCCAGGAGAGGTCTTGGGGCTGCAGCATCCAGGACTCCCAGGACCCATCCCTGGTGCCGCTGCCAGACTCACTGCCCCTCCCTCTGCCTCACTTTCCCCATTTATCCCAGAGGGATAATGCCCCTGACCCCACTCTGTAAAGTGCTTTGGGGTCTAGGGCTCAGAAGTGCCTATAGAAACCCTGCGTATGATCCCTGCAATGACAGCCTGACCTGCAGGGGTTGGCTCAGTGGCTGCTGCCCCTTCTCTCCTCCCCTCTCGCTAAGCAGGGAAATCTCCCATGACAGGCTGCAGACACCCTCATCCCTTCTCTGGACAATGGCCGTCTCTAGCTCCTCCAGCTGGGACAGCAGCCGCTGCTCCTGCTCCTCCAGAAACCCTCGCAGCTCCTGCCACTCCCAGACAATCTTCTGCCTCTCGGCTTCTGTCTGTTTCTGCAACAGGGAGAGGGCAGCTCAGTAACAGGGGAACATAAAATATAAGAGCGGCCAGACTGGGTCAGACCAAAGGCCCATCTAGCCCGGTATCCTGTCTTCTGACAGTGGCCAATGCCAGCTGCCCCAGAGGGAATGAACAGAACACGGAAACATCAAGTGATCCATCCCCTGTCGCCCATTCCCAGCTTCTGGCAAACAGAGGCTAGAGACGCCATCCCTGCCCATCCTGGCTAATAGCCACTCATGGACCTGTCCTCCATGCACTTCTCTAGTTCTTTTTTGAACCCTGTTAAGTGTCTTGGTCTTCACAACATCCTCGGGCAAGGGGTTCCACAAGTTGACTGTGTGTTGTGTGAATACTTCCTTTTGTCTGTTTTAAACCTCCTGCCTATTCATGTCACTGGTTGACCCCATGTTCTTTTGTTATGAGGAGGAAATAACACTTCCTTATTTACTTTCGCCACACAATTCATGATTTTATAGACCTCTATCATATCCCCCCCTTAGTCGTCTCTTCTCCAAGCTGAACAGTCTCAGGCTTTGCCTACACTGGCACTTCTCTCCTGCCGACAAACAGCAGCTACACTGTGTGCCTGTCAGTAGCACGGCTGTAGCAGCACAGCTGTGTCGCTAAAAGCTGCGGAGTGTAGCCAGAGCTTCAGTCTTATTAATCTCGCCTCACGCGGAAGCTGTTCCATATCCTTCATCATTTTTGCTGACCTTGTCTGAACCTTTTCCAATTCCAATGTATCTTTTTTGAGATGGGGTGACCAGATCTGCACGCAGGATTCAAGATGTGGACATACCATGGATTTATAGAGACGCAATAGGATATTTTCTGGTTTGTTGTCTATCCCTTTCCTAATGATTCCCAATATTCTGTTTGCTTTTTTGACTGCTGCTACAGATTCAGTGGATGTTTCCATAGAACTACCCACAGTGACCCCAAAAGCTCTTTCTTGAGTGGTAACAGCTAATTTAGACCCCATCATTTTATATGTATTTGATATTATCTTTGCCAATGTGCATTACTTTGCATTTATCAACATTGAAATTCATCTGCTTGGTAACTGGGGAAAATCATAAATGCACCTCAGGGCAGATGGCAGAATTATTTACCAGAACATGAGATCTCTTGTGGGGAGTGATGGGAAGTTCATTGATCCCACAAAGGGAGGAGGGATCAGGGCCAGGGTGAGCTGTACATCACAACAGGAGGGACACTTCTCCCCAAAACCTCAACAACTTGCACTGAGCCAAATCCTCCATGTCTGCAGCCCACATTTCATCTCCTTCCCCCTCCCCCACTCCGAATCCTCCCCAAGAGCTAGAAAGGATCCCTGGTCACTGTGACATCCAGACAGCCTGTGGGTAGGGGCTCTGGGCTAACACAGACTGACCTCTCCTGCCCAGCAGCCTCCTGCATCCTAAGGGCACCATGTTACCCCCGCGTCTCACCCTGCAGGCTCCCTGGGCTCCAGTGGGGATGGGTCCCTGGCTGAGGCTGGCAGGGGGGGCCCTGCATTCACCAGGCCATTCTTATGCCAGGCAAACCTAAGTTGGGGGGGGGGGGGCCTCTGGGCACCTACCAGCAGCTCCTCGCTTTGCTGCTCCTCCTCGGCTTTGGCTGCTTCTCTCTCTTTTCCCAGAGGAGCCAGATGCTTTTGTGGTTCCTCCTGGAAGAAGCAGGGGAGGGAGGGAGGGTTAGAAACTGCTGCAAACGGCCTCCCAGCTGCCAGATTTCAGGGCCCGTCCTGCCCTGCAGACGCCTGTGCAGGGTCCTGGGACTCAGACTGAGGAGATGGTGAAACAGGGAGCAGCTTTTGCAGAGGAAACACAGGGCCCCAGGCTGCAGTGACAGGGGTGCAGCCCAACCCCCAGCTCCCCGGGGCCTCACCCACATCCCAAGCAGCCAACTTCAGACAGTCCCCCACTTTCCCCAGCGTCAGCCTCCAAAGCTCCCGCAGGGCCAGATCAGAACATGGAGCCCCCCAAACATCCCCAACCCTGACCCCCCAGCACACCCCAAACTCCCAGCCCCCCCACAGCCCCCATCCCCAGCCACTTCCCCCACCGCACCCCAAACTCCCAGCTCCCCAACAGCCCCCATCCCCAGACGCTCCCCCCGCAGCCCTGACCCCGCCAGTGCACCTCAAACTCCCAGCTCTCCCACAGCCCCCAGCCGCTCCCCCACAGCCCTGACCCCCAGCACACCCCAAACTCCCAGCTCCCCCACAGCCCCCAGCCCCTTCCGCCCCACGCTGACCCCCCCAGCGCACCCCAAACTCCCAGCTCCCCCACAGCCCCCATCCCCAGCTGCTCCCCCCCAGCACACCCCAAACTCCCAGCCCCCAACAGCCCACAGCCCCTTCCGCCCCCCCCGACCCCCCCCAGGGCACCATAAACTCCCAGCAGCCCCACAGGCCCCACCCCAGCCGCTTCCCCGCCCGGCTCTGACACCCCAGATCCCCCCCACCCCCGCTCCCGGGCCCCGCGCTCTGCAGCCGAGCCGCGCTCCGGCCCCTCCTGCAGCTCCCGGCCCAGCCGCTCCCGGGACACTCGCCCCCCGCAGCCCCGGGCAGCCCCGCTCCGGCCGCGGGGAGCTCGGGGACCACCCCGGACAGGGGGCGAACCAGGCAGCCAGGCCCGGCCCCTCCCGGCAGGAGCGTGTCCGCCCCACGCGTGTCCCCGCCCCCCGGCCCCACCGCGCTGCCCCGCGGGCTGCAGGGCTGGAGCAGCCCCCGCGCTGCGCTCCCGGCCCCCGCCATGGCCCCGCTGCCGGCACAAAGTCAGGGGGCGGAGGCCGGGCCGGGGGGGGCAGGAAGGGGCGGCTCCTCCCCGGGCCTGGCCCTGCCCCCGCCCCCGGGCCCCACGCAGGGGGGTTGGGACACGCGGGGACCCGCCTCAGCCCGGAGGGGGCAGGAGAGGGGCTGGGGCTCCCCAGGGAAAAGCAGGGGCAGGGGCTGGGGCTGCTGAACCATCAGACTCAGGAGCCCCCGGCTGAGAATGCAGCGAGCACGTGTCAGTTCAGCGCTGGAGATGGGACCCAGCACGTGTCAATCATCTGCCTCTAAAGTGTCTAAATCCCCTGGGCACAGCTCGCCAGGGCACAGCTTGGGAGCTGCACTGGGAATAGATCCTGCAGGAAATCCCTTCCCCCCCCTCTGCAGCTTGTGTGTTGTTACAGCCCCGGAAATAACCCCGCTGCCTGCGTGTCTTCCGCAGAGAGCAGAGGAGCAAATTCTCTCCCTGTTCACCCTTCCACAGCCATTAAAGGACGAATAACCCCCCAGCAGCGCCCTGCCCCACAGAGTCCCCTCCTGTAAGGAGAGAGATGTGCAGTGACTAGGGGTCCAGCTCTGCGTCACCAGCTTTATATAACTTTTGGTGATGCCCAGAATGAGTCCGAGTCCGAGTCCAAGTCCTGCCCTTCCTTCCTCACCCCCCCCACCCCTAAAGCTCTGGGAGGGAGTTTAGGTACATGAGGTGCAGGCTCTGGGATGGGCAGGGGGTTGGGGTGCAGGGGGGGCAGTGGCAGGCTCTGGGAGGGAGTTTGGGTGTGGGCGGGGTGTGGGGTCTGTGCTGGGGTGGGGGTTGGGGTGCAGGGGGGCAGTGGCAGGCTCTGGGAGGGAGTTTGGGTGTGGGCGTGGTGTGGGATCTGTGCTGGGGCCAGGGTTGGGGTGTAGGGGGGGCAGTGGCAGGCTCTGGGGCTGGGCAGGGGGTTGGGGTGCAGGGGAGGCGGGGGGGCGGACCCTGGGAGGGAGTCTGGATGTGGGCTCTGGGCTGGGTCAGGGGGTTGGGGTGCAGGGGGGCAGCGGCAGGCTCTGGGAAGGAGTTTGGGTGTGGGCGGGGTGTGGGATCTATGCTGGGGCAGAGGGTTGGGGTGCAGGGGGCAGTGGCACGCTCTGGGAGGGAGTTTGGGTGTGGGTGAGGTAGGGGATCTATGCTGGGGCAGGAGGGCAGTGGCAGGCTCTGGGAGGGAGTTTGGGTGTGGGTGGGGTGTGGGATCTATGCTGGGGCAGCGGGTTGGGGTGCAGGGGGGCAGCGGCAGGCTCTGGGAAGGAGTTTGGGTGTCGGCGGGGTGGGGGATCTGTGCTGGGGCAGGGGGTTGGGGTGCAGGGGGGCAGTGGCAGGCTCTGGGAGGGAGTTTGGGTGTGAGCGGGGTGTGGGATCTGTGCTGGGGTGGGGGTTGGGGTGCAGGGGGGCAGTGGCAGGCTCTGGGAGGAAGTTTGGGTGTGGGCGTGGTGTGGGATCTGCGCTGGGGCAGGGGGTTGGGGTGCAGGGGGGCAGTGGCAGGCTCTGGGAGGGAGTTTGGGTGTGGGCGGGGTGTGGGATCTGTGCTGGGGTGGGGGTTGGGGTGCAGGGGGGCAGTGGCAGGCTCTGGGAGGGAGTTTGGGTGTGGGCATGGTGTGGGATCTGCGCTGGGGCAGGGGGTTGGGGTGCAGGGGGGCAGTGGCAGGCTCTGGGAGGGAGTTTGGGTGTGGGCGGGGTGTGGGATCTGTGCTGCGGTGGGGGTTGGGGTGCAGGGGGGCAGTGGCAGGCTCTGGGAGGGAGTTTGGGTGTGGGCATGGTGTGGGATCTGCGCTGGGGCAGGGGGTTGGGGTGCAGGGGGGGCAGTGGCAGGCTCTGGGGCTGGGCAGGGGGTTGGGGTGCAGGGGAGGCGGGGGGTGGACCCTGGGAGGGAGTTTGGGTGTGGGATCTGGGCTGTGGCAGAGGGTTAGGGTGTGGCACCTATCTTGGGCAGCTCCCAAAAGTGACCCACACCCCCATCTGGCAGCAACTCCTACATGGAGGAGGCCGGGGGGGCGTGGGTCTCCTGGCACTACTGCCCGCTGGCACCACCCCTGCAGCTCCCATTGCCTCAGTTCCAATGGCAGAGTTGGCACTTGGAGTGGGGGCAGCGTGCAAGAGACACACCCCACAGGGGCTGCAGGGATGTGCCAGATGCTTCTGGGAGTGGTGCGCCGTGCAGAGCGAGGGTGGGCAGGAATCCACTTTAGTCCTGCTGTGCTGCCGGTAGTGGTGGCAGGAGCCCCCGGGCCCTTTCAAATCGCCCAGGGCCAGCTGCTCAGGCTTCTGACTTTCTGATGGGGAAGCAAAGGGAAGGCACATGTGCCCCTCATGAGCAGTTCTGGGGAGTCTTTTTGGGGCTCCTGGAGTAGGCAGCAGAGAGGTGCAGCCTCACCACCGAGTCTGTTTTCCTGGAGGAGAGTGGGGGCTGCAGGGTGATCTCCCACCTCCGTGCATCCAGCAGCCTGTGCTCCCCACTGCCATGCTGGAGCCTCCACATTTATTTATTGACAAATAAAATTTGCAGAATTTTAAAGTATTGTGCACAGAATTTTTTTGGTGCAGAATCTCCTCAGGAGTGAAACCGACTCAGGGAACCTCCTTGGATTGTCAGTCCCTGGTTAACCACTCAGCCACCACACCAATGCACAGAGAGTGCCAAGCCCCACTGCTATGTGGGGCTGGGGGCTGGGGTCGGGTCATACACATTCAGACTGTGCGCTCCCCTCGCTACAACCCGCTGCTGATTTCCCATTTAGGACATTAGCCGTTACAAACAAGGTTTGTCTGTTCTTTTATTTTATCTCATTGTTAGGTGTAAGAAGTATAAACTGTTTAATATGTTCAATTAGTTGGTTACTAAGATGTTTATGAAGTAAATCACTGGCTTTAAAATAGGATCCAATCTGGAGCATATGAACTATTGACCCCTGGACTCCATCTCTGAGAGGGGACGTGTTTACCATCAGGACGCAGGCTCAGACCAGTCCAAACCGGTTTTTCCCGCCAAAACCAGCCCTCAGCGTTCCATCTCCTCAGAACTTTTCCCGCCACAACAGTGATATAAGGACGTGTTCAGCGCCTGCGCGGGGCTGTGCACCGACCGGGGGGAGGTTTCTCCAGCTGGGACCAGCCCCCTGGGCAGCCCCGGGCTCTGCCTGCACCAGCCCCCTGGGTCGGAGCTCCCCAGTGAGTGAGAGACCCCGGGGGGGCAGTGCTGGGGGGGTGGGAAAGTGACTCTGCCTCAGGGAACTGGGAGAAGCCTCAGAGCTGCCTCAGCCCCAGTGGAGCTGCAGCAGGATCTGCCCCCGGCACCGCTGGGATTTGGGGGGCAGAGACTGGGGCCTGGCAGGGGGGGATCCCCTGTGGTGTGGGGGGAGATGGGGGGTGTCAGGCAGGGAGGGGAGAAGCTGGAGTTGTAGGGAGGGGAAGGTCAGTGGGACGCACGGGGGGTGTTGAACTGTCTCTGTGCAGCCAGGAAATTCCCGTGGGGGGGAAGTGGTGGGCAAAGGGGGGAGGAGAGTTAATTGGATCCTTCCTCTGTTTGTGCCACTTGCCTCTCACCCCCGGTACAAATTCTCTCTAGTTCTGCCCCTTTTCTCTCTCAGTATCTCACACGGGGCTATAAAATCTGGGGCGATTCGCCCCTTTCCCCTCAAATGATCAGCTCTCCCATCTCCCCCGATTTCCCCCATTCTCCCCATGAGTCTCAAACATCAATTTAAAATCTTCTCCAGTGAGGGGCATTTTCCCACCCATTTTATCTGCAGCGATTTGTCCTTGTTTAGGTGGGAAATTGTTGCCCTGAGTCATTCCCCAAAACATGGCTGGGCCTGGAGAGGGGATGGGATAGCTCAGTGGTTTGAGCATTGGCTGCTAAACCCAGGGCTGGAGCTGACTCCTTGAGGGGGCCATTTGGAGATTTAGTTGGGGATCGGTCCTGCTGTGAGCAGGAGGTTGGACTAGATACCTCCTGAGGTCCCTTCCCACCCTGATAGTCTATGAGATCCCTGTTCTCTGCCAGGGCAGGGAAGGGAGGTGCACGTCCCCCCCATGGGGACTGCCCAGACCCCAGTTTCCCAATCCCAGTTGTTCCCCCCAACTACCAACACAGTTGCCCCCAACCATCAGTTGCCAGTCACCTGTCCATCCCCCACAGCTGCCCCCTTCCTTTATCCAGGGACCTTTCAGCTCCCCTCCCCCTCCCTTTTAATCAGCTCCTCAAAGAGCTCCCTGCTGCCCATGGGAATGGTGGGGGTGGGGGGAACCATCACTTTGTGTTTATGTATTGGACAGTCGTATAAAATCCAGTCCAACAGTCCCCCTTTTCCACTAGTTCGTTAACAACAATATAAAATCTCCTCAGATCTTGGTGGTTTTCTCTCATGTTATCAAATACGCAGTTTGTGATACGTTTTCTCTGTAAATCTCAAAGGTTCAATATAAAATAACCTAAACATTTGCCCCACTTCTCTCTAGTTGTCTATTTCTAATTGAATATGCCCTGAGATTTTCCCCTGTCTCTCTAAGTATAAAATACCAAGAAAATCTCAGATTTACACCTTTTCTCAGATTCTTGAACATGAATATAAAATGTTTGCAAATGTTGCCCATTTCCTCTTTATTCATTTATCAAATATTAATGTCAAACACGCAGATTTTACCTCCTATCAACAACTGATATAAAACCCCTCTGATTTTCCACTTTCTTCTCTATAATTTGCAAAATGGATCCAAAATCTCTCACATTTCCACCCTTTCTCTTTCATTTCTGAACGTTGCTCTCAAAGCTCAGTTTTTGCCTCTTTCTATGTCATTATCAAATGTCAATTAAAAACCCTCTCAGGTTTGGGGCTGTTCCCTGTGTTTCTAAATCCCAGCAACTTCTTCCTTCAAGGGAACCTGTTGCCCTGAGTTCTCCATCCTGGAGGTCGCAGGGGGTTAAATTGCCCAGAGATCATCTTTCCCGTCTTGTTTGCGAATCATTTGTTCCCTCCTTTATCTCTGTTAAAATGTTTGCCAAAGAAAGAGACCAGCCAGGTATTTAATACACATCAAAGCCAGAGGGCTCCCCCTGTTTGGGGATCAGTGGTTCCCAGCTGGTAACGGGAGAGTTGGCTGGACCCTTCTCTTTTCTCCAGCTGGCACAGGATGAGGAGGTCACTCTGAGTGCAGTGTGAGTTGAGAAGTATCCCAAACCCCATGGCAAATGGCCTCTGTGAGGGGTTGCTTCCCACAGTGTTGGTGTCACTAAGGATAATCCTAAGTAATTTTAAAAGGTAAAGGCTATAAGAATATGGAGTTTTCCCTTAGGCCTCTCATGAGCAAGAGTCCGTCCATGTTAAACTCTAATTGACCTAGCAGGCCAATAAATAAACAAAAGGCCAGGTGTCCGCAGCCTTATCTGCTGTAAGGCTGCTCAGACTGGTCTAAAGCAGAAATAATGAGGCCTGTGCACCTTTAGCAGAAGGACAAGATAACTTGCAGAAGGAAAACTTACTAATGAGCCGCCGCGGCCAAGATTACTTAATGCACCTGCGCTTACGTAACTGCTACAGGGGGAGGAAGGAGAAGAGGGAAGGGGAAGACAAAGAAGTGTGTGAGAAAATAATGCTGTGGCCGGACAGAAGAGGGAGGGGAAACGGGGGCTTGCTTGTCAGCGAGAAAAGTTCTCATGGATATAAAGGAACAGACTGCTTGTTTTAGGTGTGCTGGATTTGAGGCATGTCAAGTCTCCCAGCACCACTTTGAGATCTCAAATAAACTCTGCTTGCTTCTCCCCCTGGTGTGTTTATTGGCGCTAAGCACTCCGGGCAACGGACCACTACCACTGTTGTTTGCCTCAGCAGTCTATCTGCCCACAACAACAGTGCTAAGATGCAGCCACCTCTGGGGTGGATCCGTGGTGGCCATTATTTGCTAGTGACAGGGCATGGACATTTCTTACCTATTTTGTCCCTCCAGGCCTTCCATTCTCCTGTTAAAGCAGCACCCATCAGGGTCCCTCTGCCTGTGTGACTGGCCAGCAGGGGGCGGTGATAACTTTCTATCCACTTATCAGGCACTGTGAGGTAACAGTGTTGCCGGGTGGGGGCGGGGCTGTGTAGGCAGATAGCAGCTGAAGGGCATTGTGGTTGGGGGAGGCCCCTGGGTGGCTGGGCAGGGGGTACCCTGGTTAGGTTGGTGGGTTCTGGAGGTTTGGGGTTTCAGGGGGTGGTTGTGATGTGCCCAGCCCTGAGGCTATGGGTCCTGGAGATGGGTATCGCTGGGGGCCTGTTGGCTGCAGAACGGCAGGGGTGGGTGTCTCTTGGGGGGGCGGGACAGGGGGTTAGAGGGAGTCTGGTGCTGTGCCAGGGGCTCTGGGCTTCCCCCGCAGACTCCTGGGATCGCTGCCATGCCCAGTGCACAGAGTATGTGTGGGAGAATCCCCGGTGCTAGGCCAGGGGGTGCCACTGTAAAGCATCAGGGGATCCCGCAGGGGGGAGAAGGGGGTGCCAGGCAAAATGGCAGGGCAGATCCTTCTGGAGGCAGGCGGGGGTCCTAGGCAGGCAGTGAGGGACTGAGTTCCCAGTGGGGGTCCCTTTTTGGGGGTCTCTGGCTGTTGGGGTCTCTTGGTGGGGGGAACCCTTTGGGATTCCCAACCTGGCAATGAAGTTCTGGTGGGGGATCTCTGGCTTGTGGGGGCTCTGAGGGGTATCTGAGCTCCCTGGCCAGGGACTCTGGGGACTGGGTCCCAAGGAATATCTGGAGGGGAGCTGGCTGGGGCTCTGGAGGCTGCTCCTGACCTTTCTTCTTCTCCCTGATTAGCTTATGCCAGAATCCTGGCTCCAGGCGCTGCCCGACATTCCCCGGCCAGGCCCAGTCAGTGTGAGAACTCTCTAGCCACTTATCAAACACTGTGAGGTGAAATCACAGATTTTTGCTTTTCTCTCCTCTTGAAAACTGCAGGAACTTCCAGTTCCATTGGGAAAATGCCACACACACCCCCTCTCAGTCCTTGTCCTAGATCTGGGGGGTGAGGGAGATGGGAAGGGGGTCAGCACTGCCACACAATGGTCTTTTAAACAGCATTCTGGACTCATTCTTTCTGAAGTCTGGTTTCATTGAGACCATTGTTAATCCAGAGTCACTGCATGGAAAGACAAGGAGTGACTCCAGATGGACAGTGGGACAAATGAGATCAGCAGTTCTCCCTGTGAGGAGGGGCTCTCATTAGCTGCTCTCCCCAGAGAGCTAAAGGAGGGAAGCTGCTCAAACGCTCTGTCCCTCTCTGCTCAGGATATTGGGGTTCAGCTTCCTGGGTCAGATGCTGCAGCCTCCATTGTGATCTGGGAGACCAGGCTTGGCAGCTGCTGCTCCCCCAGCAGGGTTCTGTGCTGGGAAGTGACCTTAATTAAAGCTTCTTCTCTGCCCGCCCCAGGGGATGACTTTCTCCAGCTGGTCCTAGCCCCCTAGGGCAGCCCTGGGTCCTGTTAATACTAAATTCTGAGCCAGGATCTCCAGGTAACTGAAAGAGCTCAGGGAAAGTGCTGGGGTCTGGCAAGAAAGTGACTCTGCACAAACAGCCCCTCCTCATTTCTCCTCCCATTAGGAATTGCCTGGAGAAAATCCAGCCATGGGAGAGCAAAGCCCCCAGGAATGGGACTTTCCCAGCCAGAGAGGCAGGAGAGAGGACAGGGGAAGGAGAGACTGAAAGGGGCAGTGGGAGAAATGAGTGGGAGGAGAGATTCCCAGCTCTCTGATCCACCCAGACACATATATTGCTGCATCCCTGGGCAGAACCACTTTCCATGAACAAATCAAGGATAAGAGAGAGGAAAAGCCAGTTCCTGACTCCATATTCCCCCTGGTGGGGTGTGGCTGCCGTGGGGTCACTGTCAGAGGGGATCCCCCACAGTGACTCCTTTGGTTCTGCTCTTTTCTAGCCTTGTGTTCAGAGACTTTGTTACAGGGTTCAGGAAGGGAGGTTAAAAATGTGTCTGTGGGCTTAGCCTGGCAGGAGGGGCCAGGTCTACATTGTAATAAACAGATTGAGCATTTCCCAGCATGGCAGAATCTAGGGTGTCTGTCTGCAGGGAAAGGGCCTGGGGGAATTCTGATGTGAAATTAACTAAAACTGGTTCTGAAACACCCACAACTGCCCTTCTCATCCTAACAAGACTGGAGAATGATGTCCATGTTTTGCTCCAGCTCGTCCCAGCCTGGCATGGGACAGGGAAGAGAAATGGCTGCAGTGGAGTCAGTCCAGGTAGAGATTATCGGGGGGTTGCTGGTGGGTTCCTGCTGGAGGAGAGGGAGAGCAAATACAGCGCAGGTGGGAAGGTTTGCACAGTCTGGTTTGGAGGTTGGAGCAGGGCAGGAAATTCACAGCGTGGGGAAAGGAGGAGTGGGTGGGAAAGGGTGCGGCAAACCTGCTGGGAGTTATTTAATAAGTGGCCTAGTTCTAGGAACAGACCCAGGAGGTTTGGAGGTGGAAATGCCCTAATTTGTGAAGAAAGAAAATAGCTCACCTACACGGAGCTAGTCAAACTGACCAACTGGTGCTGGAGCCTGACCTCACTAACCAGCGGCTGCTGTGAGATATGAAGGGGGAACCCACGAGTCAAGCTTATTGGAGCTGCCTCTCCCTTCATATCCCGCTCCTCACAATGAAAAGGTTACTGGGTTCCTACCAGGGAGCTGTCCCTGGACCCTGCTAGGGGCTCCATCTCCTGTATCAGTCAGTGGCTAGTAGGTGTGTGATGGATCTGCTGGGAGAGACAAGGGGCTCTCTCTTCGTCCCCTCACCCTGGTATTTGTTGGATACTCTGAGCAGGGTGGATGTGGGACTCTGTTGGCTGCGATCCACCCAGAGCTTCCATTTGATTTGCTCCTCTCCCCCACGAATAGTGGGGCTGTGAGTGGGGAAAGAAGTCCTGAGTGTTGAACTCTTGCTCTTTCAGGGGCCAGTGGCCTTCGAGGAGGTGGCTGTGTATTTCACCAGGGAAGAGTGGGCTCTGCTGGACCCCACTCAGAGAGCCCTCTACTGGGATGTCATGCAGGAGAACTATGAGAATGTGACCTTGCTGGGTAAGGGTTCCTGTCCCCTCCATTCTTGGAAGGGGAAATGGAGAGTTAAGGTTCACGCCAGCCCCACAATGCCACCTCTACTCTGCCCTGTTTCAGCATCACCCCAATATGCCAGTGACACACACACTGCCAGAGACCCTCCCCTGCTGCAGAACACTTTGGGAACAGAGCACAGGAGCCGTATCGCACAGTGTCAAATATCTCCTGTTTGCTCAAGTGAAACTGGGGCTAGGTCTGGCATAACTGTTCCATACCCCTAATCATTTTTGTTGCCCTTTTCTGAACCTTTTCCAATTCCAATATATCTTTTTTTGAGATGGGGAGACAACATCTGCATGCAGTATTCAAGATGTGGGTGTATCATGGATTTATTTGCTGTTTTCACAAATATGATCTATGATATATTCTGTCGTAGCAATCCCTTTCTTAATTATTTCCTACATTGCTCGCTTTTTTTCACTGCCGCTGCACACTGAGTGGATGTTTTCAGAGAACTATCCACAGTGACTCCAAGATCCATCTCTTGAGTGGAAACAGCTAATTTAGACCCCATCATTCTGTACATATAGTTGGGATTATGTTTTCCAATGGGCTGCACTATGTGCTATCCTGACATCTAGCAGTGCTGAGATCCTGCATTCAGTGATATCCCTCCCCTTTCTGTTTCCTTTCTTCACTGAACCCCACCAGCCCTTGCTTCCTGTTCCCAGCTTCCCCTGGACTCTCTCTTTGTCTCTGCACCTCTCTGTCAGCAAGAAGCAGTGCCAGGGAGACTTGCCCTCTGTCTGGAGTCTTTGATTTCTGGGACATGAATTTAATTTCTCTGTGTTGTAAGAGTCTCTGTCATAATGAGTGTCTGTGACATTACTCAGAGTTCAATCTGGACTGTTAAATAGCTGTATCCCCTCAGTTCTCCAACCTGGGGTGCCTTTTCCACTGTTTTCCCGTGAGAACAGTCCCTCTTGGCCAATTAACACACAGTCTCCAGCATGTAACTCACTCCCAGCTACACAGTGTTGAGTGCTGCTAGACAGCCACTCATGAATTACACCTCAGGAGAAAACCAGCAAATTCTCAAGTGCCCAACTTTCCCCCAGAAATGTGCGTCTTGCACTGTCCAGCACACTACTGAACAACACAAGCTCATATCAAATCTTTGATTTCATCAGTGGAAAATGAAATGCACCAGCTTGTTATTCCAAACAGAGTTTCCAACACACTTTAATCCAAACACCCTGGTTAGATAAACAATAAACCAAGATTGTTAACTACTGAAAACTAAAACTAGGCCCAGCCCATGAAGGGGGCACTCCCAGGAGAGACTGAATAAAGCCTGGAACATCGAACAACTTTGTAAACCTGAGACAGCTGCCTTGGGGACAATGACAGGGAGAATCCCCCAAAGTGACTCCTTTCATTCTGCTCTTCTCTGGCCTCTGATTGTTCCTTCCAAAGTGGAGTATTTTGCACTTGTCCCTACTGAATTTCATCCTATTTACTTCAGATCATTTCTCCACTTTGTCCAGATGATTTTGAATTATAATCCAATCCTCCAAAGCACTTACAACCCCTCCCAGCTTGGTATTGTCCGCAGACTTGATAAGTGTAACAGAGAGTGTGTTACTGGGAGGGTTTCACCATGTGTCAGAGGGTTACACCCTGGTGGAATGGCGCTAGGCCTGTACTGGGATAAGGTCACTCTGTGCTTCACAGTGTGCCAGAACCTAGAATGTCCATTAGCAGGGGAAAACCTGGGGGGAATCGGCTTGTGGAACAGACAAAAGCCCTTTCTGAATTCTTACATCTTGCCCTTTGCACCCCAGCAGGCTACAGAATAACGTCCATGTTTTGCTCCAGATCCTCCCCTCCTCCCAGGGGGAAGGAAATGGCTGCAATGGAGCTGGCTCAGGTGAGAGGTTATCAGGGAGCTGGTGGTCAGTTCTGCTTGGAGGGAGAGGAGCAGTAAATGCATAGGAGGGTGGGAATTGCTAGAGGTGGTAGGAGGCAGGAAATATCTTGGGTGGAGAAAGGGAGGAGACAGGATGTGACAAACCTGCTGACACTAGTGTAGTTTAGGGCGTGATGGGTTGTCACCCCCAGGGGGCAGTCTGGGGGGCTTCTGGGAACTGCTGTGCCCTCTAACACTCAAGCTGGGCTGGCCCTTTTCACACTGTTTTGCTGAAGATTCAGCCAGCCTCTCCAGGGCCTGTTATCACCCAACATGACAGCAGGTGGCGCCATCCACCAGACACTTCACTCAAAATACGCTGGTTAAGATAAAGCATAAAAGAAGTTTATTAACTGCAGAAAGATAGATTAAGTGATTATAAGTGATAACAAACAGATCAAAGCAGATTATTTAGCAAATAACCAAAACTCAAACTAAGTCTAACATACTAGATGGATAGAATTTGAATTAGCAGTTTCTCACCCTAACTGATGATAGAAGCAGTCCCCCAAGTTTCCATACACAAGCTAGAAATCCCTTTATCCTGGGAGAAGCACTTCCCCCACTTCAGTTTTTGTTTCTCAGGTGTTTCCAGGAGTTTTCTTGTGTGGGGAATGAGACCAAGAGATGATGTCACACCCCACCTTATGTAGCTCTTCCATATGGTGGGAACCCTTTGTTCCAAACTCAGTTCCCAGTCCAGTTTGTGGAAAAATACAGGTACCAAAATGGAGTTTAGTGTCATGTGGTCTGGTCACAGGCCCTGCTGAGTCATAGTATCCATGACTAATAGGCTGGCTGAAACATTCACGGGAAGTGCTAAGTGCTTCCACAGTCCATTATCTTTGTTGATGAGCCATCAGCCCTGTCTGGCTTCTTCATTGTTGTACCTGAAAGGCTCATTGTGAGTGTTACCCAGAGTAAGCACATTTGAAATACAGATACAGAGTCAGTATCCATAACTTCACATACAAACCTGATATGTGCACACAAACAGGATAATCATATTCAGCAAATCATAACTTTTCCAGTGACACCACACATAATGCATCTTGTACAAAATTCATCATAATTCTGTCCTAATCATATTATAACCATACCAGTATGATGAATATGGGCTGTAGTGTCAGATAGGGCCTAATTTCAAGGCACAGGAGTTGGGAAAGGAACTTCCCCTCTTTGTGGAGCAGGAAATAACCCTCCAGTCAGGGCTGGGACAACTTCCCAGACTCCCTGAATCTACTAACACTTCATTAGTTACCGTCAACCCCAATCTTTGTGGCAACTGCAAACTTTATCAGTGATGAATTTGTACTCTCTTCTAGGCCATTGATAGGAACATTAAATAGCACAGGGCCAAGAACCAATCCCTGCGGGAACCTGCTAGAAAGAAATCCACTCGACCATTGTTCCCCATTTACTATCACAGTTTTTAATCTATTTAATGTATGCCGTGTTTATTTTGTATCATTCTATTTTTCTTAGTAAAAATGTTGTGCTGATCAAGTCATATCCCTTACAGAAGTTTAGGTATATTACATCAATACTATTAGCTGCAACCAAACTTTTGATCTCATCCAATAAGGCTATCCCGTTAGTTTGATAGGCTCTATTTTCTCTAAACCTTTGTTAATGGGCACTAATCATATTACCCTTCTTTGATTCTTTATTAATGAATGAAATCCAGCATTGGCTGTTCCATTCTCTTGATGAGATGTCAGACTTCAGGTCTTTTAGGAAGTCTTAGATACAAGTTATCCAGACGCGCTGATTTAAACATGTCTGACTTTTAATAGCTGCTGTTTAATGTCCTCATGACTTTTTGTCGAAATTGAAAGGGTGGCATCATCAACATCTTATGATATGAGTACATCATCTGTTTTTCTCCAAATCCAGGAGAGAAATATTTATTGAATGCTTTTACCTCTTCTGCATGATTTTTGATAATTCTTCCATTTCAATCTAGTAAAGTACCATTGTTAGGATTAACATTTGCACTTAATATACTTTTAAAAACTTCCTTCTTATTGTCATTGATTTCTGATAGCTTTCTTTACCAGTTGTCTACCATTCTGACCTTCTAACTTCTATTCTTTACTATTGACTTCCCCTTTCTTGCATATATTTTGTTTGGAGAGTGTTGCGATTCCTACCAGGGAGACACCAGCAGGGTCCAGAGACAGCCCCATCTCCTATATCAAGCCCTGACTAGTAGGTATGTGATAAATGTGAAGACCCTGCCTCCCTCTGTCAGCTGGGAGACACAAAGTTTCTCTCTTTCCATCCTCTGATGCTTCCTGGCTGCTCTAAGCAAGATAGGGTGGGACTCTGTTAACCTGTGCCTCCCGGAGCTTCCATTTCCCTGGTGCTGCTGTTCTGTGAATAGTGGGGTTGTGACTGAGAGTGTGGAGCTCTTGCTCTTTCAGGGGCCGGTGACCTTCGAGGAGGTGGCTGTGTACATCACCAGGGAAGAGTGGGCTCTGCTGGACCCCACTCAGAAAGCCCTCTACTGGGATGTCATGCAGCAGAACTATGAGAATGGACCTCGCTGGGTAAGGATTCCTGTTCCATCTGTTCTTGCAAGGGGAAATGAAGAGTGAAAGTTCATACCACCCCCACAATGCCACCTCTAGTCTGTCCTGTTTCAGCATCACCCCAATATGCCAGTGACACACACACTACCAGAGACCCTCCCATGCTGCAGAACACTTTGGGAACAGAGCACATGAGCAGTATCACATGGTGTCAAATATCTCCTCTTTACTCAAGTAAAACGGGGGGTTAGGTCCAGCATAACAAACAGAAGCTTCCTACCCCCGGCCTTCTCTCAAACCCTGAGCCTTCTCTACCCAAACCAGAATGTGCTTGAGGTGTAACAAGGAGGCGGCTGGAGTCAGAGCTGTCAGTCCAGGGCTACTTATCACACAGACACTCGGTGCGTCCTTGAATGTTGGCTGGGAGTATCCAGACAGGAGAGCTCCAACAGCAGAACACTGAATCTCACCCAGGATTACAGATGACACAACTCCTCACTCTCTGGATTGCACCCCAACATGTGAAAATGGCCAAGGTTGGTAGTAACATTTCTTGAAACATGCAGAATCTTGCTCCCCTATCACCAGGTATAATAACAATAACAGAAAAGGCCGAATATGGAAAATTGATTGTTCAGCTTGCTTTTGACTTGCATCATATTTTGCAATATATTCCAAATAAGGAAATTAACGTGCAACGTATGTGTCATTGTTTGTGGTTTTAAGCTTTAAAAAGCTTGTGTGATTTTTAGCTCATGGGGACAGTATTCCAATAACTGTTGCCCCCTGCGCACTTTTAACCAAGAAAAGAACCTCAGACTGAGCTGATTCAAAATCAATCGTGTGGTTGTTTTTCACAACAGCTTTAAGAGGTCCCTGTGGTGGAATGTAAATGTCTTCTTCACACCTTCCCCCTGCAGGAGAATGGCTGTTTGACCAGCTGTTTGCCTTGCTGTCTCTGAGGAACTGGTGTGTGGGTGTTCCCCAGAATTGTAACTTTTTCAGTAATATCATACTGTAAAATCTCATAACTTTACATACAGTGTTACTATACATTTTAACAGGAGGATAATATTCAATAGATTATGCATTTTCAGATGATACCTCACAAGCCATACTGCGTACAAAATTGAGCATAATTTTCTAGAAGAGTGAACACAGGGGTATAGACTGACACAGTGTGTGTGTGTGTGTGTGTGTGTGTGTGTGTGTGTGTGTGTGTGTTCCCAGCAGATATGTTGGTATTTCAATCCCTCATAACCATAGTGTTTGGCGTCTTCAAGGACCTGGGGAACTGGTCCTGGGAATTCACTGGTTTACCAAGTGTGACACTGTATGGAATTGTGAGACACTTTGGTATTAATAATAAAATAATAATATATCTGATAAAATTGCCATGAATCGTGCTAGATATGCCATGCCAGGTGTCAGTGAAAATGTTATGATTTTCCTTGTATGATAATTTTGTTTCTATGTTTGTATCACCTTTGTATTGTGAGTTACAGATATGTAGGGTATATCTGTATTTCCAGACTTGTGCAGTGTTTCTGGGTGACACCTCCAGACATATTGGCATCAACACTGCCTAGCCTGTTTGATGGCCCTTTCAGGGTCATCAGCTGTACAATGACCCCATGGAAAGGACCAAGGGGATAAACCTATTGAGTCAGCAAGACATGCCGGGGTTTGCCTGTCTAATGAGAACTTCAAGGCTTTTCCATGCCACGTGCTGTGAAGCTTGTGTTTGGGACACAGGAAGTAGAAGCCACTTTGCAAAAGGAATATAAAGGGCAGCTGCATCATCTCCATTTTGTCTTCAATCCGCCTTCCTACCTCTATAGCAACTTCTCTACAAACTGAACCCTGAAACAAAGGACTGAATGGCCCATCCAAGCTGTGGATGTGTTCCAGACAGACTTTCAAGCCAGCAACTCATCAATACTGCTAATATATATCCATTTTGGAATGTATCTGACTGCTTTCCCATTGAACTTCTTTCTGTCTTTCTTTCATTTAAACCTGTAGTTTAGATGCTAAAGGATTGTCTGGAAGGATGGAATTTTGGGTAATATCCAAACCTATAGTGACATGGTACTGTGGCTAACCCTTTGGGGTCAGAAGAACACTTTGTTTATGTGAGCAGAGTTTTTAAATAACCTCTCACTGTACTGGAACTAGTTGCTGATTAGGAGCCAGAGAACTGGGAGGCAATAAAGGGGGCTGTGTGATTTCTTTTTTCAGCTTCTCCATAACCCATGTGGGGGATCAGAAGCACAGTTTGTGAGTGGTTGGTGAGTTTAACTTCAGTGTTAACCACCAGTTTTGGGAACATCTGCTCTCCCTTTTTCTGCCTGCCCTAACTTTGTCATTTTCAGTGAGAACTGCCCCTAGCCCACCAGGTCATACTAAGCACTGAAGTTAAATTAATAGAATGTTTATTTTATGACCAAGTCTTAGGAAATCAACTGAACGTCTTTGTTTTCTTTCATCTGAGCAGGGTTTCTAGTTTTCCAACGTGATGTGATCTCCCAGCTGGAACAAGGGGAAGAGCTATGGGTCCCAGACCTCCAGGGTTCAGAGGAAAGAGAGATCCTGAGAGCTCCCTGCATAGGTGAGGAAACATTAAACCAACTCAGAATCTGTAAGTGCCTGAAGGAAACATCTGGGATGCCCAACAAAGCCCTTGAGGAGGTCTCTCAGTTCATTATTGTCCCTAGCAGGGGTCGTATCCTCAGGGTAAATATAGCTCATGACTTCTTGTAGATCCTAGCAGACACCAGGCAGTAACTTCCTCCCTTTCCCATGTGAATTTGGAGAGGAAGTGAAGGCTGAATTCATCCCCCTCCTCTCTCCTATTTAGGGGAAGAGTTTGGGGGAGTTCAGTGCTTGACTTTTATTTGACCTGTCTTCAGCTCTTGTTTTGGTTTGGTCTTCCCCTTTCCATCCCTGTTTGAGGTTTCTGTCTCTATCACACCAGGTGATGCAATGGCATGTGAGAAAGAGGAGCTGAATTCTCAGCAGGAAAACGTTGAGCAAGTGGATAAACACAGAGCATTATCGCAAAGATCAAAAAGGAATGTGTCCGGGAGTCATGAGCAGGGAAACTCCTTTGAGATTCAGCACAGACCAGAAAGGGAGCAAGGAAACCAGCCAGGGGAGAAATTGGATAAATGTATTTCCTGTTGGGGAACTCAGAAGGTCCTGATGGAAACCACAACACAACAGGAAATCCTTAGGCGAAAGAGAAAAAATACATGCGCTGAGTGTGAGAAAAACTTCATTCATAGATCAGCCCTTTCTGTGCATCAGAGAATCTACACAGATGAGAGGCCCTATGAATGCAGTGAGTGTGGGAAAAGTTTCACTCACAGATCAGACCTTTCTAGACATCAGAGGATCCACACAGGGGAAAGACCCTACGAATGCTGTAAGTGTGGGAAAACCTTCAATTACAGCTCGCACCTTATTAGTCATCAAACAATCCACACAGGGGAGAGGCCCTATGAATGCCGTGAGTGTAGGAAAAGCTTCACTCACAGATCAGCCCTTTCTAGACATCAGAGGATCCACACAGGGGAAAGACCCTACGAATGCAGTGAGTGTGGGAAAACCTTCAATCGCAGCTCAAACCTTATTACCCATCAGAGAATCCACATACGTGAGAGGCCATATAAATGCCGTGAGTGTAGGAAAAGCTTCACTCACAGATCAGCTCTTTGTAGACATCAGAGAATCCACACAGGGGACAGGCCCTATGAATGCAGCGAGTGTGGGAAAACCTTCTCTTGGTGCTCATCCCATGTTCGCCATCAGAGAATCTGCAAGGGAGATCAACATTGTAAAAATCTCTAGGGCTATCAAGACTTTCTTTTCTTTAATACTTTTCCTGATTCCCACACAGTAACTTTTAAAGCTCTTTGAACTGTGTGCAGCACCGGTATCCCTCAGCTTGTCTAGATGAGTGGCCCATTTTTGCCTTTTGCAGTTCGCCCTCTTTGGAGATGGACCTATTTGTCCTTTCTATTGTCCCACTAGCAATTTGAGTGTGCCCTTCCTATGAGGAACCAGGGAGCGTCACATTTATATCATTCCTCCTATTGCAAAGTTATTGTTAGAGTCACCAGTGATACTGATTGTGTCATTGCCAGTTGTTCTCACGTTGCTGTGGGTTGTGCTGAAGCGCAGTTATATTGGGAATTTTTCATATTATAGTTAAATAAAGAGGAGCAGGGGGAAAAGTGTCTTTTCAGCCTCTCCTAGCTAATCCTATGCTATGGAAAATGCAGCCCTTCATGACACAGCTGTTGAGGAAATAGAAGTGGAGTTTTTGTTTAATTTATCCTTTGTAGGTTCTAAAGATGTGAATTTCCTGCCCCGCTCCAACCTCCAAACCAGACTGCCCAAGCCTCCCACCTCTTCTGTATTTACTGTCCCCCTCCTTCAGCAGGAACCCACCAGCAACCCCCCCTCCCATAATCCCTACCTGAACTGGCTCCTCTGCAGCCATTTCCCTTCCCTGTCCCATGGGAGGATGGGATGAGCTGGAGCGAAACATGGACGACATCCTGCAGCCTGGCAGGGTTAGAAGGGCAAATGTGGAGGTCTCAGAACAGGCTTTTGTTCATGTCACATCACGATTCCCCCAGGATCTTTCCCTGCACAGACACAGCCTAGATTCTGCCATGCTGGGAACATGCTCCATCTCTTTATTGCAGGGGAGACCTGCCCCTCCTGCCAGGCTAAGCCCACAGGGAGATTTTTCAGCTCCACAGTAATAAAGTCTCTAAACAAAATGCTAGAAAGGAGCAGAACCAAAGGGGCTGGGCAGGCTCCATAGGGACACTGGCTCCTTCCTTCCCCTCCTGTGCGGCCATGTCCTGTTTCTGGCAGAGATCGGCCACCCCATCTCCCCCCCCAGAGGCAGCCATGTCTGCGGGCTGCCCAAGCCAGCACCTACTAACCACCACCCACGTTGGGGGAATGACACAGGACAGCAAATTCCCACCTACCCAAGGACAAATCGCTGCAGATAAAACGGGCTGGGTTCACACCCCAGAGCTGAGCAGAACTGAAATGGTAATTGGACAATTACAGAGAAAATAGGGCAAATAAGAGACTAGAGAGTCAATAATTGTAGGGAAAACAAAGGAATCTCCTTGGATTTTCTAGCCACGTGGGGAGGGGAGAGAAGGGGAAGAACTAGAGAGAATTGTTATCAGGTTTGAGACGGAAAGAAAAGGCACAAACAGGAAAAGGATGCAAGTAGCTCACCCCCGTGACCATAGGCGTGTGCAGCACATTTCATTAGGGTGGGCACCCAGAGAGCCCCACCCTAGCCCCACCCCATCCACTGCCTCCCACTTCCTGCCCCCTGGCTGCCCCCCTCAGAACTGCCCCTGCTCCTTGTCCCCTGACTGCCCCCTCCTGGGACCCCCCCACTGTAACTGCCTTCCTAGGACCCTACCCCCTACCTGTCCCCCTGACCCTTAGCCACACCCCCGACCCCAGACAGACCCCTGGGAGTCCCACTCCTATCCAACCGCTCCCTGCCCCGTGACAGGACCCCCAGTACTCCCAACCCATCCAACTCCCTCTGCTCCCTGCCTGCCCCGACCCCTCTCCACTCCCCACCAGGCACCCCCCGAGCCCTCAACCCATCCAACCCCCCTGCTCCTTGTCCCCTGACCACCCCCTCCAGAGACCCCCCAATCCACTAATCACCCCCCCAACTATCCAACCCCCCCCCCACCTCCTGGCAGCTCTGTCCAGTGGCTGCTCCCACCCACACGCTCAAAGTGGCAGAGAAGGTTCCCTCTCCTTCGGTGGGAAGGTTGCCTAGTGGTTAAGGAACAGGACTCAGGCTCAGGTGTTCTGGGTTTGAGTCTCTGCTCTGCCACAGACTCCCTGCTTAGCCTTGGGAAAGTCACTGCACCTCTTTGTGCCCTAGAGCCCACCTGCCAAATGGGGCCAATGCTGATCCTGCCTCCTGGGCTAAATCCATTCATGGCTGGGTGACGGTGGGGGGAAATGGAGATCCCAACATGGGGAGATTTGGGCTGAATTTCTCCACAGCCGGAGAGTGGGAGCCAGCTCCACAGGGGGGATGGGAGCGAGAGGGGCTCAGGGCAGCTGCACACAGAGTGGGGTCAGGGCTTCAGCCTTGCAACTTCTGCCACTAAGGTGGCTGGGGCTTCCGAGCCGGGGACTTCAGCCCCACATCTTCTGCCAGGGTCCAGGGCTTCTCCTCCCTGCCCCAGGGTGGCTCCTCTCCCACTCCATCCCCCCCAGTGCAGCTCCTGCTGGGGTCTGGGCTTCTGCCCCCCACCTCCCAACCCTGCGTGGCTTCTCCTCCCCTGCCCCAGCTTGGCGCTTCTTCCCCCCACTGCAGCTCACGCAGGGGCCTGGGGCTTCTCCTTTTCCCCCCCCACCAGCGTGGCTCCAGCCCAGTTCAGGGCTTCTCCTCTCCCCCCCCCCCGCGCCGGTATCTGGAGCTTCTCCTCCCCCCCAACCTCCCACTGCCTCCAGCCCCAGCCTAGCCGGGCTCCCTGGGGCACCCGATGCTGCTGTGGCCGGAGCTGAGCCTGGTGGGCAGGGAGCAGTGATTCACGCGGAGGCCATGGCAGAGCCATCAGCCCGAGAGGTGCGGGGCAGCCCCAGGAAGCGGGGCGGGCTGTGCTGCTACTGGCCCCGCACCCCCGCCCACCCCGAGCCCTGAGGCTGTTTGGGGGGGGGGGGACTCACTCAGCCCCCGCAGGAGCAGGGAGGGGGGAGCAGTTGAGCGGAGCCTGCCCAGCAAAAAGCTGATCGCAGCTGCGTGCAGGCTGCCCCCAGGGAAAAGCTCAGCTGGACGTAGGTGTCTCTGACCCACACGAACCCCCTAACCCCCCCAGGGACCAGTACAGCCTGGAAGTTGTCATCTGTGCACCCCATAAACTTCCTAATCCCCCCGGGGCCAAGTAGTCTGCACGGAGGTATCTATGACCTCCAGAAACCCCCTAAGCCCCCCAAGACCCCTACAGCCTGGACATAGGTATCGCTGACCCACATAAACCCCCTGAGGACTCCTTCAGCTGGGATGTAGGTATCTTTACCCCCACAACCCCCTAAGCCCCCCAAGAGACCCCTACAGGCTGGACATAGGTATCTGTGCCCCCCACCTCCTAAGCACCCCTGGGACCTGTATATCCTGAAGTTAGGTATCTGTGCCCCCCATGATCCCCAAGTCCCCCCGGGACCCCTACAGCCAGGACGTTGGTATCTGTGGCCCCCATAAACCCCCTAATCCCCACGGGAACCCCTACAGCCTGGACGTAGGTATCTGTTCTCCCCACGAACCTGCAAAGCCCCCCAGGGACCTTTACAGCCAGGACGTTGGTATCTGTGCCCCCCATAAATCTCCTAAGCCCTCTGGGACCCCTCCAGTCTGCACATAGGTATCTATGACCCCCAGAAACCCCCTAACGCCCTAGGAACCCCTACAGCCTGGACGTAGGTATCTGTGACTCCAACGACCCTCCTAAACCACCCAGGACCCCTCCAGCTAGGACATAGGTATCTGTTCCCCCTTCAACCGCCAATCCCCTCGGGACCCCTAGACCCTGAACATAGATATCTGTGTCCGCCCCGATCCCCTATGCACCCCCATTACCCCTTTAGCCTGGACGTAGGTATCTGTGCTTCCACAACCCCCGTAAATGCCCCAGCGACCCCTTCAGCCTGGACGTACCTATCTGTGACCCCCACGAACCCCCTAAGCCCCCAGGGATCCCTACAGCCTGGACACAGGTGTCTGAGCACCCCACGAACCCCCTAAGCTCCTTGGGACACATCCAGCCTGGATGTATCTGAGCCCCAGTGAACTGCCTAATCTCCCCGGGACACTGACAGCCTGGACCTAGGTATCTGTGCCCCCCACAAACCCCCTATACCCCCCAGGACTCCTCCAGCCTAAATGTAGGTATCTGTACCCCCACAGCCCTCCTGGGACTCCTACTGCCTGGAGGTTCGTATCTGTGCCCCCCACGAAACCCCAACCCCCCCCCGGGACCCCTGCAGCCTGAACCTAAGTATCTGTGCACCCCACGAACCCATAAGCACCTGTAGAGACGCCTACAGCATGGACTTAAGTATCTGGGCCCCCCAAAACCCCCTAAGCCCACCAGGGACCCCTACAGCCTAGAGATAAGTATCTGTTCCCCCCCGAACCCCATAAGCCCCCCCTGGACTCCTCCAGCCTGGACGGAGGTATCTGTGCCCCCCACAACCCCTAAGTGCCAAGGAACCCCTCCAGCCTGGAGGTAGGTATCTGTGCCTCCCAAAAAAAACCCTAAGCCCCCCAGGGACCCCTAGAGCCTGGAGATATGTATCTCTGCCATCTGCAAACCCCCCTAATCCTCCCTGGAACCTCTCCAGCCTGGATGTACATATCTGTGCCCCCCCACAAGCCCCCTAAGCCCTCCCAGAACCCCTCCAGCCTGGATGTAGGTATCTGTGACCCTACGAACCCCCGTAAGCCCCCCTGGAATGCCTCCAGCCTGGACGTAGCTATCTGTACCTCCCATGACCCCTAAACCCCCCAGGGATCTCTACAGCCTCTACGTAGGAGTGATGCTCTGTGCATTACCCTGTGTGGCCACACGGTGTCACTGTTGCTTCATGTGGGAAATGCTCTGTGCGTTACTGTGATGGGGTAGGGACTGTCTGTGTGGGGGATGGGAGAGCAGGGGGGTGACTTTAGGTGAGGGACAGGACCTAAGCCTGTAACTCAAGCTAGGCAGGGGGGAGGGGGTCAGCACCTTTGCCCGGGAAGCTGGACACAGGAAGGGGCCGGCTGGAGGGAGTTGGGTTACTTCAGTTTTGGTTTGGAGCTGGGTGGTTGGAATTCAGGGAATCCCAAACTGGGAACTAAGCTTCCTGAACCCCTAGAAGGACTAGATTGAGGGGTCCTGCTTGTGCCCAAAAGCTCTGCTGTATCCTTCGTTCCTGTTGGCTAAAAAAAAAACCTTCTGTTTTACTGGCTGGCTGAGTCACTGTGTGTCCCAGGAAGAGGGGGGCAGGGCCGGATTCCACCACACTCTGTGACACCCCCTAAGCCCCTCCGGGACCCCTGCAGTCTGGACATAGGTATCTGTGCCTCCCACCAAAACCCTGAGCCCCCCAGGGACCCCTACAGCCTGGACCTAGGTATCTGTGCCCCCCATGAACCTCCTAAGCCCCTCAGGGACCCCTCCAGTCTGGACATAGGTGGAACCCTTCTGCCAGGCTGAACTGATAGCAGCAAGGACTGGGTTCAATACATAGGGGTCCCTTCCCTACAGCGTAATGCAAACCAGCTCGAGCCCCCACCCAGTGACATGGAAAAATTTTATGTACGCACCCCTAGGTGCCTCAAAGAGGCAAAACTTCCCCTCTCACAAGCACAGAGTCTGGGGTGTAGCAGAAAATGTTTAATAATGTGAGATAAACAACATAGCATTAAATTGGGAAAACACCTCAACTAGACCGTGTCCTTTTCCCTGGGCTCTTGAGTCTCGCAATCCCCAAATCACCCCAAGACTCCAAAGTCCAATACATCAAATGTTTCGAGAGTCCAGCAACCCCCAAATCACCCACAGTCCTGCAACCCCCGAGTTCAAGAATCTATCTGCAGGTTTTTCCCCCTGCCGGCCTGGGTAGAAAGGGGCAACTTACGTGGTCCACTGCCAACTGCCCTGCCCTTCCGTGGGATTCTGGTTCTGCCTTCCCCACGAACTGCTCAGCTCGGTCCACCAGCTGCTCTGCTCCGCCAGCCGACCTGTCATCTGCTCCAGCTGTCCCCCAAAACTGCCTACCTCACCTCACTCCATGGGCCACTCCAACCATCCCACAAACTGCTCCTCTCCGTCAGCTGCTCTGCTCTGCAATATAGCTTCAGACTCCCCCACTAGCTAGCACAGCTCTTAGTGATTTCAGAGCAGGAACCTGGAACTTCAATTCTTAAGAGAATTAAAAATCAGCTCTGCTATTCAACTGTTAAAAGAGAAGAAGGTGCAATTGGTGTTTCTGGCTCACCCAAAGAGCCCACTTCCTTGTCTAGCAAGTGCCACTCAATTGATGGTGAGAATCCCTGTCTCAAAGCAGTTTCACAGTTCCTCATCCACACAATCAGGGTGACAACACTCCACATCTCAGGCCCCAACAACAAATAAACTGGGGATCCCACAGCTGCCAAAGCAACCATCCCAGGCTGCCGTCGCCATGTCAGGCGGAGTGGGTGTGCCTATGGAAACACAATCAGCCCCTGAAATTCTTTTCCTCACTCGCCATAATTCACCACCAGATGTCAGGGTAGAGTTCATCCTGCTTCTGCTTACATAGGTATCTGTGCCCCCCACAACCCCCTAATCCCACTGGGACCCATCTAGCCTGGATAAAGGTATCTGTGCTCCCCACAAGGAACCCACAAGCCCAGATGTAGGCATCTGTATGCCCCACAAACCCCCTAAGACTCACAGGACCCCTCCAGCCTTTAGGAAGGTATCTGTGACCCCCAGAGCCCCACAAAGACCCTCGGGACCCCTACAGCATGGAGGTTTGTATCTGTGACCCCCACAAACCTCCTAAGCTACCCAGATGCCCCTACAATCGGGATGTAGGTATCTGTTCCCCCCCCCCAACACACCTAATTCCCCCCAGGAACCCTGCAGCCTAGACATAGTTATCTTTGACCCCACGAATCCCCTAATCCACGACGGGACCCCTCCAGCATGGACATAGGTATCTGTGCCCCCACAACCCTCCTAAGACCCCTGAAACCCCTCCAGCCTAGATGCAGGTATCTGTGCCCCCCCTCAAAGCCCCTAGGCCATGATGGGACACCTCCAGCCTCGACAGAGTTATCTGAGCTCCCCACAACCCCCCCTAAACCCCCTGGAACCCCTCCAGCCTAGCAGGTATCTGTGCCCAACATGAACCCCCTAAGGCCCCCAGGAGCCCTCTTGCCTGGATGAAGGTATCTGTGCCCCCCACAAACCCCTAAGCCCCCCCCAGGATCCCTATAGCCTGACGTAGGTATCTGTGCACCCTCACGAACCCACTGATCCTCCCAGAGGCTCCTACAGCATGGACGTAGGTATCTGTACAATAAGATGCCCCAACGCAACCCCGGGACCCCTACAGCCTCGATATAGATATGCCCCCCCCAACTCCCTAATTCCCCCAGAATCCCTCCAGCCTGGATGTAGATATTTGTGACCTCCTGGAACCCCCCTAAGCCCTCCCCAGGACTTCTCCAGCCTGGACATAGGTATCGCTTCCCCCCAACAAGCCTCCTAAGACCCAAAGGGCCCCCACCAGTCTCGTTGTAGGTGTGTGTACGTTACACAAACCCACTAAGCTCCCCAGGGCCCCCTCCAACCAGGACATAGGTATCTGCGCAACCACAAGCCCTTAAGTCCCCCAGGGACCCCTCCAGACCATACGTAGGTTTCTGTGCCCCTCACCAACTCCCTAAACCCCCAGGGACCACTACAGCCTGGGCGTATGTATCTGTGCTCACCACAACCCCCTAAGCCCCCCAGGGACCTCTCCAGCCCGGGTGTAGATATTTGTGTCCCCCATGAAGCCCCTAATCCCCCCCGGAATGTCTCCAGCCTGGACGTAGCTATCTGTGCCCCCCACGAGCCCTAAGCCCCCAGGGATCTCTCCAGCCTCTGCATAGGTGTGATGTTCTGTGCATTACCCTGTGTGGCCACACGGTGTCACTGTTGCTCCATGCAGGAAATGTTCTGTGCATTACCCTGCGTGGCCACACAGTGTCACTGTTGCTCCATGCGGGAAATGCTCTGTGCATTACCCTGTGTGGCCACACGGTGTCACTGTTGCTCCATGTGGGAAATGCTCTGTGCATTACCCTGTGTGGCCACACGGTGTCACTGTTGCTCCATGTGGGAAATGCTCTGTGCGTTACTGTGATGGGGTAGGGACTGTCTGTGTGGGGGATGGGAGAGCAGGGGGGTGACTTTAGGACCGGACACGTGCTCAGCCTGTAACCTGAGCTAGGCGGGGGGAGGGGTCAGCACCTTTGCCCGGGAAGCTGGACACAGGAAGGGGCCGGCTGGAGGGAGTTGGGTTACTTCAGTTTTGGTTTGGAGCTGGGTGGTTGGAATTCAGGGAATCCCAAACTGGGAACTAAGCTTCCTGAACCCCTAGAAGGACTCGATTGAGGGGTCCTGTTTGTGCCTCCAAGCTCTGCTGTATCCTTCACTCCTGTTGTCCAATAAACCTTCTGTTTTACTGGCTGGCTGAGAGTCACTGTGAGTCCCAGGAAAAGGGGTGCAGGACTGGACTCCCCCACAGTCCATGACAGACCCTAAGCCCCTCCGGGAACCCTGCAGCCTGGACATAGGTATCTGTGCCCCCCACCAAACACCTAAGCCCCCTGGAGACCCCTCAAGCCCGAACTTAGGTTTCTGTGCCCCCCACAAATCCCCTAAGCCCCCCAGGGACCTATACAGCCAGGACATTGGTATCTGTGCCCCATATAGACTCCATAACCCTCCCGGGACACTCCAAAGCAGATGTGAGATGAAGAAGGATCGTGTCCCAGGGTTCTTATACATTTCCAGCAGCCTTTCGGCCTGAGAATACAATAGGCTTAACTCTCGTTCCAAACATCCTGGCAATTAGCACAGGGTAATTTATTAATTAAACAGTTCAAATACAGGTTACCACAACCTTCAAAGAGACACATAGACAATAATACTATTTCCCTCAAGTATCATCATAAATGTTAATATTCCTTTTTTGCTCTTTGAATAAAAACTATAGCAATTGTCATGGTACAATTCCCCACTCTGAACCTCAGCATCCAAGCGATGGGGTACCAGCATGAATTCCTCTAAGCTTGATTACCAGCTTAGGACCTGCAGCGCTGCCACCAACCAGGAATTCCTGTGCCTGGTACACTCTGGTCCCCCAAAAACCTTGCCCGGGGACCCCCAAGACCCAGACCCTCTGGATCTTAACTCAAGGAAAGTAAACCCTTTCCGCCACCGTTGCCTCTCCCAGGCTTCCCCTTCCTGGGTTCCCCTGGAAGATCACTGTGATTCAAGCTCCTTGAATCACAAAACAGAGAGGAAAATTCACCTTCCTCCCTCCTTCTCTCTCCCCCTCCCAGACTTCCTGAGAGAGAAAGTAATGTCCCCCTCCCCCTGCCTCAGGACTGGTTGCTTGCAGCAGCTGTCTGAACTTAGAGACAGTGTGTCCACACACTCACTCTTCTCTAACACACACACTCCCTCTCCCCACACACACACAGTCTCTGCCCCACCATGCACATTGCAGTTGAAAAGCAGCTGGTAATCTAGTAGGATGCCCATGGATCAATGGGATACAGAGACCTGCATCATGTGATGCTGTACCAGCTCATGAGGCATTGCAAACCCTTCCCAAAGCACCCTGCAGCCAGTTGCACTGTGGGATAGCTACCCACAGTGCACTGCTTTCTGTGGCAATCCAAGAGCTGCTAGCATGGATGCACTGTGGCGACACAAGGGACATAAGGTGGACATGCAACAGCTGTTTAATTAAAACACTTTAACTAAAGCAGCATAACTCAGTTGTAGACATAGCCTGACACTGACACAACTCCCAGCCCTGTTGAAACTAAAGAACCACAACTTCCTCTGTAGTTAGCAGGATTCAAACCTACGCAGGGAGACCTGAAAGAATTTCTAGCCCATTGCCTTAACCACTCAGCTACAACTACCTACTTGCAGCATCTTTCTGACTACACTCTAGTTCTGTTCTCACTGAAGGATCGTTTCCAATTGTTCCCTTAAACCAGCTTCCACAACACACACACTGCTGTGCCATTGTGTAAGGGTGTCCATGGCTGAACTGCAAGAATTCCTGCTCATTTCCCTTCTGGCTGGAGCATGAGGAGAATGTCTTTGTGGTCAGTGATGTTCCTGTAGATTGTTGTCCATTTCCTGCCTTGATCATTCAGACAGTTCCTTTACCATCATATCCCCAGCACATCAGGGATTGCAATAGCAGAGGGCAGGTTTTCTCTGGGGCACTGAGCTTTGCCAGGTGGCTGGTGTCTCCTTTCTTTCCTCGCCCTGGAGTAAACTCAGCTTCTTATTCCATCCTTGATGATTAATGGAATAACAACAGCAACATGAAGAAATAGATGGGCAGGGGGGTCTCAGGGGAGGGGCAGAGAGGTGGAGGCGGTGGGCAGGGGGGTCTCAGGGGAGGAGGCAGAGAGGTGGAGGTGGTGGGCAGGTCAGGGGAGGGGGTAAAGAGGTGCGAGCGGTGGGCAGGATGGGTCTCAGGAGAGGGGCAGAGAGTTGGGGGCAGTGGGCAGGACTTGGGGTAGGGGGTGGAGAGGCACAAGGAGGCCTTGGGAGAGGCGGGGAGCAAGCGAAAGGTGGACCAGCAGGCCTCAGCCAAAGAGGCAGAGTGGGGGCGGGAAGTAGCCAAGCGGGAGCAAGGGTGGAGCACAGATGGGGCTTCAGAGGGAGGAGAATGAGTGACTTGGGGAGCTTCCAGCACCTGGCATAGAAAAACCTTAGAGTTGTGTCCATAGGCAGATCCCTGCATATCTTGCTGAGTCATAAGGTGTATCTGCCTTCTCTCAATGGGTCGATTGTGGAGCTGATGGTCCTTAATGGGCCATCAAGCAGGCAAGGCAGAACTGACACCAACTTGTCTGGGTTGTTGCCCAGAAGCAGAGCACAAATTTGAAATCGGGACAGCATAGAGCCAATATTAATAACTTCAGCTACAAAAATGATTCACATCTAGAGATAGCATCATTATAATCAGCCAATTAGAACCTCTCCATAGACCCCTTACACGACAACCTTTCTATAGTATTGGCTGCAAATATAGAACAGTGGTCGCAACGGTGACCTATACAGATACAGATTATGTCAATAACATCACAGGAGGTGACATGGCATCAGTGAGACTGATATTGGAATAGCCTCCAGTTTTGGTGTCCTCATTTGAAAAAGATGTTGTGAAATTGGAGCTGGGGCAGCAAAGAGCCACCAAATGTTCTGAGGGCTGGAGAAAAATGCCTTCTAGGGAGCTATTGAATGAGCTTAACCTGTTTAGCTTATCAAAAGAAGATTGAAAGTTGATTTCATTGAAGTGTTAAAGTGCCTTAATGGAGAGAAAAAATTGGGTATTAAAGAGCCCTTTAATTGAACAGAGAAAGGCATAACAAGACCCAATGGCTGGAAGGTGAAAAGAGACAAATTCATATTACAACTAAGGCACAAATAGTCAACTGTGAGGATGATTCACCACAAGAACAAGCTACCAAGGAAAGTGATGGATTCTCCAACTCCTGATGTCATTTCGTGAAGACTAGATGCCTTTCTGGAAGGTGTTTTCCCCCAAAGTAGTTGTTGTGTCATACAGGAGACTTGTGATATGCAGGGGGTCAGATTAGATGCTCTAATGGTCTCTTCTGGCCATAAAGTCAACTAATTTCTGAAAAACTGAGTGTAGCATTGGGAGCAGCATCTGATGTTTTCCTGTCTAGCCAGCTTGCTGCCTAGAACGAACGCTCCTTGAGTGAGGTGATCCACAGGGAGTAGCTCAAACCTCCAAAGTGCCTGGCCAGGGGCAGGACATTAGCACAGCAAGGGAGGGGTGTGGCAGTGACATCACAAAGGCCTTTTGCAGGACCTCAGACTATTGGTCAAAGGTGGTGAGGAGGGGGTGACCTCACAGAGAGATGCTGACATCAGCCAGGCAGGACAGGGGCAAGGGACCAGGGAAACCTCCGAGACCCCGGTGGCTTTGCTTCAGCAAGTCTCCTTCTCCAGGTCTCTCTTTGAGGACTGAGAGAGTATTCGGGGTCACGGACGTGAGCACCAGGAGGAATCTCTTTCGAGTTTTCTCCTTCCCTTGTAGTGATTTTACTAGAAAACAGCCGTCCCTGTTTAGAAGGTAAGAGCCTCCTGGAGGTCTGAAACCTGTTCAGTCTGATCCATGTGGTGAGAGTTGAATTCTAGGCATGGAAAACACGAGCTTAAGGAGGCAGAATTTTATTGCGCACCTGGGATTTTGTCCCTTAGAATCACTGAGGATATTAGGGTTTCTCCTTTTTGTTTCACCTCTTCCTCCCTCCCTCCTTTCTCTTTGTCTCTTGCTTCTTTTGTCCTTTCTCCTGTTCTCCTCCCAACACCAGGAGAGGGGGGGGGGGGTGTGTGTGTGTGTGTGTGTGTGTGTGTGTGTGTGTGTGTGTGTGTGTGTGTGTGTGTGTGTGTGTGTGTGTGTGTGTGTGTGTGTGTGTGTGTGTGTGTGTGTGTGTGTGTGTGTGTGTGTTGCAGGGGACTGCTCTGCAGCTCCCACTCTGGGAGGTCCACCCAAAAATATAAATATGGGGCTGAAATAGTGCTCAGGCAGTGATCCCCACCAGTGACCTGGCCATCCTTTGGGCTCTCTGGTGAGAACCCGCAGCCTCCCGTCCTCAGTCTCTACCCTGATTGGCTGAGCAGGGGGTTATTGACAGGGAGGAGACTCAGATCCTTGTTGTTCTCTTTTAAGACCAAGGAAATAAGTTGTAACCAGTTCTATGTTTGATGAATTTTGCTGCTTCTCTGCATTAATGGTCTCTGAGCAGTTCATGATTCTCTCTAACACTGCAGTTCTCCTCAAATACTTGCTGAATAATTACTGTCACTGTCGCTGGTCTGTAGCTCATCTGAGAGCACTTTATTCAGGTCATTCAATGTCTGAAACTCAAGATCCGATGGTTAGTTTGAAAATCAGGGCTCTTGTGTCCTCTTCCCAACTCTGCCACCGACTGGCTGTGTGATCTAAGACAAGTCAATTCTCCTTTCCAAGCCTTAGCTTCTCCCTCTTTCAAGTAGGGATAATAATGATCCGCTCCTACCTACCTCATGGTGCGTGGAGGCAGGGGCAGCTTTAGGTTTTTTGCCGCCTCAAGCAAAAAAATTTTTGGCTTCCCCCACACCCCCAGCCCCCAGCTGCCCGAGCTCTGGGCTCTTCCCAACCCGCACCCTCCCTGTCGCCCCAGTCCTGGGCTGTCCCCTCCTGACCCTCACCTTCCTGCCACCCCAGCCCTGGGCTCTCTCCTTCCACACACACCCCATGCTACCCCAGCTCTGGGCTCTCCCCTTTCCCCTACCAGTGCTCCCCCACCCACCCACACCCTGCTGCCCCTGCCCTGGGCTCCCCACCACCACCACCACCACCTGCACCCCCTGCCGCCCCAGCCTTGGGCCCTCCCCCCGCCTCTACCCTCCTTCCGCCCCAGTCCTGGGCCACGGTGGGTCATTCAGCAGGAATTTTGGATGTGCACAGAACACAGACAGGATTGGTTCCCATATGGTTACAGAGCTGCAGTAAAGGGGAACAGTTTCCAGCTTGTGTGATTGGAGGATCTCTGGATGCGTATTATAAGACTGTCCTCCACAAATGAGGAAAAGTTGAGGTGCCTTTATTATTCTTTGTTTCTATGGGGAATTTGCCAATGCAATATCACTGTCATCCTTTTAAACAAACAAAACTAGAAAAAAAAAGGCAACGGCTGTTGAAAATAGCAATTCCAGTCCTAATAACCACTGGAAAGGATTTCTTGCTCCATTTTATCCTACTTTTTCTACAGCAAATGACAGTGGATCAGTATATTTGATTTGGGACAAATGAAGTAACAGCTGCCCAAATTGAGCTTGAGCGCTCCTGAATGTTGAGGTGTTCAAATCTGGAAGGCAGGTGCTCGATTCCCGTTCTGAACATTAGCTAAATCCGGAAAGGAAAAGTCAATTTCTGCTTCCACGGTTCAGAAGGGGAAACCCTCCTACGTGCCTGGTACTGTATCTAAAGCTGTCCAGGTCCAGTAGAGTGTCCCCTCCCTTACTTTTCATTTTAAATTCTAGTGGGATCCACGTACCTCCCTTGCTAGGCTTCAGATAGAGAGGGGCCCTGTCCATTTAGTCCCCCCAATTCCTTCTTTGGGGGCTGCAAGCTGAGGTCACACCACTATACCTAAGCCAGTCTGGGGATGTCTTCTGAAGGGGACATCTGGGCCAAAGATTTCTAGTCCAAAAAGTCGGTGGATGGAGGAGGGCATCCATTTTCATTATTTTAATTTTTGGTACTGCAGTGATTGACTGCTGTGTGCGGTAATATAGTGACCCCCACCCCGGGTCTTTGAATGAGGCTTTATTCTTGGGGGTGTGGGGGGGGTGAGGAGGCAAGCGGCTAGTTGGTGGATGGAGAGGGGCAAATCTCCCAGATTCAAAATCTGGGCCTGTGTCTGTTGGTCCTTTTTGGTGCTTTTCTCTGGGCTGGGGGTTGTCTCAATGCTGCAAAGAGGGTGTTCCCACAGGAAGGTGCTTGCTCCTAACCCCCCAGGCCGTCAGTAGGTCTGCTCTTCTCTAGCCAGCCCACTTGACAATTTGATTGTCCTTGGTCTGGCTCCCAGCCCCTCTCCAAGGGTTGCAGCTGTCTGGAGTTTCTGCCTTCCATGCCTGCCTCATTCACACCTCATTCATTCAACAGGGCGACTGATTACCAAGTGGAGGGAAGATCTTATTCTACTTCTGGCAAAAAGACATTTTTCTGTTACCTTAATTACACTACCTTAGGGGCCCGCTCTAACATATTACCAAGGTTCAATACAAAGTCATAGACAAGTTATACGAAAATGGATAATGCAGAGATTTATCTACAAGTGCATAGAGTGACTGCTGTGTGCAGTAATATAGTGATCCCTGGGGGTTTGAATGAGGCTTTATACTGGGGGGGGGGGGAGGTGAGGGGACAAGTGGGGAGCAGGTGGGCTAGTGGGTGGGCAAGTGACAGGTGGGCTCAGAGGTGAGCAGTGAGCCAGCAGGGGGTCTAGGGGCAGGCATGGGGGTTTCTGGCAGGGGAGGGAGGAGGTGAAAAGAGGGGAGTGGTGGATGGGGGACTGACTAGAAGGAGATGCAGCGGGGGGCTAGAGGGTGAAGAGGGTGTGATGGTGTGATCTGGTCACCCTACGGGTGCCATTTCTTCTCCCTCCCCCAAACCTTCCTTTTCTGCCCACAGCTGTTTCCATGGGGCGGTGCTGGGGAAGGAGGGTTTGTTTGTGTGGGGCAGGCAGCACTGGCATGGGTGGCGCTGGGGAGGTGTTTCAAGGGGGCTGGATGGCACAGCAGGGGGCGCAATTATATATTCTTGTCTTGGGTGTAAAAATAGCTAGCTACAGTTCTGGGACCCCATATGGTGCAAAAGCAGCAGAGAATCCTGTGGCACCTTATAGACTAACAGACGTTTTGGAGCGTGAGCTTTCGTGGGTGAATACCCACTTCGTCAGACGCAGGTAGTGGAAATTTCCAGGGGTAGGTATATATACGCTAGCAAGCAAGCTAGAGATAACGAGGTTAGTTCAATCAGGGAGGATGGGGCCCTGTTCTAGCAGTTGAGGTGTGAAAACCAAGGGAGGAGAAACTGGTTCTGTAGTTGGCAAGCCATTCACAGTCTTTGTTTAGTCCAGAGCTGATGGTGTCCAATTTGCAGATGAACTGAAGCTCAGCAGTTTCTCTTTGAAGTCTGGTCCTGAAGTTTTTTTGCTGCAGGATAGCCACCTTAAGGTCTGCTATAGTGTGGCCAGGGAGGTTGAAGTGCTCTCCTACAGGTTTTTGTATATTGCCATTCCTGATATCTGATTTGTGTCCATTTATCCTTTTCCGTAGTGACTGTCCAGTTTGGCCGATGTACGTAGCAGAGGGGCATTGCTGGCATATGATGGCGTATATTACATTGGTGGACGTGCAGGTGTATGAACCAGTGATGGTATGGCTGATCTAGTTAGGTCCTGTGATGGTGTCGCTGGTGTAGATATGTGGGCAGAGTTGGCATTGAGGTTTGTTGCATGGATTGGTTCCTGAGCTAGAGTTACTATGGTGCGGTGTGCAGTTGCTGGTGAGAATACGTTTCAGGTTGGTGGGTTGTCTGTGGGCAAGGATTGGCCTGCCACCCAAGGCCTGTGAAAGTTTGGGATCATTGTCCAGGATGGGTTGTAGATCCCTGATGATGTGTTGGAGGAGGTTTAGCTGGGGACTGTATGTGATGGCCAGTGGAGTCCTGTTGGTTTCTTTCTTGGGTTTGTCTTGTAGTAGGAGGCTTCTGGGTACACGTCTGGCTCTGTTGATCTGTTTCCTTATTTCCTCATGCGGGTATTGTAGCTTTGAGAATGCTTGGTGGAGATTTTGTAGGTGTTGGTCTCTGTCTGAGGGGTTAGAGCAGATGCGGTTGTACCTCAGTGCTTGGCTGTAGACAATGGATCGTGTGATGTGCCCAGGATGGACGCTGGAGGCATGAAGGTAGGCATAGCGGTCAGCAGGTTTTCGATATAGGGTGGTGTTAATGTGACCATCACTTATTTGCACCGTGGTGTCTAGAAAGTGGATCTCCCGTGTAGATTGGTCCAGGCTGAGGTTGATGGTGGGGTGGAAGTTGTTGAAATCATGGTGGAATTTTTCTAGAGTCTCCTTCCCATGGGTCCAGATGATGAAGCTGTCATCAATGTAGCGTAGGTAGAGAAGGGGCGTGAGTGGACAAGAGCTGAGGAAGTGTTGTTCCAGGTCAGCCATAGAACTATTGGCGTATTGTGGGGCCATGTGGGTGCCCATAGCAGTGCCACTGATCTGGAGATTTGTGTTGTCATCAAACTTGAAATAGTTGTGTGTGAGTATAAATTGCGTGTGAGTATATAGGTCTACTCAGACCCTACGCCACGAGCACTCCCAGCTATCTCCGTGACACCTCTGATTTCCTGAGAAAACTTCAATGCTGCCACTGCTTTTCCCCTGGGGAGCCCCAGCCCCTCTCCTGCCCCCCGGCCTGGCCCCCGCCCCTTTGTGCCGGCAGCGGGGCAGTGGTCGGGGCCGGGAGCGCAGCGCGGGGGCTGCTCCAGCCCTGGAGCCCGCGGGGGCAGCGCGGTGGGGCCGGGGTCAGCGCGGGGCAGGCAGGGCCCGGGGGCCGGGGTCAGCACGGGGCAGGCAGGGCCCGGGGGCCGGGGGTCAGCGCGGCGGGCAGGGCCCAGGGACACGCGTGGGGCAGACATGCTCCTGCCGGGGGGGGGGACAGGGTTGAGGTGTTTGGGGGCGGTTATGACGTGGGGGTCTCAAGCCCCCCCAGCTCTGCCGCTGCCCGGGAAAGCTCCGACCGGGACAGGGGGCGGGGCTGGGGGAAAGGATGGGTGGGGGGAGGGTCAGGCTGGCCCCGGGGACCTCCTTCACCTAGGCCGGAGAGAGCGGAAGCGGCCGCGGGTCAGGCTGGGAGATGTAGTTCTTGACAATTCCCGGACCGGAAGTGACGTCATCGGGGAGGCGGAGCCGGGCTGCGGAGGAACGTTGGGCGCTGCGGCTCTGCCTGGCTCGCGCGGGGCTGTTGGAGCCTCTCCCGGGCTGGAGAAGGGTTTGTGCCGTTGGGGCTCTGGGCATGCGCAGATCGCGGCGGGAGAGCCCTGCATTAACCCCCCCCGTGCCAGGCCCGGGCCCTGCTCCCGCTGGAGCCGCCCTGGGGCCGCCCCGGGCTCTGCCCGCCCCGCTGCGGAGCTGCAGGCCTCCAGGTCCCGGAGCGACCCCGGGGGCGGGGCCGGGGCTGGGCGGTGACTCTGCCCCAGTGTCCGGGGGGGGGCACCCGGCATCTCGCAGCGCCGGGATCTGCTCCCTGGGGGGGGGGCAGCGCCCGCGGGGGGCTCGGAGCTGGTGTCCCCGCAGGAGCCCAGCGCCCCCCAGGCCCAGCCAGGCTCTGTCCTGGGGCGCCGCGGGGAGAGGCGGGGGGAGGGGCTGGGGGGTGAGACCGGGCGGGGGGCTGGGAAAGGGGCGGGGGGGAAATGTCTGTGCAGCCCGGACATGGCGGGGGGGGGGGGCTGAGATCCCCTCGGATTTACCGCTGCCCCCCCCCCCGTGGGGACCCCCCTCCTCCCGTCCTGCCCCCTTTCTCCCTAGAGAGCAACGAGCCACACCCAGGGTGACCCCCCCAAACCCCTGAGAAGTTCCCTGTTCCCCTCCCCCCATCGTGCCCCATTTTCTCTCCCCTTCGCCAATGGCCAGTTCAGATCTCAGGTTTGGGGGGGTTTCCCCCATTTTCCCCTGCAGGGATTTGTCCCTGTGTGGGTGGGAAATGGTTCCCCCCAGTGATTTCTGAATGGGGCAGAGGGTGAATGGGCAGAGGCTGGGGGGGCCCTGAGACAGGGACACCTCTGGGCTGGGGGGGGGCCCTCTCTGCTGGCAACAGGGCGTGGGAAGGGCCAGGAAGGGGAGGGGGGAGCAAGTGTCCCCCATGGGGACGGCCCAGCCCCAGGTTTCCTAGTCCAGCTACTTTCCCTCCCCCCCATCACCTGCTAGTCACGTTCCCAGACCCCATTGCCAGCCCCTCCCCACAGCCAGCGACCTTCTGACTCCAGCCCCGCTCCTTTCCCCTGTGAAAAGACATCGCCCAGGGCTCCCTCCTGGCCCTGTGAGTGTGAGGCAGGAAGAATCCGTCCCATCCTGTTGTTGATTCAATATCCCTGTATAATCCCCTCCAATTTCCCCTCTTTTCTCTTGAACTGTTGAATGGTGACATAAAATCTCCCCACAGGTTGATGCTTGTCCCTTATATTGGCAAATATTTAGTTTGTGCCCCATTTTCTCCTCAGTTCTGAGATACTGATATCAAATTCTCGAAAATCTTCCCACTTTTCTCTCCAGGTGTGTGATTGAGATCAGGGCTTTTATCATACTGAGCGTGGCTCTGTTCTGCCAGGTGCTGCGGAGACCCCAACTGAGATCTGGGCCATGCTTTGCCAGGCACTGAAGAGCCCCAAGGTGAGATCAGACCCCACTGTTTTACCAGGTAAAACTGAGACCTGCACCGAGATCACAGCCCCGCTTGTGCCAGATAGCACACGACTGCGACCCAAACTGCTGTCTCCATTGTTCTGGGCACTTCAGAGACCTCGACTGAGATCTGTGTCCCCGTTGGGTCTGGCATTGGACTGACCCTGACACAGATCACACCCCACCACTGTACTGTGCACTGGACAGACCCTTACAGAGATCCTGCCCCCACATTTTGCCAGTTGCTGCAGGGGCCCTAAACAAAATCAGGGATCCTGTAATGCTGGGAGTTGCAGAATCCCCAACTGAGATCAGGCTTCCTGTTGTGCAGGGCTCTGCACAGACACTGACCAAGAGTCCCCATTGTGACAGGTGCGGAAAAAGCACCAAGGGTATCTCTACCCTGCTGTTAAAACCGCCCCGCTGGCCCATGCCAGCTGACTCAGGCTCACGGGGCTCAGGCGAAGGGGCTGTTTAACTGCAGTATAGATGTCCTGGCTTGGGCTAGAGCCAGGCTGTAGGACTCTGTGAGGTGGGAGGGTGCCAGACCTTGGGCTGCAGCCCCAGCCGGAACATCAACACCACAGTTAAACAGCCCCACAGCCTGAGCCGTGTGAGCCCAAGTCAGTGGGCACAGGCCAGCCGCCGGTGTCTGACTGCAGTGTCGACATGCCCACAGGGACAGGCCTTGCCCCAAAAAGCTCAAAGGCTAAATAGGCCAATGGTGGGAGGCGACTCTATTTTACAGATGGGGAAACTGAAGCTCAGAGAGCTGAAGTAATTTGCTCAAGTTTGCATGGAGAATTTGGGGCAAAACTGGGAACTGAACCCAGATTTTTTCAGTTCTTGCCTCTCCCCTTATCCACAAGCCCAGCTTGTGTGTGTGTACAGCATTGTTTTGGGCTGTGTTTCCCTTGCATTGGCTTCCAAGGGAGACTGTGGAATTTCCTTCACTGGAGGTTTTTCAGACCAGGTTAGAGATACACCAGTCTGGGAATGTCTAGGGATACTTGGTTCTGCCTCAGCACAGGAGGCTGGAGTAGACGACCTCTCAAGATCCCTTCCAGGTCTACATTGAAATAATTCTCTTTTGTGCTGTGCCCTGTTCTACGCGGAGCTATTTTGCACGGTGCCTTTTGGAACTGTGATGCACCATGTTGTGTTGCATAATTTTATGGTGCGTTGTTTTGCCTCAGCTTGTTTGGTGTCTGTGCTGTGTTGGTTTGAGTTGAACTATTTTGCATTGTGTACTCTTGTTCTAAGATGTGTTAGTTTGCATTGTGTTGCTTTCTTCTTCTTAGTATTGTCATTTTATGCTGTGCAATGTAGTATTTTGTTTTGTTGTTGTTGTTTTTTGAATGGCCTGACGTCATGTTGTCGTGCGGTTTTTCTCTGTATGTTGTTTTATACGTATCTATCGCATAGCATCCTTGAAATATAGGGCTAGATAGGACCTCAAGCTGTCGTCAAGTCCAGCTCTCTCTGCCGAGGCAGGACCAAGTATATGTAGATTATCTCTGACAGAGGTTTGTCCTACCTGTTCTTAACAACTTCTAGGAAAAGAGACTCCACAGCCCCCCTTGTTAGGCTATTCTAGAGCTGAACTACCTTAGCTCTGGTGACACCCACACAGACTTTAGTGGTGAGCAGCTCTGGAGAGAGAGGAGACCCCAGTGAGTGGGCAGCTGGGTAAAGAGACTAAAGTTGGGAGGAGAGACATTGATGTGTGCAAGGTCTGTGACAGAGCTAGAACTAGATCCCAGTTCTAGTGCCACCGTACTGCTGTTTTGGGCACTGAAAGTCTCTGCCACCCTGGTGTTTTAGGCACTGGTGCAAACCCTTAGTACAAACAAAATTTATACTAGTGCACTTGGCGCTGGCGCGCCATGTCCTTGTTTGAAGGTTTGAAGTAGTGGAGTGGGAGGGGCAGTGACCTCCCAGACGCCTGGGTCTGGCTGACCAGTGCAGCTGGTAAGGGAGGGGCAGCAGTGAGTGCCGGGGGTATGAGCCAGGACCACAGCCCCACAGGGCTGGACACTGACTTCTTCTGACCCATGACACGCACCCCGGCTGGGTGCAGGGACCGCAGCTAAGCTACCCTGCCAAGACAGCCTGTGCATCCATGGATAAACCACCTCTTCCTGCAGCCTAATACAATGTGGTCTGGGGACCTTTCCAAGCTGTGGGTGATGTGGCTCTGGCGTTAACGGGGTATGTTCCTGGCTCTGTCCCTGACCTGCTTGGTGACCTTGGGGAAGTCGCAGCCCCTCTCTGTTTTCCTCTTACTGATTGTGTACTTTAGGATTGTGATGTGTTTGGGGCAAGGACTGTCCCTCTCTGTCTGTGCAGTGCCCAGCAGAATGGGGGTGCTGATCTCAGTCAGGGTCTCTGCCATGTGCTGCACAATGGGGCCCTGATCTCCATCGGTGTCTGTGCAACACAAAGCACAGTTTATAGACTCACAGACTTTAAGGGCAGAAGGTAGAGGTGTATTTCAGATGAGGTCTTGTCAGTGCCTTGTATAACAGTACTAACTCTTTCATGTGTCTGCTGGAAATACCTCACCTGATGTATGCTGAGACTGCATTAACCTATTTCACGGCTGCATCGCATTGGCAGCTCATAATTATCCTGTGATCAACCAATACACCCAGGTCTTTCTCCTCCTCTGTCACTTCCAATTGACAAATCCCCAGCTTATTGCAAAATTATGCACTTGGGAACTAACATCTAGAATTTGTGCACTATTCATTTTCATCCCATTTCTATTACTCCAGCTTTCAAGGACATGCAGATTTTCTTGTATGATTTTCCTGTCCTCCTCCATATTGGCAATCCCTCCCGGCTTTGTGTCCCACTCCCACTTCTTGTGCCAAGATCACTAATAAAAGTGTTGAGTGAGATTGGTCCCAAGACTGATCTGAGGAACTCCACTAGTAACTCCCTCCAGCCTGACAACTCACCGTTAATATGACCCCCTTGTAGACTCCCCTTTAACCAATTCTTTCTTGACCTTTCGGTTCTCGTATTAATCCCCATCTTCTCCAATTTAACGAATAGTTTCCCATGTGGAACTGTATTGAAAACCTTACTGACATCCAGATCAGGTTTCTGTGGCATAATCTACCTTTTATAACACCATGTTTTATTTATTTATAGTGCTGAAGGCTGGGGGGAAGTGTTAGCAATAGGCTGAAAATGGCCATGTGGAGGTGGGGGATGGGATGGCAGACAGTGGGGAGGTGGGGGGGATGCGGCATTGGAGGTGTATCTGGGAATGTGTTTTGTAGGAGTCCATGTCTCTGCTCCCTGTGGCCGTGGTTCATTCCGTACCAAAGCAGCACGTCAGCAGAGCAGACGCACACACCGTAGCTCTGCCTGGAACACGCAGCATTCACAGCCAGACGGGCTGGGTGATTTTTCAGGGACCCAGCTTGATATGCCTGGCTGGGGTGGGTTCAGTTGGACGGGGGTCTGGGGCTCTGATAGTTTGCGATGTTCCTTTTTGCATAGTAAGTTCCATTTATTGTTTTACCCCCCACCTCTGCCCGATGCCGCTCTCTTCTTAACTTGCTTCAGTTCTTTCACTTCCAGTTTTTAAATGGGCTCTAAGAATTGCAAAGCTGAATGAAAGATAAACAAACAGAAGCATTTGAATGTTGGCCCATAGCTGGTAGAACTGTACCTAGTGATGGTCGGCTGTAATGACCGGGTTCCCTATAGCGTTTTCTGGTGGGGCGGATAAAGCAATGTCAAAGAGCCAAATGCGCGTTTTAGGGTGAAAGGGCTCGTCAGGCGTTTGCTCTCTAAGGAACATGTCACCGGCCAGGGCTTGGAGTCGTTCAGGAGAGGTGTGCTGGATTGTATTTAGGAATCTCAAAATAAAAGGTGAAGACGGCTGGTTCACAATATCCAATTAAATCTTGCAAAGAATTATACAAATGCACCCGACTGTTGTTAAAACAACATGGTATTAATACTGATTCAAAACTGACATTAAAATTAGGATGGAAATGCATGAGAAAGGAACTGACACCTACTTGCCATTTCTTAATGCCTAAAATTTTGACACTCCCTCACACCATCTTTTTTTAAAAGGGATGTGCAGCACACAGTCAAGTTAATAAATGAAAGCAGACCCATTATTGACTGCTTTGTGTTGCGTGAGCATCTGATTAAACACTTAATTAAATGCATCAACCCAGCTTAACTCCAAGGTATTTAGATGGGAATGAAAAGTTTCTAAATTAAATTCATGGCAGAATGGTTAATGGGGGAAAATACACTGAAATGCCTCTACCCAGTCCTGTTGACTTCTTCTCCTAAACCCCCCCATGAGTTCTGGCCTCTTGGTCAACTTGGCTCCCAGTCCTACATCAGCTCTCCCCTCTCCCAGCCTAACCCATTTCTACTGAAATTCTTCATCTTCCTCGTCCAGGCAGGGGGGTTGGCGCAGGAGCCGCTAAGGTACCTGCATTAATCACTGTCTGTCATACTGGGGCTATTAGATTTCAAGGAACGATTTATCAGAGTTACTGACTCTGGGAGGTGGGAGAGAGGAGAGGCTGAGAGGGCGTTTGCTCTTAGGGCCACGTTCAACTTTGGTAGGCTCCATGTTACCTCGTCCTCCACCCCTCCCCATGTGTGTCTGCTCATGTGTCAGTGTGTCACCTTCTGATCGTAATGCCACTGGCCTCAGCAGAGCTCCCAGACAGGAGCTACATCACAAGAGGGTTACGGTACGGAGAGTGAAATACATCACAGGGAGGGTGTAATTATCCTGAAATGAATTGTTTCACTTCCTAGACTGGAATGTCTCAAGTACTTCATTACTTACAATTACACTTGAAAGGATTGGATTTTTATGAATAAATTGCAGTAAATGTTGTTTTCACTGTACACACACACACACAGATGAGAAAATATTTATACAGGTAATATACAGAAATGCTTCTGGAGAAAGTGGAGTTTGATTTAAGGATATTTACACTGTATATTTTGCATGTGACATTGACAATTTCTCTTTGAACAGTTATATGATTTGGCTTTGGAATCTCAGCAGTTACTGTTTTTAAATAATTGTTGTCTGACGACCCCCATAACTTCCCACTGCTCTGAACTTTGAAATTGTAAACATTGAAAAAAGGGCTTAAAAATAAATATTGCTTTCTATTGAAATTAAAAGAAAGAAATAGACAAAATGAATTTTGTCAAACCCACTTAACAGCAATTGCAATATGTTAGGGGACAGAAATTCACAACTAAGGCACCAACCTTAATTCTGTCCTGTAGTGACACCAGGCAATCACCGTAGGGCTATGAATTAGGCATTTTAGTATATAAAGTTCCAGGTTACAAATGGGGTATGATCTAAAGACACATGAGATCTTTTCCTCAGGATATCACTGTCACTGGGTTGTTTCTCTTATTGGTAATTCCCAGAAGTGAACAGATTATTAACATTTTATCAGTTATGAGGTGGCCATTTCAGATTTCTGGGGAGTTTCTGTTATTTTGCACTAGGGGCCAGGTCCTTGGAGAGATGGAACCTTGGTTTCATTTTATCTTCTCCATGCTCAGCAGCTTCTGGAATTTGGTTCAAAGTATTTACATGTTTCCCTGCCCTGTTGTTAAAAGTGCTGCTTTAGAAAGTGGGGAAGGGCAGGAACTGACTGCAGGATCAGTAGCTGAGTCCCTTAGATATTTATAGCTCATCGGAAGGAGGTGGGGGGATTGGTGGGTGTCTGGGGATTTAATAATAAACACACAAATTTCATTGTTCTTAGTGAATTTTCATCTTCTAATTGCCATAACCCACTAATTATCCCTGGCTGCCCCCGGCCCATCTGGGGAGGGGAGAACTAGTAAAGTCCTGTGGCCCAGTGTGGAACCTAAGGGACAAGGATCTTTCAGTGGCTGACTCAAAGTGGCCCAGAGTGAAATTCACTTCACTGGATAAGGCCCTAGTTGCTGAGCTCTGCAGAGGGGTGGGTGTTAGGATATATATATATTCAGGCCTGTTTGCAAAGGCCTATACTTTTAAGAATGTAGGTGTGTTCTTATTATTTAGCTAGTTATAGAGGGGTAAAAAAGAGAATCAAAATCACTGTCTGTGCAGTGGCCTCTTACTGTGAGAGTCTGAGGCCTGGTTTTTTAGCAGCCATAAACTGGGAAATGTCTGGTCACGTCCTCACATTCCAAACTAGTCATATTAAAATAAGGCAGTCTGGTGCTGTTGGGAAGGTGATTTGATGTATCACCCCTCCAGAGAAAGGAAAGAGCCTAGAAATTGAGTTTGATAACTGAGTTCTTACCAGACAGAAAGCTATCAGTAGACACAGCTGGAGATCCCTGATGTCTGTATAGATGTAGTTGTGAAATCCTCACTTCTGTTTTGTATATTTATTTGCATGGTCTCTATCTGGTTCTGTGATTGTTTCTGTCTGGTGTATAGTTAGTTTTGCTAGGTGTAAGCTAATGAAGGTGGTTGGATATAATTGGTTAGCTAATCATGTTACAATATGTTAGGATTGGTTAGGTAAATTTTAGTAGAATGATTGGTTAAGGTATAGCTGAAAATATTACTATATAAATTAGGGGCAAACAGGAAGTAAGTTGGGATTGGGCAGTAAGTAAGTTGGGAAATGTGGTTTCTCCCACAGGTTTGAAATGTTTGATGTAGAGACCTGAGCTCTGTCCTCCTGTTTGTCTCCTTCTGCCACTTTCAGATCTCTTGGAGAGACAAGGTGGGTGAAGTCATTGGTTCTAAAAAAAAATTAAAAATAGCTCTTTGCTATCCTGGGACCGACATGGGTACAACAATTTTTGCCTCTGTACCCCCTCCCCATCTCACCTTCCCCTCAGCTGAGACTGTCCCATGTGATAGGAAATTAAGGGTTCAGCCCTGTCACTGGATTGGGTCTTGAAGCATGAACGGGAGTGAAAGCCTGTGTGCATTAATGACAGCAGCAGCTGTGGGACTCGACACATAGGGAGAAGAGATGGGAGTGAGCAGGTTATGTTTGTGCCAAGTGTGAGTTACTCATGTGGGAATTCTGCACCACTGCGTATGCACAGAATTCACGTCCAGCGCAGAATTTCTTTTTTTGGCTTGAAGAAGATACATTCTGCCTGAGAAGTGCTACAGTTCTGCCTTTCACCCTCCAGAGGCCCCTGTGGCCCCAGAACAGGCAGCATTCAGCTGGGTTCATCTTGGTGGTAATTTGTTGCCCCGAGCTCTCCCCCAAATGGGTAGAGAGTTAGTGGGTGCAACTGGGGAGAGTCCTGAGACACGGCTGCCTGTGGGGGGTGGGGACAGGGTGGTCATTCTCTACTCACAAGAGGGTGTAGAAAGGGCACAGGAGGAGCAAGTGTCCCTTATGGAGACTGCCCAGCACCAGATTATCCAGTCCCAGACACTTCTTCCCCCACCATACCCCAAACCTCTTCACCCCTCCAACCATCAGTTGCCAGTCTTCCCTCGCTGCTAGCCCTTCCTGACTGGCAGAGACCCTCTAAGCCAGTAGTGTGTCAGGGCTCAACCTTCTGGCTGAGTCTTCGGGGCACTTTCTTCCTCTCTCAGGGTACCATGCCACAGGGGCCCCACAAATCTGCATTGCTTAGGCTTTGGCTTCGGCTTCAGCCCCGGGTGGTGGGGCTCAGGGCACTGGACTTCAGCCCCATGCGCTGGGACTTAAGCTTTCTGCCCTGGGCCTCAGTGTGTCTAATGCTGGCCTTGCTTGGCCCCCGCCCTGAAACCAGCTAGTGGCCCCCAGTGGACCCAGGCCCCCTAGCTGAGAACCACTGCCTTACCCTACGAATCACAGCAATGTTCAGGTTACTGCCGGTCATAGAATATCAGGGCTGGAAGGAACCTCAGGAGGTCATGTAGTCCAACCCCCTGCTCAAAGCAGGACCAATCCTCAACTAAATCATCCCAGCCAGGGCTTTGTCAAGCCTGACCTTGTCCCAAAGGACCAGTCACTTACTGAGGTCAGTTGAATCTTAGATCTCACAACAAAGACAATACTTGTAGCCAGTCCTGTAATAACCTGTATTAAGACTTATTTAAAAGGAAAGGAGAGTTGTTTACAAAGTTAAAGTAGGTGATCCTCTAGATGCAGACAAGTTACAGTCTTAAATTTCAAAAGGTAATCGAAGCTTCTATAATAAGCAAATCCTATATCTTCCTTAGGACTAACCCAAGCTAATCAGCTTGGGATCTCTTGCTTATGCCTAGAAACTTTGCCCCCAAGAGTCCAAGCAGCATACAGAGAATCAGTTCCTTCTGTATGGGGTTTTTTGTCCCCTTCCTGCCATGTGCTCTGAGCTGCAAACTCAGCTAATGGGAAGTCAAGAGCACAACAACAACCTTGTCTCTTCTTTCACATCCCATAATAGTCTATCTGGTGTTGATGAACCTTTCCTGCCAGGCAGGGTTAATGGATTTGGTTGCCAATCAGCACTTCACCTAGGTAAAGTCTCTCTCCTGTCTGGTGATTTACAGAACCACAGAGGCTCACAATGCAGCTATACAGATGATAACCCAGGCAGCAAGTCACAAACATTCATTAAAGTGTAAACTCGTTCTTATAATCCTAATACTGACACAGGTGAGTCAGACCGATTTCATTGTGTGTTTGTCCCTGTTCAGTGAAGACATGGAGGTTTTTGCAAGAGCTAACACCTCATCTGCCAGTCTCACAGGCAGGATGGGCAGGGATGGTGTCTCTAGCCTCTGTTTGCCAGAAGCTGGGAATGGGTGACGGGGTGAATCATTTGATGATTACCTGTTCTGTTCATTCCCTCTGATGCACCTGGCATTGGCCACTGGGCTAGATGGACCATTGGTCTGATGCAGTGGGCAGCTTTTATGTTCGCAGTCTGTGTCAGGAGTATCTACTCATTTGGACTCACTGGGGAGCCACAGAAGGAAACAAGATGTGCTGAGGCAAGAAGGCCCAGTCTCAGTGCCCCCGGGGTCACACTTCCCAAAAGCTAAAACTAGGCCCAGCCCATGAAAGGGGCACTGCCAGGAGAGACTGTGTAAAGGCTGGAGCATCAAACAGCTTTGTAAACCTGAGAGCTGCCTTGGGGACAGTGACAGGGAGAATCCCCCAGAGTGACTCCTTTGATTCTGCTCTTCTCTGGCCTTTGGTTCATAGAATTATAGAAGTGGAAGGGACCTCGCCAGGTCGTCTAGGCCAGTCCCCTGCACTCAAGGCAGGACTCAGTGTTATCTAGACAATCCCTGACAGGTGTTTGTCCAGCTACTCTTAAATATCCCCAGTGATGGAGATTCCACAACCTCCCTAGGGAATTTATTCAAGTGCTTAACCACTCTGACAGTTAGGGAGTTTTTTTTCCTAATCTCCATCCTAAACCACCCTTGCTGCAATTTAAATCCATTGCTTCTTGTCCTATCCTCAGCGGTTAAGAAGAACAATTTTTCTCTGGCATCTTTGTAACAACCTTTTATGTACTTGAAAATTGTGATCATGTCCCCTCTGAGTCTTCCCTAGTGTTTTTCTATCTTCCCTCAGAGGTCATGTTTTCTAGACCTTTAATCATTTTTGTTGCTCTTCTCTGGACTTCATCTAATTTGTCCACATCTTTCTTGAAATGTGGCCCCCAGAACTGGACACACTACTCCAGTTGAGACCTAATCAGCATGGAGTACAGCAGAAGAATTTCTTCTCGTGTCTTGCTTACAATACTCCTGCTAATACATCCCAAAATGATACTTGCTCTTTTGCAACACCGTTGACTCCTATTTAGTTTGTGATCCTCTATGACCCCCAGATCCCTTTCCACAGCACTCCTTCCTAGGCAGTTATTTCCCATTTTGTATGTGTGCAACTGATTGTTCCTTCCTAAGCGGTTTACTTTGCATTCGTCCGTATTGAATTTCATCTATTTACTTCAGACCATTTCTGCAGTTTGTCCAGATGATTTTGAATTTCAGTTCTATCCTCCAAAGTCCTTGCAACCCCTCCCAGCTTGGTATCGCCCGCAGACTTGATAAGTGTAACAGAGAGACTCTGCTGCTGGGAGGGTTTCACCATGTGTGAGAGGGTCACATCCTGGTAGGAGGGGGCTAGGCCTGTACTGGGATAAGGTCACTCTGTGCTTCCCAGTGTGGGAGAACCTAGAGTGTCTATTAGCAGGGGAAATCCTGGGGGGAATCGACATGTGGAAAGGACAGAAACCCTGTCTGAATTCTCTCACATTGCCCTTCTCCCACTGGCAGGCTACAGAATAACGTCCACGTTTTGCTCCAGATCATCCCATCCTCCCAGGGGGAAGGCAATGGGTGCAATGGAGCTGGCTCAGGTAAGGGATTCTCAGGGAGCTGGTGGTGGGTTCTGCTTGGAGGGAGAGAAGCAGTAAATGTGTAGGAGGGTGGGAGCCAGGGATGAGCTGCCAAAATATTAACAACAGGTTCCCTCCTTCTCATCTGACGAGGGGGTCATGGCCCCGCGGGGGTCGTAGCCCTTTCAACCCCCTGTGTTCCTTGACACGCCCCCTCCCCCAGGGACCCCTGACCCATCCCCCCCTTCCCTGTCCCCTGACTGCCCCCTGCCGCCCCATCAAACCCCTCCTCTCATTCTTGATGCCCCCCCGGAACCCCTGTCCCATCCACAACCCCTTCTCTCTATCCCTGACTGCCCCCCACCACCTCTTCCAACCCCTGCTCCTTCCTGACTGCCCCCGGGACCTTTGCCCCCATTCAATCCCCTTGTTCTCTGCTCTCTGACCACCTCGCCCCCATCCACCCCCCACAACCCACTGAACACCCCCCTCCCTGCTCCCTGCCCCTTTACCACACTGCCTGGGGCCAGGACCGGGTCCGCTCTGCCAGGACTGTGACTGGCACCGCAGGACCTGACTCCCCGAGCCGGGCTGGAGCCACTTGGGCCGGGACCAGCCCGAGCCAGGGGTGTTTGGCCGGGGACCCGGCTGGGGCGCTCGTCCGGGCCCAGGGGGAGCCACTCAGGTGGAGCCGAATTGGGCCGGCTTCCCCTCCCCGCCCCGGGTTACCTGCCTGCTGCTTGTTTCAGGCGTCCCGGGAACATTTGATTCGGGGGAAGCAGGGGAGGGGGAGGAGAAGGAGGGTGGAGCGTTCACAGGAGAGTGGGAGGTGAGCTGGGCCAGGGGCCGGGTGGACAGCTGCCCGAGCCTTTATTAAATTTAAGAGCTTTTTTAGAACCATTTGTCCTGGAACAACCGGTTCTAAAAAGGCTTCTAAATTCAACAACCGGTTCATGTGACACAGCTGGAGCTCACCACTGGTGGTAGGGACACTGGCTCCTCCCTTTCCCTCCTGTTCGGCCATGTCTTGGGGTGACCGTTCTCTGCCAGCAACAACTCCCCCCCAGAGGCAGCCATGTCCGTCGGCTCCCCCAGCCAGCACCTACTAACCACCACTCACGTTAGGTGGAATTTGCTGTCCTGTGTCATTGCCCCAACTAAGGACAAACTGCTGCAGATAAAACGGGCTGGGTTCACACCCCAAAGCTGAGCAGAATTTAACAATTATGCAGAAAATAAGACACTAGAGAGTCGATACTTTTAGAGAAAACGAGGGAATCTCCTTGGATTTTCTAGCCACAGGTGGGGAGGGGAGAGAAGGGGAAGAACTAGAGAGAATTGTTATCAGGTTTTGAGACGGAAAGAAATGGTACAAACAGGAAAAGGATGCAAGTAGCTCACCCCCGTGACCATAGGCGTGTGCAGCAGATTTCATTAGGGTGGGCACCCAGAGAGCCCCACCCCTAGCCCCACCCCATCCACTGCCTCCCACTTCCTGCCCCCTGGCTGCCCCCCTCAGAACTGCCCCTGCTCCTTGCCCCATACTGCCCCCTCCTGGGACCCCCCCACTGTAACTGCCTTCCTAGGACTCTACCCCCTACCTGTCCCCCTGACCCTTAGCCACACCCCCAACAGACCCCTGGGAGTCCCACTCCTATCCAACTGCTCCCTGCCCCGTGACAGGACCCCCAGTACTCCCGACCCATCCAACTCCCTCTGCTCCCTGCCTGCCCCGACCCCTCTCCACTCCCCACCAGGCACGCCCCCGAGCCCTCAACCCATCCAACCCCCCTGCTCCTTGTCCCCTGACCACCTCCTCCAGAGACCCCCCCAATCCACTAATCACCCCCCCCAACTATCCAACCCCCCGCCACCTCCTGGCAGCTCTGTCCAGTGGCTGCTCCCACCCACATGCTCAAAGTGGCAGAGGAGGTTCCCTCTCCTTCGGTGGGAAGGTTGCCTAGTGGTTAAGGCACAGGACTCAGGCTCAGGTGTTCTGGGTTTGAGTCTCTGCTCTGCCACAGACTCCCTGCTTAGCCTTGGGAAAGTCACTGCACCTCGTTGTGCCCTAGATCCCACCTGCCAAGTGGGGCCAATGCTGATCCTGCCTCCTGGGCTAAATCCATTTATGGCTGGGTGACGGTGGGGGAAATGGAGATCCCAACATGGGGAGATTTGGGCTGAATTTCTCCACAGCCGGAGAGTGGGAGCCAGCTCCACAGGGGGGATGGGAGCGAGAGGGGCTCAGGGCAGCTGCACACAGAGTGGGGTCAGGGCTTCAGCCTTGCAACTTCTGCCACTAAGGTGGCTGGGGCTCCCGAGCTGGGGACTTCAGCCCCACATCTTCTGCCAGGGTCCAGGGCTTCTCCTCCCTGCCCCAGGGTGGCTCCTCTCCCACTCCATCCCCCCTCACTGCAGCTCCTGCTGGGGTCTGGGCTTCTGCCCCCTGCCTGCACCAGCTTGGCGCTTCTCCCGCTCTCCCACTCCCACTGCAGGGGCCTGGGGCTTCTCCCCCCCCCCCCCCCCCCAGCGTGGCTCCAACTCAGTCCAGGGCTCCTACCACTGTCCCCAGCCCCAGCCTAGCGGGGCTCCCTGGGGCACCTGATGCTGCTGTGGCCGGAGCCGAGCCTGGCGGGCAGGGAGCAGCGATTCACGCGGATGCCGTGGCAGAGCCATCAGCCTGAGAGGTGCGGGGCAGCCCCAGGGAAGTGGGGCAGGCTGTGCTGCTGCTGGCCCCGCACTCCCCAACCCCTGAACCTGTTTGGGGCGGGGGGGGGGGAGACTCACTCAGCCCCCGTAGGAGCAGGGAGGGAGGAGCAGCTGAGCTGAGCCTGCCCAGCAAACAGCTGATCGCAGCTGCGCGCAGGCTGCCCCCAGGGAAAACCTCAGCGGAGGAGGCACCACAAGCTGCCGACAGTGGGTCATTCCCGGGGGGGCTGAGCACCTGCCTGAAGCCGCCGCAGCCTCCTCCCCTTCCCCCGGAGCCTCCACGGGAGGGGGAGGAGCAGCCTCCCCAGCGGGAGCTCAGGGCATTGGGGTGCCGGGGCTCACCCCATGCACACGCCTGTGCCCGAGACACTCACACACACACTCTCCCCCTGGACTTTCCTGGCTGCACAGAGACCGTCCAACCCCCCGCCTGTCCCACCGCCTTTCCCCCGCCTGCAGCTCCGGCTTCTTCCCTCCCTCCTCCCCTCAAAACTCTTCTCTCCCATTGCCCCTTTCAATCTCTCTTTCTCCTTTTCCCATCCCCTCTCCCTGCCCGTCTGGTAGGAAAGTCTCATTCCTGGGTAGTTTGCTCCTCTGTGGCTGGATTTTATCCTGCAAATTGCTAATGGGATGAGAAATGAGGGGGGTCTGTTTGTGTGGAGTCATTTTAAGGCCAGACCCCAGCATTGTCCCTTTGTTTCTTTCAGTTACTTGGAATCTCTGGCTCAGAATTTAGTATTAACAGGGCCCAGGGCTGCCCTAGGGGTCTCGGACCAGCTGGAGAAAGTCATCCCCTGGGCCGGGCAGAGAAGAAGCTTTAATTAAGGTCAATTCCCAGCACAGAGCCCCACTGGGGGAGCAGCAGCTGCCAAGCCTGCTCTCCCAGATCACAATGGAGGCTGCAGCGTCTGACCCAGGAAGCTGAACCCCAGTATCCTGAGCAGAGAGGGACAGAGTGTTTGAGCAGCTTCCCTCCTTTAGCTCTCTGGGGAGAGCAGCTAATGAGAGCCCCTCCTCACAAGGAGAATTGCTGATCTCATTTGCCCCACTGTCCATCTGGAGTCACTCCTTGTCTTTCCATGCAGTGACTCTGGATTAACAATGGTCTCAATGACACCAGATTTCAGAAAGAATGAGTCCAGAATGCTGTGGAAAAGACCATTATGTGGCAGTGCTGACCCCCTTCCCACCTCCCTCAACCCCCAGATAGAGAACAAGGACTGGGGGGACAAATATTCTAAACGGAACCAAAAGTTCCTGCAGTCTTCAAAAGAGGAGAAAAGCAAAATGTGTGATTTCACACTCACGGTGTTTGATAAGTGGACAGAAAGTTATCACAGTGACAGGGCACGTGACTGGGGAATGCCGGGCAGTGCTTGGAGCCAGGACTCTGGCACAAGTTGATCAGAGAGAAGGCTCATGATTAGTAGCAGTGCCCAGACACCCCCCAGTACCCAGAGCCCAGACCCCCCAGCCAGGGGCCCACCAGATATTCCCTGGAACGCAGCCCCCAGAGTCCCTGGCCAGGGACCCCAGATACCCCTCAAAGCCCCGCTGGCCAGAGAACCCCCACCAGACCATGATTGCCAGATTGGAAATCCCAAAGGGTTCCCCCCACCAAGAGCCCCCAGCAGCCAGGGACACCATGCCCCCCCCCACCCCCCACCAGCAACTCAGTCCTTCACTGCCTGCCTAGGACACTCTCCTGCCCTCCAGTAGGATCTGCCATGTTGTTTGTCTGGGACCCCCTCCTATGCCCTTACGCTTTTCAGTGGGACCCCTCACTTTGTTTGCCTGGCATCCCCTGACCTAGTGCCAGAGCTCCACTCCCCCCCACGCTCCCCAGCTCTGTGCACTGGGCATGGCAATGATCCCAGGAGTGAGCAGGGGAAGCCCAGAGCCCCTGGCACAGCACCAGGCTCCCTCTAACCCCCTGCCCCACCCTCAAGAGATGCCCAGCCCCACTGTTCTGCAGCCAGCAGCGACACCCACCTCCAGGACCCAAAGCCTCAGGGCTGGGCACATCAGAACCAACCCCCCTCAAACCTGCAGAACCCACCAATTTGATTAGGGTCCCACCTGCCTGGTCACACAAACAACTCCCACTACCACAACGCCCCTTCAGCCCAAGCTGAAATCTCCCCACGGACACCCCTTGCCCCCAGAGCAACCGTGTTACATCACAGTCTGTGATAAGTGGATAGAAAGTTATCACCGTCCCCTGCTGGCCAGTCACACAGGCAGAGGGACTCCTGGGAGATGCCTCTTTAACAGGAGAATGGAAGGCCTGGAGGGTAAGAAATGTCCATGGCCTGTCACTAGCAAATAATGGCCACCACGGATCCACCCCAGAGGTGGCTCCATCTTAACCCTGTGGGAATCAACCCCTCACAGAGCCTCTTTGTCATGGGGTTTGGGATACTTCTCAACTCAACTGCACTCAGAGTGACCTCCTCATCCCGTGCCAGCTGGAGAAAAGAAAAGGGTCCAGTCAACTCTCCTGTTACCAGCTGGGAACCACTGATCCCCAAACAGGGGGAGGCCTCTGGCTTTGATGGGTATTAAAGATATGGCTGGTGTCTTCCATCAGCAAACATTTTAACAGAGATAAAAGGGGGAAGAGATGGTTCTCAGAGGAGAGGGGAAAGATCAACACTGGGAAATTTAACCCCCTGCAGGCTCCACGATGGAGAATGATTCAGGGCAACAGGTTTCCTTCAAGAAAGGAGAAGTTGCTGGGATTGAGGAACATGGGAAACAGCCCCAAACATGAAAGGATTTGTAATTGACATTTGAAAATAACATAGAAACAAAAGAGAAGGGCTGGAAACCAGAGATTTTGACTCTATTTTTGCAAATACTAGAGAGGAAAGTGGAAAAATCAAAGGGATTTTATATCAGTTTATATCCGATATGCAGTAAAATCTCAGTGTTTCACATCAATATTTGTTAAATGAATAGAGAGGAAATGGGCAACATTTGCAAACATTTTATTTCCATGTTCAATAAACTGAGAGCAGGTGTAAATCTGAGATTGTCTTGGTATTTTATAATTAGAGAAAAGGGAAAATCTCAGGGCACATTCAATTAGAAATAGACAACTAGAGAGAAGTGGGGCAAATATTTAGAGTATTTTGTATCAACCTTTGCGATTTGCAGAAAAAAAGTGTCACGAACTATGCAACTGAAGGTGGAAAATCAGAATCATGGAGAGACGGGGGCGGAGGGGGGAATCGGGGGAGACGAGAGAGCTGATCATTGGGGGGGGGGGGAATCTCCCCGGATTTTACAGCCCGTGTGAGACACACAGAGAAAAGGGGCAGAACTAGAGAGAATTTGTACCGGGAGCGAGAGGCAAGTGGCACAAACAGGGACAGGATCCAATTAACCCCCCCCCGGGAATTTCCTGGCTGCCTGGAGACAGTTCAAACCCCTCCCCCGCCCCCCCTCGCAATTCCGGCTTCTTCCCTCCCCCCAGCTCGACCCCGGGCTCCTGTCTCCCCCCCATCCCGGCGGAGCGGATCCTGCTGCAGCTCCACTGGGGCCGAGGGTTCTCCCAGGCTCCCCGGGGCAGAGTCACTTCCCCTCTCCCCCCCACGGGGTCTCTCACTCCCCGGGGGTTCCGGGGCGGGGCCCAGTGGGAGAACCCCCCCCCCCGGCCGGGCCCCCCCCGCACAGACGCCAGGAGCAGCAGCGGCTCAGCCCGGGCGTGGCTCACACGGAGGCGGCAGCATTAGCTTTGCTCTCCCGCCGCCAGCGGGGCTCGCATGGAGCATGCGCGATTTCACCTGCTGCCCCCTCCCTTCCCTGGGATGGAGAGGGCGGAAGCGGCCCCGGGGCAGGCTGGGAGATGCAGTTCCTAACCCTCTCCGGACAGGAAGTGACGTCAGCGGGGAGGCGGAGCCGGGCTGCGAAGGAACGTTGGGCGCTGAGGGGCTGCCTGGCTCGCGCGGGGCCGTTGGAGCCTCTCCTGGGCAGGAGGAGGGTTTGTGCCGTTGGGGCTCTGGGCATGCGCAGATCGCGGCGGGAGAGCCCTGCATTAACGCCCCCATGCCCGGCCCGGCCCGGGCCCTGCTGCTGCTGGGGCCGCTCCGGGCTCTGCCCGCCCCGCTGCGGAGCTGCAGCCTCCAGGTCCCGGAGCGAGCCCGGGGGCGGGGCCGGGGCCGGGCGGTGACTCTGCCCCAGTGTCCGGGGGGGGGACCCGGCATCTCGCAGCGCCGGGATCTGCTCCCTGGGGGGGGGGGCAGCGCCCGCGGGGGGCTCGGAGCTGCTGTCCCCCGCAGGAGCCCAGCGCCCCCCCGGGCGCGGCCAGGCTCTGCCCTGGGGCGCCGCGGGGGGAGGGGCCCGGCCCCACTGGGGTCCCTGCGTGGGGCCAGGTGGGGCTGGGGGGTGAGACCGGGCGGGGGGGAAATGTCTGTGCAGCCCGGACATGGCGGGGGGGGGGGAGAGCAGGTGACCCCCAAGGAGCGGGGAGAGGAAGGGGGGGGCTGAGATCCCCTCGGATTTACCGCTGCCCCCCTCGTGGGGACCCCCCTCCCCTCCCGTCCTGCCTCCTTTCTCCCTAGAGAGCAACGAGCCACACCCAGGGTGACCCCCCCCTCAAACCACTGAGAAGTTCCCTGTTCCCCTGCCCCCATCGTGCCCCATTTTCTCTCCCCTTCGCCAATGGCCAGTTCAGATCTCAGGTTTGGGGGGTTTCCCCCATTTTCCCCTGCAGGGATTTGTCCTTGTGTGGGTGGGAAATGGTTCCCCCCAGTGATTTCTGAACTGGGCAGAGGGTGAATGGGCAGAGGCTGGGGGGGGCCCTGAGACAGGGACACCTCTGGGCTGGGCTGGGGGGCCCCCTCTCTGCTGGCAACAGGGCGTGGGAAGGCCCAAGAAACGGGAGGGAGCAGCAAGGGTCACCCAGGGAGACGGCCCAGCCTCAGGTTTCCTAGTCTAGCTACTTCCCCTCCCCCCCATCACCTGCTAGTCACATTCCCAGACCCCACTGCCAGCCCCTCCCCACAGCCAGCGACCTTCTGACTCCAGCCCGGCTCCTTTCCCCTGTGAAAAGACATCGCCCAGGGCTCCCTCCTGGCCCTGTGAGTGTGAGGCAGGAAGAATCCGTCCCATCCTGTTGTTGATTCAATATCTCTGTATAATGCCCTCCAGTTTCCCCTCTTTCTCTTGAACTGTTGAAGAGGTGCTGAAGAGACCCCAGCTGAGATCTGGGCCCTGATTTGCCAGGCACTGAAGAGACCCCAGATGAGATCAGACCCCACAGTTGTGCCAGGTAAAACTGAGACCTGCACCGAGATCACGGCCCCCCCTTGTGCCAGGCAGTGCACGACTGTGACCCAAACCACTGCCTCTATTGTTCTGGGCACTTCAGAGACCTCGACTGAGATCTGTGTCCCCATTCGGCCTGGCGTTACACTGACCCTAATAAAGATCACCCCACCACTGTACTGTGCACTGCACAGCCCCTGACAGAGATTCTGCCCCTACATTTTGCCACTTGCTGCAGGGGCCCTAAACAAAATCAGGGATCCTGTAATGCTGGGAGTTGCAGAGTCCCCAACTGAGATCAGGCTTCGTGTTGTGCAGGGCTCTGCACAGGCACTGACCAAGAGTCCCCATTGTGACAGGTGCGGAAAAGACACCAAGGGTATCTCTACCCTGCTGTTAAACCCCCCCTGCTGGCCCATGCCACGTGACTCAGGCTCGCAAGGGTCAGGCGAAGGGGCTGTTTAATTGCAGTGTAGATGTCTGGAGCCAGGCTGTAAGACCCTGTGAGGTGGGAGGGTGCCAGACCTTGGGCTGCAGTGCCAGCCAGAGCATCAACACCACAGTTAAACAGCCCTGCACCCTGAGCTGTGTGAGCCCAAGTCAGCGGGCACGGGCCAGTCGGCGGTGTCTGACTGCAGTGTCAACATGCCCACAGGGACGGAGAGGCCTTGCCCCAAAAAGCTCAAGGGCTAAATAGGTCAATGGTGAGAGGTGACTCTCCATTTTACAGATGGGGAAACTGAAGCTCAGAGAGCTGAAGTAATTTGCTCAAGTTTGCATGGAGAATCTGGGGCCAAACGGGGAACTGAACCCAGATTGTTTCAGTTCTTGCCTCTCCCCTTATCCACAAGCCCAGCGTGTGTGTGTACAGCATTGTTTTGGCTTGCATTGGCTGCAAGGGAGGCTGTTGAATTTCCGTCATTGGAGGTTTTTCAGACCAAGTTAGATACACACCAGTCTGGGAATGTCTAGGGATACGTGGTTCTGGCTCAGCACAGGAGGCTGGAGTAGACGACCTCTCAAGATCCCTTCCAGGCCTACATTGAAATAATTCTCTTTTGTGCTGTGCCCTGTTCTATGCTGAGCTGTTTTGCATGGTGCCTTCTGGAACTATGATGCACCATGTTGTGTTGCATAGTTTTATGATGCGTTGTTTTGCCTCAGCTTGTTTGGTGTCTGTGTTGTGTTGGTTTGAGTTGAGCTATTTTGCATTGTGTACTCTTGTTCTAAGATGTGTTAGTTTGCATTGTGTTGCTTTCTTCTTCTTAGTATTGTCATTTTATGCTGTGCAATGTAGTGTTTTGTTTTGTTGTTTTGTTGTTTTTTGAATGGCCTGACGTCATGTTGTCGTGCGGTTTTTCTCTGTATGTTGTTTTATACGTATCTATCGCATAGCATCCTTGAAATATAGGGCTAGATAGGACCTCAAGATGTCGTCAAGTCCAGCTCTCTCTGCCGAGGCAGGACCAAGTATATGTAGATTATCTCTGACAGAGGTTTGTCCTACCTGTTCTTAACAACTTCTAGGAAAAGAGACTCCACAGCCCCCCTTGTTAGGCTATTCTAGAGCTGAAGTAGCTTAGCTCTGGTGACACCCACACAGACTTTAGTGGTGAGCAGCTCTGGAGAGAGAGGAGACCCCAGTGAGTGGGCAGCTGAGTAAAGAGACTAAAAGTTGGGAGGAGAAACTTTGATGTGTGCAAGGTCTGTGACAGAGCTAGAACTAGATCCCAGTTCTAGTGCCACCGTACTGCTGTTTTGGGCACTGAAAGTCTCTGCCACCCTGGTGTTTTAGGCACTGGTGCAAACCCTTAGTACAAACAAAATTTACACTAGTGCACTTGGCGCTGGTGCGCCATATCCTTGTTTGAAGGTTTGAAGTAGTGGAGTGGGAGGGGCAGTGACCTCCCAGACGCGTGGGTCTGACTGACCAGTGCAGCTGGTAAGGGAGGGGCAGCAGTGAGTGCTAGAGGTATGAGCCAGGACCACAGCCCCACAGGGCTGGACACTGACTTCTCCTGACCCATGACACGCACACCCAGCTGTGTGCAGGGACCGCAGCTGAGCTACCCTGCCAAGACAGCCTGTGCATCCATGGATAAACCACCTCTTCCTGCAGCCTAATACAATGTGGTCTGGGGACCTTTCCAAGCTGTGGGTGATGTGGCTCTGGCGTTAACGGGGTATGTTCCTGGCTCTGTCCCTGACCTGCTTGGTGACCTTGGGGAAGTCGCTCCCCCTCTCTGTTTTCCTCTTACTGATTGTGTACTTTAGGATTGTGATGTGTTTGGGGCAAGGACTGTCCCTCTCTGTCTGTGCAGTGCCCAGCAGAATGGTGGTGCTGATCTCAGTCAGGGTCTCTGCCGTGTGCTGCACCATGGGGCCCTGATCTCCATCGGTGTCTGTGCAACACAAAGCACAGTTTATAGACTCACAGACTTTAAGGGCAGAAGGTAGAGGTGTGTTTCAGATGAGGTCTCATCAGTGCCTTTTATAGCAGTACTACCCCTTTCACCTGATGTATCCCAGGACTGCATTAACCTATTTCACGGCTGCATCACATTGACAGCTCATAATTATCCTGTGATCAACCAATACACCCAGGTCTTTCTCCTCCTCTGTCACTTCCAATTGATAAATCCCCAGCTTATTGCAAAATTATGCGCTTGGAGACTAACAACTAGAATTTGTGCACTATTCATTTTCATCCCATTTCTATTACTCCAGCTTTCAAGGACATGCAGATTTTCTTGTATGATTTTCGTGTCCTCCATATTGGCAATTCCTCCCGGCTTTGTGTCCCACTCCCACTTCTTGTGCCAAGATCACTAATAAAAGTGTTGAGTAAGGCTGGTCCCAAGACTGATCTGAGGAGCTCCACTAGTAACTCCCTCCAGCCTGACAACTCATCGTTAATATGACCCCCTTGTAGACTCGACTCCCCTTTAACCTATTCTTGACCTTTCGGTTCTCATATTAATCCCCATCTTCTCCAATTTAACAAATAGTTTCCCATGTGGAACTGTAGCAAAAGCCTTATTGACGTCCAGATCAGGTTTCTGTGGCACCATCTACCTTTTGTAACACCATGTTTGATTTATTTATGATGCTGAAGGCTGGGAGGAAGTGTTAGCAATAGGCTGAAAATGGCCATGTGGAGGCAGGGGAGGGGATGGCAAACAGTGGGGAGGTGGGGGGGATGCGGCATTGGAGGTGTATCTGGGAATGTGTTTTGTAGGAGTCCATGTCTCTGCTCCCTGTGGCCGTGGTGCATTTGGTACCAAAGCAGCACGTCAGCAGAGCAGACGCACACACCGTAGCTCTGCCGGTAACACGCAGCGTTCACAGCCAGACGGGCTGGGCAATTTTTCAGGGACCCAGCTTGATATGCCTGGCTGGGGTGGGTTCAGTTGGACGGGGGTCTGGGCTCTGATAGTTTGCGATGTTCCTTTTTGCATAGTCAGTTCTTTCCATTTATTATTTTACCCCCACCTCTGCCCGATGCCACTCTCTTCTTAACTTGCTTCAGTTATTTCACCTCCAGTTTTTAAATGGGCTCTAAGAATTGCAAAGCTGAATGCAAGATAAACAAACAGAACCATTTGAATGTTGGCCCATAGCTGGTAGAACTGTACCTAGTGACGGTCGGCTGTAATGACCGGGTTCCCTATAGTGTTTTTGGTGGGGCGGATAAAGCAAAGTCAAAGAGCCAAATGCGAGTTTTAGGGCGAAAGGGCTCGTCAGGTGTTAGCTCTCTAAGGAACATGTCACCGGCCAGGGCTTGCAGTCTTTCAGGAGAGGTGCACTGGGTTGTATTTAGGAATCTCAAAATAAAAGGTTAAGACGGCTGGTTCACAATATCCAATGAAATCTTGCAAAGAGTTATACAAATGGACCCTACTGCTGTTAAAACAACATGGTATTAATACTGATTCAAAACTGACATTAAAATTAGGAGATGCACAGCACACAGTCAAGTTAATGAATGAAAGCACACCCATTATTGACTGCTTGGTGTTGCATAAGCATCTGATTAAGCACCTAATTACAACTGTACCACTGTAAGTGGAAATGCATCAACCCAGCTTAGCTCCAAGGTGTTTAGAAGAGAATGAAAAGTTTCTAAATTAAATTCATGGCAGAATGGTTAATGGGGAAAATACACTGAAGTGCCTCTACCGAGTCCTGTTGACTTCTTCTCCCAACCCCCCCATGAGTTCTGGCCCCTTGGTAAACTCAACTCCCAGTCCCACATCAGCTGTGCTCTCTCCCAGCCTAACCCATTTCTACTGCAATTGTTCACCTTCCTCATCCAGGCAGGGGGTTGGCGCTGCAGTGCCTAAGGTACCTGCGTTAATCTCTGTCTCTCATACTGGGGCTATTTAGATTTCAGGGAATGATTTGTCAGAATTACTGACTCTGGGAGGTGGGAGAGAGGAGAGGCTGAGAGGGCGTTTGCTCTTAGGGCCACATTCAACTCTGGTAGCCTCCGTGTTACCTCATCCTCCACCCTCCCCCATGTGTGTCTGCTCATGTCAGTGTGTCACCTGATCATAATGCCACTGGCCTCGGCAGAGCTCCCAGACAGGAGCTACATCACAAGAGGGTTACAGTACTGAGAGTAAAATACATCACAGGCAGGGAGTAATTATCTTGAAATGAGACATTCCAGTCTAGGAAGTGAAAGAATTCAAGTACTTCATTCCTTAAAATTATGTTTGAAAGGATTGGATTTTAATGAATAAATTGCAGTAAATGTTAATTTCACTGTACACACGCACAGATGAAAAATATTTATATAGGTAATATACAGAAATGCTTCTGGAGAAAGTGTTGTTTGATTTAAGGATATTTACACTGTATGTTTTTCATGTGACATTGACAATTTCTCTTTGAACAGTTGTATGATTTGGCTTTTGGAATCTCAGCAGTTAGTGTAATTAAACAATTGTTGTCTGACAACCCCCATAACTTCCAACAGCTTTGAACATTGAAATTGTAAACATTGAAAAAAGGGCTTAAAATAAATATCGCTCTCTATTGAAATTAAAAGAAAGAAATAGACAAAATGAATTTTGTCAAACCCACTTAACAGCAATTGCAATATGTTAGGGGATGGAAATTCACAACTACGGCATCCATCCTTTATTCTGTCCTGTAGTGATACCAGGCAATTGCCGAAGGTCTACGAATTAGGCATTTTAGTGTATATAATTCCAGATTACAAATTGGTATAATCTAGACACATGAGATCTTTTCCTCAGGATATCACTGTCACTGGGTTGTTTGTCTTACTGGTAATTCCCAGAAGTGAACAGATTAATAACATTTTATCAGTTATGAAGTGGCCATTTCAGATTTCTGGGGAGTGTCTGTGATTTTGCACTAGGGGCCAGGTCCTTGGAGAGACGGAACCTTGGTTTCATTTTAACTTCTCCATGTTCAGCAGCTTCTGGAATATGGTTCAAAGTATTTACATGTTTCCCTGCCCTGTTGTTAAAAGTGCTGCTTTAGAAAGTGGGGAAGGGCAGGAACTGACTTCAGGATCAGTAGCTGAGTCCCTTGGATATTTATAGCTCATCGGAAGGAGAATGGGGATTGGTGGGTGTCTGGGGATTTAAATAAACACACAAATATCATTGTTCTTAGTGAATTTTCATCTTCTAATTCCCGTAACCCACTAATTATCCCTGGCTGCCCCCGGCCGTCTGGGGAGGGAACTAGTAAAGTCCTGTGGCCGGTGTGGAACCAAAGGCACAAGGATCTTTCCGTGACTGACTCAAAGTCACCCAGAGTGAAATTCACTTCACTGGATAAATCCTAGTTGCTGAGCTGTGCAGAGGGGTGGGGAGGTGAATTGCATCCCCCATTCTTGATCATGGACCCCGCTCCAATTCTCACCAGGATTGGGAAAGACCATCTGGGGCTGGCTGCAGTCTCCCTTTGCTGCTGTGAGGGGAATGGGATGGTCCCTCATATAGGATCCAAACATACCCAGGGGCAGAAGGGAAATGTAGTTTCTTCCAGGGGTTTGAAATGTTTGGTTTATAGTCCTGAGCTCTGTCTTCCTGTTTTCTCCTTCTGCCACTTTCAGATCCCTTGGAGAAACGAGGTGGATGAGGTAATTTTTTTAGAACCAATTAAAAATACCTATTTGCTATCCTGGGACCAACATGGGTACAACAACTTTCCCCTCTGTACCCCCTCCCCATCTCACCTCCCCCTCAGCGGAGACTCTCCCATGTGATAGGAAAATAAGGGTTCAGTCCTGTCACTGGATTGGGTCTTGAAGAACTAATGGGAGTGAAAGCCTGTGTGCATTAATGACAGCAGCAGCTCTGGGACTCGACCCGTAGGGAGAAGAGATGGGAGTGAGCAGGTTATGTTTGTGCCAGGTGTGAGTTACTCATGTGGGAATTCTGCAGCGCTGCGTACGCACAGAATTCACGTCCAGCGCAGAATTTCCTTTTTTTTGGCTTGAAGACAATACATTCTGCCTGAGAAGTGCTACAGTTCTGCCTTGCACCCACCAGAGGCCCCTGTGGCCCCAGAACAGGCAGCAGCCAGCTGGGTTCATCTCGGTGGTAATTTGTTGCCCCGAGCTCTGCCCCAAATGGGAAGAGAGTTAGTGGGTGCAACTGGGGAGAGTCCTGAGAGACGACTGCCTGTGGGGTGGGGACAGGGTGGTCATTCTCTACTCGCAAGAGGCTGTGGAAAGGGCACAGGAGGAGCAAGTGTCCCCTATGGAGACTGTCCAGCTCCAGGTTATCCAGTCCCAGACGCTTCTTCCCCCACCATACCCCAAACCTCTTCACCCCTCCAACCATCAGTTGCCAGTCTTCCCTCGCTGCTAGCCCTTCCTGACTGGCAGAGACCCTCTAAGCCAGTAGTGTGTCAGGGCTCAAACTTCTGGCTGAGTCCTCAGGGCACATTCTTCCTCTCTTGGGGTACCATGCCACAGGGGCCCCACAAATCTACATTGCTTAGGCTTTGGCTTTAGCCCCGGGTGGTGGGTCTCAGGCCCTGGACTTCAGCCCCATGTGCTGGGACTTAAGCTTTCTCCCTTGGACCTCAGTGAGTCTAATGCTGGCCTTGTGTGGCACCCGCCCTGAAACCTGCTAGTAGCCCCCAGCTGACCCAGGACCCCTGGTTGAGAACCGCTGCCTTACCCTACAAATCACAGCAATGTTCAAGTTACTGCCAGTCATAGAATCATAGAACATCAGGGCTGGAAGGAACCTCAGGAGATCATGTAGTCCAACTCCCTGCTCAAAGCAGGACCAATCCTCAACTAAATCATCCCAGTCAGGGCTTTGTCAAGCCAGACCTTGTCCCAAAGAACCAGTCACTTACTGAGGTCAATTGAATCTTAGATCTCACAACAAAGACAATACTTGTAGCCAGTCCTGTATAATAACCTGTATTAAGACTTATTTAAAAGGAAACAAGAGTTGTTTACGAAGTTAAAGCAGGTAATCCTATAGATGGAGACAAGTTACAGTCTTGAATTTCAAAAGGTAATCGAAGCTTCCATGATAAGCAAGCCCTATATCTTCCCTAGGACTAACCCAAGCTAATCAGCTGGGGATCTCTTGCTTATGTCTAGAAACTTTGCCCCCGAGAGTCCAAGCAGCATACAGAGAATCAGTTCCTTCTCTATGGGGTTTTTTATCCCCTTCCTGCCATGTGTTCTGAGCTGCAAACTCAGCTAATGGGAAGTCAAGAGCACAACAACAGTCTTTTGTTGTCTTTAGCATCACATAATAGTCTATCTGGTGTTCATGGAGCTTTCCTGCCAGGCAGGGTGTAATGCATTCAGTTGCCAGTCAGCACTTCACCTAGGTAAAGTCTCTCTCCTGTCTGGTGATTTACAGAGCCACAGAGGCTCACAATGCAACTAGTCAGATATTAACCCAGGCAGCAACTCAATAAAGCATTCAATAAAGTGTAAACACATTCTTATAATCCTAATATCTAATACTAACACAGGTGAGTCAGACTGATTCCACTGTGTGTTTGTCTCTGTTCAACGTAGACGTGGGGCTTTTTGCAAGAGCTAACACCTCATCTGCCAGTGTCACAGGCAGGATGGGCAGGGATGGTGTCTCTAGCATCAGTTTGCCAGAAGCTGGGAATGGGTGACGGGGTGAATCATTTGATGGTTACCTGTTCTGTTCATTCCCTCTGAAGCACCTGGCATTGGCCACTGAGCTAGATGGACCATTGGTCTGATGCAGTGGGCAGCTCTGATGTTCTTATGTTCACAGTCTCTGTCAGGAGTATCTACTCATTTGGACTCACTGGGGAGCCACAGAAAGAAACAAGATGTGCTGAGGCAAGAAGGCCCAGTCTCAGTGCCCCCGGGGTCACACTTGCCAAAAGCTAAAACTAGGCCCAGCCCATGAAAGGGGCACTGCCAGGAGAGACTGTATAAAGGCTGGAGCATCAAAGAGCTTTGTAAACCTGAGAGCTGCCTTGGGAAGAGTGACAGGGAGAATCCCCCAGAGTGACTGCTTTGATTCTGCTCTTCTCTGGCGTTTGGTTCATAGAATTATAGAACTGGAAGGGACCTCGAGAGGTCGTCTAGGCCAGTCCCCAGCACTCAAGGCAGGACCCAGTATTATCTAGACAATCCCTGACAGGTGTTTTCCAGTCTGCTCTTAAATATCCCCAGTGATGGAGATTCCACAACCTCCGTAGACAATTTATTCCGGTGCTTAACCACTCTGACAGTTAGGGAGTTTTTTTCGTAATCTCCATCCTAAACCACCCTTGCTGTAATTTAAGTCCATTGCTTCTTGTCCTATCCTCAGAAGTTAGGAAGAGCAATTTTTCTCTGGCATCTTTGTAACAACCTTTTATGTACTTGAAAACTGTGATCGTGTCCCCTCTGAGTCTTCTCCAGACTAAACAAACCCAGTTTTTTCAATCTTCCCTCATAGGCCATGTTTTCTAGACCTTTAATCATTTTTGTGGCTCTTCTCTGGACTTTCTCTAATTTGTCCACATCTTTCTTGAAATGTGGCCCCCAGAACTGGAGACACTACTCCAGTTGAGACCTAATCAGCACGGAATAGAGCAGAAGAATTTCTTCTCGTGTCTTGCTTACAATACTCTTGCTAATACATCCCAAAATGATACTTGCTTTTTTGCAACACTGTTGACTCCCAGATCCCTTTCCACAGCACTCCTTCCTAGGCAGTTATTTCCCATTTTGTATGTGTGCAACTGATTGTTCCTTCCTAAGCGGTGTACTTTGCATTTGTCCTTATTGAATTTCATCTGTTTACTTCAGACCATTTCTGCAGTTTGTCCAGATGATTTTGAATTTCAGTTCTATCCTCCAAGGTCCTTGCAACCCCTCCCAGCTTGGTATCATCCACAAACTGCTAGTCACATTCCCAGACCCCACTGCCAGCCCCTCCCCACAGCAAGTGACCTTCTGACTCCAGCCCCGCTCCTTTCCCCTGTGAGAAGACATCAGCCCGGGCTCCCTCCTGGCCCTGTGAGTGTGAGGCAAGAAGAATCCGTCCCATTCTGTTGTTGATTCAATATCCCTGTATAATCCTCTGAAATTTCCCCTCTTTTCTCTTGAATGATGACATAAAATCTCCCCACATGTTGATGTTTGTCCCTTATATTAGAAAATATTTAGTTTGTGCCCCATTTTCTCCTCAGTTCTGAAATCCTGATATCAAATTCTCAAAAATATTCCCACTTTTCTCTCCAGGTGTGTGACTGAGATCAGGGCTCCTATCGTACTGAGCGTGGCCCTATTCTTACAGCTGCTCCAGAGACCCCAACTGAGATCTGGGCCCTGTTCTGCCAGCGCTGAAGACTCCCGAGGTGAGATCAGACCGCACTGTTGTGCCAGGTAAAACTGAGACCTGCACCGAGATCACGGCCCCCCCTTGTGCCAGGCAGCACACGATTGCGACCCAAACCACTGCCTCCGTTGTTCTGGGCACTTCAGAGACCTTGAGTGAGATCTGTGTCCCCGTTGGGCCTGGCGTTGGACTGACCCTAGTAAAGATCACACCCCACCACTGTACTGTGCACTGCACAGCCCCTGACAGAGATTCTGCCCCCACATTTTGCCACTTGCTGCAGGGGCCCTAAACAAAATCAGGGATCCTGTAATGCTGGGAGTTGCAGAGTCCCCAACTGAGATCAGGCTTCCTGTTGTGCAGGGCTCTGCACAGGCACTGACCAAGAGTCCCCATTGTGACAGGTGCGGAAAAGACACCAAGGGTATCTCTACCCTGCTGTTAAACCCCCCCTACTGGCCCATGCCACGTGACTCAGGCTCACAGGGGTCAGGCGAAGGGGCTGTTTAATTGCAGTGTAGATGTCTGGGTTCAGGCTGGAGCCAGGCTGTAGGACCCTGTGAGGTGGGAGGGTGCCAGACCTTGGGCTGCAGTGCCAGCCGGAACATCAACACCACAATTAAACAGCCCTTCAGCCTGAGCCGTGTGAGCCCAAGTCAGGGGGCACGGGCCAGCCGGCGGTGTCTGACTGCAGTGTCAACATGCCCACAGGGACAGAGAGGCCTTGCCCCAAAAAGCTCAAGGGCTAAATAGGTCAATGGTGAGAGGTGACTCTCCATTTTACAGATGGGGAAACCGGAACTCAGAGAGCTGAAGTAATTTGCTCAAGTTTGCATGGAGAATCTGGGGCCAAACGGGGAACTGAACCCAGATTGTTTCAGTTCTTGCCTCTCCCCTTATCCACAAGCCCAGCGTGTGTGTGGACAGCGTTGTTTTGGCCTGTGTTTGGCTTGCATTGGCTCCAAGGGAGGCTGTTGAATTTCCTTCATTGGAGGTTTTTCAGACCAGGTTAGATACACGCCAGTCTGGGAATGTCTAGGGATACTTGGTTCTGCCTCAGCACAAGAGGCTGGAGTAGACGACCTCTCAAGATCCCTTCCAGGCCTACACTGAAATAATTCTCTTTTGTGCTGTGCCCTGTTCTACGCTGAGCTGTTTTGCATGGTGCCTTCTGGAACTATGATGCACCATGTTGTGTTGCATAGTTTTATGGTGCGTTGTTTTGCCTCAGCTTGTTTGGTGTCTGTGTTGTGTTGGCTTGAGTTGAGCTATTTTGCATTGTGTACTCTTGTTTTAAGATGTGTTAGTTTACATTGTGTTGCTTTCTTCTTCTTAGTATTGTCATTTTATGCTGTGCAATGTAGTTTTTTGTGGTGGTGGTGGTGTTGTTTTTTGAATGGCCTGACATCATGTTGTCGTGCGGTTTTTCTCTGTGTGTTGTTTTATACGTATATATCGCATAGCATCCTAGAAATGTAGGGCTAGATAGGACCTCAAGATGTCGTCAAGTCCAGCTCTCTCTGCCGAGGCAGGACCAAATATATGTAGATTATCTCTGACAGAGGTTTGTCCTACCTGTTCTTAACAACTTCTAGGGAAAGAGACTCTACAGCCTCCCTTGTAAGACTATTCCGGAGCTGAAGTAGCTTAGCTCTGGTGACACCCACACAGATTTTAGTGGTGAGCAGCTCTGGAGAGAGAGGAGACCCCAGTGAGTGGGCAGCTGAGTAAAGAGACTAAAGTTGGGAGGAGAAACTTTGATGTGTGCAAGGTCTGTGACAGAGCTAGAGCTAGATCCCAGTTCTAGTGCCACCGTACTGCTGTTTTGGGCACTGAAGGTCTCTGCCACCCTGGTGTTTTAGGCACTGGTGCAAACCCTTAGTACAAACAGAATTTACACTAGTGCACTCTGGTACTGGTACACCATGTCCCTGTTTGAAGGTTTGAAGTGGTGGAGTGGGAGGGGCAGTGACCTCCCAGAGGCCTGGGTCTGGCTGACCGGTGCAGCTAGTAAGGAAGGGGCAGCAGTGAGTGCCGGAGGTGTGAGCCAGGAGCACAGTCCCACAGGACTGGACACTGACTTCTCCTGACCCATGACACACACCCCGGCCGTGTGCAGGGATTGCAGCTGAGCTACCCTGCCAAGACAGCCTGTGCATCCATGGATAAACCACCTCTTCCTGCAGCCTAATACAATGTGGTCTGGGGACCTTTCCAAGCTGTGGGTGATGTGGCTCTGGCGTTAACGGGGTATGTTCCTGGCTCTGTCCCTGACCTGCTTGGTGACCTTGGGGAAGTCGCACCCCCTCTCTGTTTTCCTCTTACTGATTGTGTACTTTAGGATTGTGATGTGTTTGGGGCAAGGACTGTCCCTCTCTGTCTGTGCAGTGCCCAGCAGAATGGTGGTGCTGATCTCAGTCAGGGTCTCTGCCGTGTGCTGCACCATGGGGCCCTGATCTCCATCGGTGTCTGTGCAACACAAAGCACAGTTTATAGACTCACAGACTTTAAGGGCAGAAGGTAGAGGTGTGTTTCAGATGAGGTCTCATCAGTGCCTTGTATAACAGTGCTAACCCTGTCATGTGTCTGCTGGAAATACCTCACCTGATGTATCCCAGGACTGCAGTAACCTATTTCACGGCTGCATCACATTGGCAGCTCATAATTATCCTGTGATCAACCAATACACCCAGGTCTTTCTCCTCCTCGGTCACTTCAATTGATAAATCCCCAGCTTATTGCAAAATTATGCGCTTGGAGACTAACAACTAGAATTTGTGCACTATTCATTTTCATCCCATTTCTATTACTCCAGCTTTCAAGGACATGCAGATTTTCCTGTATGATTTTCCTGTCCTCCGTATTGGCAATCCCTCCCGGCTTTGTGTCCCACTCCCACTTCTTATGCCAAGATCACTAATAAAAGTGTTGAGTAAGACTGGTCCCAAGACTGATCTGAGGAACTTCACTAGTAACTCCCTCCAGCTTGACAACTCACTGTTAATATCACCCCCTTGTAGACTCGACTCCCCTTTAACCAATTCTTTCTTGACCTTTCGGTTCTCATATTAGTCCCCATCTTCTCCAATTTAATGAATAGTTTCCCATGTGGAACTGTATCAAAAGCCTTATTGACATCCAGATCATGTTTCTGTGGCACCATCTACCTTTTGTAACACCATGTTTTATTTATTCATAGTGCTGAAGGCTGGGAGGAAGTGTTAGCAAAAGGCTGAGAATGGCCATGTGGAGATAGGGGATGGGATGGCAGACAGTGGGGAGGTGGGGGGGATGCGGCATTGGAGGTGTATCTGGGATTGTGTTTTGTAGGAGTCCATGTCTCTGCTCCCTGTGGCCATGGTGCATTTCGTACCAAAGCAGCACGTCAGCAGAGCAGATGCACTCACCGTAGCTCTGCCTGGAACATGCAGCGTTCACTGCCAGATGGGCGGGGAATTTTTCAGGGACCCAGCTTGATATGCCTGGCTGGGGTGGGTTCAGTTGGATGGGGGTCTGGGGCTCTGATAGTTTGTGATGTTCCTTTTCGCATAATCAGTTCTTTCCATTTGTTGTTTTACCCCCACCTCTGCCCGATGCCACTCTCTTCTTAACTTGCTTCGGTTATTTCACTTCCAGTTTTTAAATGGGCTCTAAGAATTGCAAAGCTGAATGAAAGATAAACAAACAGAACCATTTGAATGTTGGCCCATAGCTGGTAGAACTGTACCTAGTGACGGTCGGCTGTAATGACCGGGTTCCCTATAGTGTTTTCTGGTGGGGCGGATAAAGCAAAGTCAAAGAGCCAAATACGCGTTTTAGGGCGAAAGGGCTCATCAGGTGTTAGCTCTCTAAGGAACATGTCACCGGCCAGGGCTTGCAGTCTTTCAGGAGAGGTGCACTGGGTTGTATTTAGGAATCTCAAATTAAAAGGTTAAGACGGCTGGTTCACAATATCCAATGAAATCTTGCAAAGAGTTATACAAATGGACCCTACTGCTGTTAAAACAACATGGTATTAATACTGATCCAAACTGACATTAAAATTTGGAGATGCACAGCACACGGTCAAGTTAATGAATGAAAGCACACCCATTATTGACTGCTTGGTGTTGCATAAACATCTGATTAAGCACCTAATTACAACTGTACCACTGTAAGTGGAAATGCATCAACCCAGCTTAGCTCCAAGGTTTTTAGATGAGAATGAAAAGTTTCTAAATTAAATACATGGCAGAATGGTTAATGGGGAAAATACACTGAAGTGCCTCTATCCAGTCCTGTTGACTTCTTCTCCCAACCCTCCCATGATTTCTGGCCTCTTGCTGAACTCAACTCCCAGTCCCACATCAGCTGTGCCCTCTCCCAGCCTAACCCATTTCTGCTGCAATTGTTCACCCTCCTCATCCAGGCAGGGGGTCTCTCATACTGGGGTTATTTAGATTTCAAGGAACGATTTATCAGAGTTACTGATTCTGGGAGGTGGGAGAGAGGAGAGACTGAGAAGGTATTTGTTCTTAGGGCCACGTTCAACCCTGGTAGGCTCCATGTTACCTCGTCCTCCACCCTCCCCCATGTGTCTCTGCTCATGTCAGTGTGTCACCTGCTCATAATGCCACTCGCCTCAGCAGAGCTCCCAGCCAGGAGCTACATCACAAGAGGGTTACAGTACTGAGAGTAAAATACATCACAGGCAGGGAGTAATTATCCTGAATTCTTTCACTTCCTAGACTGGAATGTTTCATTTCAAGTACTTCATTCCTTAAAATTATGCTTGAAAGGATTGGATTTTAATGAATAAATTGCAGTAAATGTTAATTTCACTCTACACACGCACAGATGAAAAATATTTATATAGGTAATATACAGAAATGCTTCTGGAGAAAGTGTTTGATTTAAGGATATTTATACTGTATATTTTGCATGTGGCATTGACAATTTCTCTTTGAACAGTTATATGATTTGGCTTTTGGAATCTCAGCAGTTACTGTAATTAAACAACTGTTGTCTGACAACCCCCATAACTTCCCACAGCTCTGAACTTTGAAATTGTAAACATTGAAAAAAGGGCTTAAAATAAATATCGCTCTCTATTGAAATTAAAAGAAAGAAATAGACAAAATGAATTTTGTCAAACCCACTTAACAGCAATTGCAATATGTTAGGGGATGGAAATTGACAACTAAGTCACCAGCCTTAATTCTGCCCTGTAGTGACACCAGACAATTGCCGTAGGGCTACGAATTAGGCATTTTAGTGTATAAAGTTCCAGGTTACAAATGGGTATGATCTAAAGACACACGAGATCTTTTCCTCAGGATATCACTGTCACTGGGTTGTTTGTCTTACTGGTAATTCCCAGAAGTGAACAGATTAATAACATTTTATCAGTTATGAAGTGGCCATTTCAGATTTCTGGGGAGTGTCTGTTATTTTGCACTAGGGGCCAGGTCCTTGGAGAGATGGAACCTTGGTTTCATTTTATCTTCTCCATGCTCAGCAGCTTCTGGAATTTGGTTCAAAGTATTTATATGTTTCTCTGCCCCGTTGTTAAAAGTGCTGCTTTAGAAAGTGGGGAAGGGCAGGAACTGACTTCAGGATCAGTAGCTGAGTCCCTTGGATATTTATAGCTCATCGGAAGGAGAATGGGGATTGGTGGGTGTCTGGGGATTTAATAATAAACACACAAATATCATTGTTCTTAGTGAATTTTCATCTTCTAATTCCCGTAACCCACTAATTATCCCTGGCTGTCCCTGGCCGTCTGGGGAGGGAGAACTAGTAAAGTCCTGTGGCCAGTGTGGAACCTAAGGGACAAGGATCTTTCAGTGGCTGACTCAGTCACCCAGAGTGAAATTCACTTCACTGGATAAAGCCATAGTTGCTGAGCTCTGCAGAGGGTGGGGAGGTGAATTCCATCCCCCATTCTTGATCATGGACTCCCCTCCAATTCTCACCAGGATTGGGAAAGACCATCTGGGGCTGGCTGCAGTCTCCCTTTGCTGCTGTGAGGGGAATGGGGTGGTCCCTCATATAGGATCCAAACATACCCAGGGGCAGAAGGGAAATGTAGTTTCTTCCAGGAGTTTGAAATGTTTGGTTTAGAGTCCTGAGCTCTGTCTTCCTGTTTTCTCCTTCTACCACTTTCAGATCTCTTGGAGAGATGAGATGGGAGAGGTAATTTTTTTAGAACCAATTAAAAATACCTTTTTGCTATCCTGGGACCAACATGGGTACAACAACTTTCCCCTCTACCCCCTCCCCATCTCAAATAAGAGTTCAGTCCTGTCACTGCATTGGGTCTTGCCAGCACTAACGGGAGTGAAAGCCTGTGTGCATTAATGACAGCAGCAGCTCTGGGACTCGACCCATAGGGAGAAGAGATGGGAGTGAGCAGGTTATGTTTGTGCCAGGTGTGAGTTATTCATGTGGGAATTCTGCACCACTGCGTATGCACAGAATTCACGTCCAGCACAGAATTTCCTTTTTTTGGCTTGAAGATGATACATTCTGCCTGAGAAGTACTACAGTTCTGCCTTTCACCCACCTGTGGCCCCAGAACAGGCAGCATTCAGCTGGGTTCATATCGGTGGTAATTTGTTGCCCCGAGCTCTGCCCCAAATGGGAAGAGAGTTAGTGGGTGCAACTGGGGAGAGTCCTGAGACACGGCTGCCTGTGGGGGTGGGGACGGGGTGGTCATTCTCTACTCACAGGAGGATGTGGAAAGGGCACAGGAGGAGCAAGTGTCCTATATGGAGACTGCCCAGCCCCAGGTTATCCAGTCCCAGATGCTGCTTCCCCCACCGTACCCCAAACCTCTTCACCCCTCCAACCATCAGTTGCCAGTCTTCCCTCGCTGCTAGCCCTTCCTGACTGGCAGAGACCCTCTAAGCCAGTACTGTGTCAGGGCTCAACCTTCTGGCTGAGTCCTCCGGGCACTTTCTTCCTCTCTCGGGGTACCATGCCACAGGGGCCCCACAAATCTACATTGCTTAGGCTTTGGCTTCAGTCCCAGGTAGGGGCTCAGGGCCCTGGATTTCAGCCCCATGCGCTGGGGCTTAGCTTTCTGCGCTGGGCCTCAGTGAGTCTAATGCTGGCCTTGCTTGGCCCCTGCCCTGAAACCTGCTAGTGGCCCCCAGCGGGCCCAGGCCCCCTAGTTGAGAACCACTGTCTTACCCCATGAATCACAGCATGTTCAGGTTACTGCCAGTCATAGAATATCAGGGTTGGAAGGAACCTCAGGAGGTATCTAGTCCAACTCCCTGCTCAAAGCAGGACCAATCCTCAACTAAATCATCCCAGCCAGGGCTTTGTCAAGCCTGACCTTGTCCCAAAGGACCAGTCACTTACTGAGGTCAGTTGAATCTTAGATCTCACAACAAAGACAATACTTGTAGCCAGTCCTGTAATAACCTGTATTAAGACTTATTTAAAAGGAAAGGAGAGTTGTTTATGAAGTTAAATCTGGTAATCCTATAGATGGAGACAAGTTACAGTCTTAAATTTCAAAAGGTAATAGAAGCTTCCATAATAAGCAAGCCCTATATCTTCCCTAGGACTAACCCAGGCTGGAGATCTCTTGCTTATGCCTAGAAACTTTGCCCCCAAGAGTCCAAGCAGCATACAGATAATCAGTTCCTTCTGTATGGGGTTTTTTATCTCCTTCCTGCCATGTGCTCTGAGCTGCAAACTCAGCTAATGGGAAGTCAAGAGCACAACAACAGTCTTTTGTCGTCTTTAACATCCCGTAATAGTCTATCTGGTGTTTATGGAGCTTTCCTGCCAGGCAGGGTAAAAATGCATTTGGTTGCCAATCAGCATTTCAGCTAGGTAAAGTCTCTCTCCTGTCTGGTGATTTACAGAGCCACAGAGGCTCACAATGCAACTAGTCAGATATTAACCCAGGCAGCAACTCACAAGCATTCAGTAAAGTGTAAACGCATTCTTATAATCCTAATAGTAACACAGGTGAGTCAGACTGATTCCAGCTATACGTTTGTCCCTGTTCAGTGAAGACATGGGGGCTTTTGCAAGAGCTAACACCTCATCTGCCAGTGTCACAGGCAGGATGGGCAGGGATGGTGTCTCTAGCCTCTGTTTGCCAGAAGCTGGGAATGGGTGACGGGGTGGATCATTTGATGATTACCTGTTCTGTTCATTCCCTCTGAAGCACCTGGCATTGGCCACTGAGCTAGATGGACCAGTGGTCTGATGCAGTGGGCAGCTCTTATGTTCACAGTCTGTGTCAGGAGTATCTACTCATTTGGACTCACTGGGGAGCCACAGAAAGAAACAAGATGTGCTGAGGCAAGAAGGCCTGGTATCGCCCGCAAACTTGATAAGTGTAACAGAGAGACTCTGCTGCTGGGAGGGTTTCACCATGTGTCAGAGGGTCACACCCTGGTAGGAGAGAGCTAGGCCTGTACTGGGATAAGGTCACTCTGTGCTTCCCAGTGTGGCAGAATCTCGAATGTCCATTAGCAGGGGAAAATCCTGGGGGAATCAACACGTGGAAAGGAGAGAAACCCTGTCTGAATTCTCTCACATTGCCCTTCTCCCACTGGCAGGCTACAGAATAACGTCCACGTTTTGCTCCAGATCATCCCATCCTCCCAGGGGGAAGGCAATGGCTGCAATGGAGCTGGCTCAGGTAAGGGATTCTCAGGGAGCTGGTGGTGGGTTCTGCTTGGAGGGAGAGAAGCAGTAAATGTATGGGGGGTGGGAGCCAGTGATGAGCTGCCAAAATATTAACAACAGGTTCCTTCCTCCTCACCTCACAAGGGGGTCATGCCGCCCCTGGGGGTCGTGCCCGATCCAACCCCCCATGTTCCTTGACACCCCCCCCGGGGACCCCTGACCCATCCTCATCCAACCCCTGCTCCTTCCTGACTGCCCCCCGGGACCCTTGCCCCCATTCAATCCCCTTGTTCCCTGCCCTCTGACTGCCCCGACCCCTATCCAACACCCCACAACCCACCAAACACCCCCTGCCTGCTCCCTTACCACACTGTTTGGGGCCGGGACCGGGTCCAGTCTGCTGAGACCACGACTGTTGCCGCAGGACTCGACTCGCCAAGCCGGGCTGGAGCCACTCTGCCGGGGACTGGTGCTGCGGGGCCCGAGCTGGCCCGGGTCGAAACTGCTCAGTCAGGACCAGCCCGAGCCAGGGGTGCTTGGCCAGGACCTGGCTAGGGTGCTCGGCCGGGGCCAGGGGGAGCCGCTCAGGTGGAGCCAGATTGAGCCGCACGTGCCGTCCCCCACCCGGCCCGTCTTACCTACCTGCTTCTTGTTTCAGGCTTCCCGCAAACATTTGATTTGCGGGAAGCAGGGGAGGGGGAGGAGAGGGAGGGTGGAGCATTCAGAGGAGAGCGGGAGGTGTGCTGGTGCCGGGGGCCAGATGAACAGCTGCCCAAGCCTTTGTTAAATTTAAAAGCTTTTTTGAAACCGGTTTTCCTGGAACAACCGGTTCTAAAAAGGCTTCTAAATTTAACAACCGGTTCATGCGACGCAGCTGGAACTCACCGCTGGTGGGAGCTGCTAGAGGTGGTTGGAGGCAGGAAATATCTTGGGTGGAGAAAGGGAGGGGACAGGATGTGACAAACCTGCTGAGACTTGTGTACTCTAGGGTGTGATGGGTTGTCACCCCGGGGTGCACTCTGGGGGGCTTCTGGGAACCCCTGTGCCCTCTAACCCTCAAGCTGGGCTGGCCGTTTTCATGCTGCTTTGCTGGAGATTCAGCCAGCCTCTCCAGGGCCTGTTATCACCCAACTCGACAGCAGGTGGCGCCATGCAGCCAACTAAGCTACCTGAGTGCGTTACCTAAGCCACTCAAGGAGAGAGAGAAGAGAAACAGCCAATTTCCCAGCGATAAGTGTTAGCAAACAGATCAAAGCAGATTACTTAGCAAATAACCAAAAACTCAAACCAAGCCTAACATACTAGATGGCTAGAATTTGAATTAGCAATTTCTCACCCTGACTGATGATACAAGCAGTCCCCCAAGTTTCCATACACAGGCTCGAAATCCCTTTATCCTGGGAGCAGCACTTCCCTCAGTTCAGTCTTTGTTCCTCAGGTGTTTCCAGGAGTTCTCTTGGAATGAGGCCAAGAGATGATGTCACACCCCACCTTATGTGGCTTTTCCATATGGCAGGAACCCTTTGTTCTAAACTCAGTTCCCAGTCCAGTTTGTGTAAAAATACAGGTACCAAAATGAAGTTCATTGTCATGTGGTCTGGTCACATGCCCTAGAGTGCCCTGTTGAGTCATAGTAGCCATGACTCCTAGGCTGGCTGAAACGTTCACAGGAGGGCTAAGCTCTTCCGCAGGCCATTGTCTTTGTTGATGAGCCATGAACACTGTCAGGCTTCTTCATTGTTGTACCTGAAAGGCTCGTGGCTGTTACCCAGAGTAAGCACACTTGAAAGACAGATACAGAGTCAATATCCATAACTTCAGATACAAACATGATCCATGCACACAGGTAGGATAATCATATTCAGCAAATCATAACTTTTCCAGTGGCACCGCACATGACTCATCTTGTACAAAATGCCTCATGTCCTAATCATATTATAATCCTGCCACTATGTTGAATGGGCTGTACTGTCAGGTAGGTCCTAATTTCTAGGCGCAGGAGTTGGGAGTGAAAGTTCCCCTCTTTGTGGAACAGGAAATAACCCTCCAGCCAGGACTGGGACAACTTCCCAGACTCCCAGTGCTGAAACCCGAACCTCCTGACAGTTCATTAGTTACCCCCACCCCCAGTCTTTGTGGCAACTGCAGACGTTATCGGTGATGATTTTATATTCTCTTCCAAGTCATTGATAAGAATGTTCAATAGCACAGCGCCAAGATCCAATCCTTGCTGGAACCCGCTAGAAAGAAATCCACACGACCGTGGTTCCCTATTTAAAATCCCAGTTTTTAATCTCTTTAATGTATGCCCTGTGTATTTTGTATCTTTCTAGTCAAAATATTGTGCTGAACCAACTCAGATGCCTACATATATTACATTAGTACTATTAACTGCAACCAAACTTTTGATCTCATCCAATAAGGATATCCAGTTAGTTTGATGGGATCTATTGTGTCTAAACCTTTTTAATGGGTACTAAATTATATTACCCTCCTTTCTTTATTAATAAATTGTGTATCAGTTGCTCCATTCTCTTGCCCAGTATCGATTTCAGACTGACACACTTGTACTTAGCTGCGTCATTTCTTTTATCCTTTTTAAATATAGACACAGCATTAGCTTTATTCCAGTCTTCTGGAATTTCCCAAGTGTTCCAAGCCCTAATTAAAATCAACATTAACAGTTCACCACGCTCCTCCAGCGGGTCTTTCAAAACTCTAGTTAGCTGGACCCACTGATTTAAACACATCTCACTTCAATAGCTGCTGTTTAACGTCCTCGTGAGTTGCTTTTGGAATGGAAAGACTGTCAGAGTCAACATCTTATGATATGAGTTACATCAGCTGTTTTTCTCCAAATCCAGGAGAGAAATATTTATTTAACACTTTTACCTTTTCTGCATGATTGTTGATAATTCTGCCATTTCCATCTCGTAATTTACCACTACCATTGGTAGGATTAATTTTGTCCTTTTAAAAACTTCCTTCTTATTTTCATTGGTTGATCATTGATTTCTGATAGCTTCCCTTGCCACCTTTCTACAATTCTGACCTTCTAACTTCTATTCTTTACTATTGACTTCTCCTTTCTTCTATATATTTTATTTGGAGAGTGTTGGGATTCCTACCAGAGAGCCACCAGCAGGGTCCAGAGACAGCCCCATCTCCTATATTAAGCTCTGGCTAGTAGCTATGTGATAAATGTGATGACCCTGCCTCCGTCTGTCAGCTGGGAAACACAAAGTTTCTCTCTTTCCACCCTCTGATGCCACCTGGCTAGGTGAGGTGGGACTCTGTTAACATGTGCCTCCTGGAGCTTCCATTTACCTGATGCTGCTGTTCCGTGAATAGTGGGGTTGTGAGTGGGGCAGCAGGTACTGAGTGTTGGACTCTTTCTCTTTCAGGGGCCGGTGCCTTTCGAGGAGGTGGCTGTGTATTTCACCAGAGAGGAATGGGCTCTGCTGGACCCTGTTCAGAGAGCCCTCTATGGGGATGTCATGCAGGAGAACTATGAGACGGTGACCTCGCTGGGTAAGGAGTCCTGTCCCCTGGGTTATTAGAAGCTGTGGGGTCTCTAAAGAACCTGAGCAGTAATAACTTTATACCTTTATTCATCATCCAAGTTTTGACAAGTTTCTTTGTCCCCCTTTTTTTTCTTTTCTCCAATACACTGGCAGGCAGCAGGGAGGGAGGAGGTAAAGAGAGACGAGGAGGGAACACAAGAAGCTACCAAGGTGCCGGGAGGTGGTGCCAGCTGCGAGTAGTGGGAAAAGGGGAGGGGAGTGTGGAGAAAAGGGCACCCAGGAAGTGGGCTGCGTGGTTCAGTGGGAGGGAGGAGAGGTTTTGGGATCTAGAGCTGTGAGGGATCCCAGACCTTTAACACTGAATCCCTACCCAAACCTCAGGTAAATCCCAGACTTCAGCATAACCACTCTCACAAAGCCTCAACTTAATATAAGGCCCTGAACTGTAGCAAGCTTAGGCTACGTTTACTAAATCGTATCACTAAATGGACCACGGCTAGATCGATCTCAGAGCGTCAATCCCGGCTGTAGTGTTGACCTGCCTTAATAACTCATTTCTTTATGTTCACCTCCTTGCCCCTCCACGCATGTTCCAAGCTAATAAGCAATACTCTGATCATGACATCTTACCTCTAGCGAGTATAAAATTGCCCTCAAGACGTGAGATTAGGTCATAAATAATAAAATCAGGTCGGGGTGAAGAAGAGTGAGAGTTTGGAGAGAGTCTTGTCCCCCCTGTCTCCATCTGCAGCAGCCACAAGCTGTCTTCCCTCCAGGCTCCTTGGATCTTTGAGCCAGTCCCTCCTGAGGTTGCATGGCCCAGTTCTTGTTTCTTACATTCTCCTTTTCCAGAAGAATTAGAGGCTCTTGCTCCTGAATGTTAGCGTGTAATTACCCAGCCTTCTCCTCACACTGGGAGAGTTTAATTCTCCCTCCCATTACACCTGAGTCACTAGATTTCCTAATGCCCCAAAATGGGCTTTTGCAATGTCACAGTTCAGGGGTAGCTAAGCCTTTGACCTGCCTCCATGGTCTGCTCAGGGAATGGCCGCTCAGGTATCAGGCCTCTAGCCAGCCCCTCCCAGACCCACATGTGTCTCCTTTTTGACCAGTGTGTGAGGATTGCAGCTTGTCCTCCACTGTGTTTGCTGGATTAATGTCCAGTTCCTGTGCTTTACTTTCTCTCTAGGGGCTGTGAGCAGTATGTGTGTGAGATAGAGGTGGGACTTTTGGTGATACTTGTATGATGCCAATACACACCTCAGTTTCCTGCTGTGACTGATATTTGCTATGATTATAAAGAGCAGTAGACGTGAGGTGTTTTGTCACGTAGCTGTCATGGGGTGATATGAATGGGTCATTAAGGACTGGCTGGGAGTAAGCTGCATCAGTGGAATACCCGACAGAGACAAGGGAAAGATTGTCACCCAGGGCTGCTCAGAGGATTCAGGGGGTCTGGGGTCTTTGGCAGCATGTCCCTCTTATCCGCTCTAACACCGCAGAGCATTTTCCCCAAGTCCCCCTTACCCGCTCTGACACCGCAGAGCATTTACCTTGTGTCCCCATTCCCTGTTCCCTTCCCCCTCCTGTTTGACTCAGTTTATATAGTAATATTCTCAGCTGTACCTTTGCTTAACCAATCATTGTACTGAAATGTAATTAACCAATCCTAACACATTGAAACATAATTCTCTAACCAATTGTATCCCACTACCCTAATTAACTTACACCTAGCAAAATTAATTATACAGCAGACAAAACCAATTAGAGAACCAGACTGATTCACATGGTAAAACCAACCTGCTGCCGGCTGGAGCAGCAAAGGGGGCGGGGGGACGGGAAACCAACCTGCTGCCCGGCTGGAGCAGCAAAGGGAGGGGGCAGCAATTCCAGGAAACCTGCCAGCCCGTCAGAGCAACGAAGGGCGGGAGGGGCATGAAACAAACCGCCCGGCCGGCCGGAGCAAGAAAGGGAAGAAAAAACAAAAAACCAAAAAGAAAAAAAAATACCTGTGGGGCGACGGGTGCGCGGATGCAGGGGGACTCCCAGCCCTGCAGATTCTGGGTAGCAGAGTGCACACCCCAGCTGGGGAGGGGGTGTGTGGAAAGAGAAGGGGGTGGCAAGGGCTTCGTTAAGCGGGGCGCTCGCCATGCAGCCCCTCCCACCGCGCCGCCTGCTTGGAGGGCTCCGCACCGCTCCGCAGGCAGGCAGGGAAGGACGCAGGCTGCCGGGCCGGGCTTGCTGCAGACCTGGCACTGCTCCCAACACCTCCTCTCCTCTCCGCCGCCTACAGGGCAGCAGGAGTAGCAAACCAAAAGAAAAAATCCTGCAGGGGTGGCGGAAGCAGCGAAGGGCAAAAAAAAATAAAGGTTTGGATGGAATCTGCCTCCCCAAGCACCAGCTGGAGCCGGCCCTGGTTCTATCCCTTTCCCCATTCTGTGTCTGTCATAGAATCATAGATTATTAGAATTGGAAGGGACCTCAAGAGATCATCTAGTCCAACCCCCTGCTCAAAGCAGGACCAATCCCCAAATGGGGCCCTCAAGGATTGAACTCACAACTGTGGATTTAGCAGGCTAATTCTCAAACCACTGAGCTATCTTGTGTATTTAGATTGTAAATTCTTCAGGGCATGGGCCATCTACTATTCTGTGTTTGTACTTGTCCTTGCACAATGGGGACCCACTGTTAGTTGCTCCTTAGGCACTAAGCTAGTGAATATGATTTATAATCATAGTAACTCTCCTGCCACTTTGACCAAGAAGCTGGCCTTGGGATGTTACTGCTTAACAATGAGCTGGGGGTTAAAACCATGGACAGTTCTTTGTGACAAGTATCCCACAAATTCCACTGACCTCCCTGGTTTTCTTTGCCTGTAGTAGGGTTTCCAGTTTCCAAACCTGATGTGATCTCCCAGCTGGAACGAGGGAAAGAGCCGTGGGTCCCAGACCTCCAGGGCTCTGAGAAAGAGGTGCTCCCAAGAGCTGCCTTCCCAGGTGAGGACTTGGTTAAAGCAACTCAAGAACTGTGTGGGAATGCAGGAAACATTTGGGATCCCCTACAAAGACCCTGTGAGCTGTCCAAGTTCAGGATTGTTCCCTGCAGATGTGGAATCATTATGGCAGATGTCACTTATGGCTTCCCTTCTATTCTGATTGACAACTGGCAGCAGGTTGCTCCCTGATCTCTTTTCCCCTGAGTGTTCTCGTGACATGCTGATGACAAAACTGATCCCTTCCTCTCTCCTCTGGGGAAGGTTTTGGGGAAAATTAGCTCCTGATAGGTTTGATCTCTCCCACAGACATTTTGGATTGTTCATCCCTTTTTCCATTCCTCTCTCTGAGATTTTCTTTCTTTCCGGTGCAGGTAGTGATCTATGTCTTGATTCTCTCTGGCTCTCATCAGGTGATGGGATGGTGAGTCAGAATGAGGAGGAGAAACCCCATCAGGAAGATGCTGAGCAAAGAGAACCACATGGAATTTTATCAGGAAGATCCAAAGGGAATGTTTCCAGGAGTTGTGCACTCCCAGACAAACCAAAAGCCTGTGAGACTCTGCACAGGGCAGAGGGAAACTTTAGTAGCCTCTCCGACCTTGTAACAAGCAACAGAATCAGCTTGGCCGAGACACGCTACACATGCCATGAGTGTGGGAAAAGCTTGAGTCGGCGCTCTCACCTTATCAGACATCAGAGAATCCACACAGGTGAGAAACCTTATGGATGCTCTGAGTGTGGGAAATGCTTCACCGATAGTTCAGCCCTCATTTCACATCGTAGAAACAACACAGGAGAGATGCCCTACACGTGCTCCGAATGTGGGAAAAGCTTTAGTCACAGCTCTGCCCTGAACACACATCAGAGAATCCACACAGGAGAAAGGCCCTACACGTGCTCTGAGTGTGGGAAAAGCTTTAGTCGGAACTCAGACCTTATCCAACACAGGAAAATCCACGTGGGTGAGAAACCTTATGGATGCTCTGAGTATGGGAAATGCTTCATCGATAGTTCAGCCCTCATCTCACATCAGCGAATCCATAGAAGAGAAGCGCCCCACACATGCTCAGAGTGCAAGAAAAGCTTTATTCGGAGCTCACACCTTCTCAGACATCGGAGAATCCACACAGGGGAGAAGCCCTACACATGCTCTGAGTGCAGGAAAAGCTTTAGTCGGAGCTCTACCTTAAACATACATCGTAGAATCCACACAGGAGAAAGGCCCTATACATGCACTGAGTGTGGGAAAAGCTTTACTTGGAGCTCAGACCTTATCAAACATAAGAAAATCCACATGGGTGAGAAACCTTATGGATGCTCTGAATGTGGGAAAAGCTTCATCGATAATTCAGCCCTCATTTCACATCGTAGAATCCACACAGGAGAGAGGCCCTACACATGCTCCGAGTGTGGGAAAAGCTTTAGTCAGAACTCTGCCCTGAACACACATCGTAGAATCCACACAGGAGAGACGCCCTACACATGCTCCGAGTGTGGGAAAAGCTTTAGTCACAGCTCTGCCCTGACCACACATCGTAGAATCCACACAGGAGAGAAACCCTACACGTGCGCTGAGTGTGGGAAAAGCTTTAGTCACAGCTCTACCCTGAACACGCATCGTAGAATCCACACAGGAGAGACGCCCTACACATGCTCTGAGTGCGGGAAAAGCTTTAGTCAGCGCTCACACCTTCTCAAACATTGGAGAATCCACACAGGGGAGAAGCCCTACACATGCTCTGAGTGCGGGAAAAGCTTCAATCGGAGCTCTACCCTGATCACGCATCGTAGAATCCACACACGGGAGGTGCCCTACACATGCTCTGAGAGCGGGAAAAGCTTCAGGCAGAGCTCAAACGTTCTCTCACATAGGAGAATCCACATGGGAGAAAGTGTGGGAAAAGCTCTGAGTGCAGGAAAAGCTTCAATCAGCGCTCAAGCCTCATTAGACATCAGAAAATCCACATGAGAGAGAATTGTAAAAAATCCCTTGACTAGGGTTGGCCAAAAATTTTTTTTTTTAAAAAATCACATTTGCTAATTCCCACATAGTGATTTTTGCACCATCTTCACCATGGTCTCTCAGCTCCATCAGATAAGTTGCCTGTTTCTGCCTTTTGCAGCTCATCCTTCTTTAGGGTCAGTCCTATGATCTGTTCTATCGACTCCTTTCCTTTTGAGTCATAGGAATGTGTGTCTCTCCAGCCAGGAATGTTCATCACCTCCAGGTGGGGGGAGAGAGTTTTGATCCCAACAAAGTACACTGAGGGAAAATCTACTGTGCCTTCCATCCACTAGGACTGTATATGTCATTGGCTGCTCAAGTTAGTGATCTTGGTGTAAAAAGTTGTAGTGCAGATGCAGCCCAGGTGCAGTGGTTGGCATTAGCTTTCCCCTTGACTTGACCTAAACTCCTTCACTTTTCCTAGTCTAAACAAACCCTGAGCATCACGGTTATCCTGTTCCCCCATTTCAAACCAATTGTTAGTCATCGAGTTCTCCCTTGGGGAACAAATTGTTTCATTCCCAGTTTCTCTGATGTTGCTTCAGGTTGTGCTGGGGAGCAGATATTTTTATTATTTTTTGCTCTTAAAATATATTGAACTATAACAAAAAGCAGGAACAGGGCAGGGATAGGGACAAATGTCATTTCACCCATTGTAACAACAGACGTAGTTAGGGTAAGTCAGAGGGATTCCCTTATTCCTCATCACTATCCTCCTTCAATCCGTGCTAGAACCTAGGAATCCTTTTCCTTTCCCCAGTTGTGGGATGAGAGACTTCTAAAAGTGCTCCCTGTGCTATAGCACATGGCTAAGTTCAGAGAATAAACCCCAAATCTCCCCTGAGCTTTGCTTTTTGAATTCTGTATTTCCGATTACTTCAAGCCTGGGCATTGTGATTATTTACCAGTTTCTCTAGATGTCTGCGGCTCCCCCTGTCAATTCTGCAACTCTGTTCGGGTTGGTGGAGTTCCAGAATTGATATAAGCGCGTTCGGGGATCGATATATCGCGTGATGCGATATATCGATCCCCGAGCAATTGATTGCTACCCGCCAATACGGCGGGTAGTGAAGACGTAGCCTGATTTTAGCAGTTTTAAACCGATTTAACACTGCACCCGTCCACACAATGAGGTCCTTTATATCGATATAAAGGGTTCTTTAAATCGGTTTCTGTACTCCTCCCCAATGAGAGTAGTAGTGCTAAAATCAGTCTTACCATATCAGATTAGGGTTAGCGTGGCCGCAAATCGACGGTATTGGCCGCCGGGCGGTATCCCACAGTGCACCACTGTGACTGCTCTGGAAAGCAATCTGAACTTGGATGCACTGGCCAGGTAGACAGGAAAAGCCCCGCGAACTTTTGGATTTCATTTCCTGTTTGCCTAGCGTGGAGCTGTGATCAGCACGGGTGGCGATGCAGTCCCAAATCCAAAGAGAGCTCCAGCATGGACCGTACGGGAGATACTGGATCTGATCTCTGTATGGGGAGACAAATCTGTTCTATCAGAGCTCCCTTACAGAAGAGGAAATGCCAAAGCATTTGACAAAAATCTCCAGGCTATGATACAGAGTCCACGGCACAGTGCTGCGTGACAAGCGTAACGGAAAGCCAAAGAATCAAATGGATGCTCATGGAGGGAGGTTCGGGGTACTGAGGACTCCAGCTATCTCAGAGTCCCCAGCAGTCTCTGAAAAGTATTTGCATTCTTGGCTGAGCTCCCAATGCCTGTAGGGTCAAACACATTGTCAGGGGTGGTTCAGGGTATAGCTTGTCAATTTACCCCCTCTCGCCTGTGAAAGAAAAGGGGAAAAAATCAATTCTTGACTTTTTTCAATGTCACCCTATGTGTACTGAATGCTGCTGGTAGACGCGCTGCTGCAGCAGTGAAGAGCAGTATCCGCTCCTCTCCCCTCGGTGGCAGACGGTACAATATGCTTGCTAGCTGCTGTCATCATCAGCCTTTGAGTGCTCCTGGCTGGCCTCAGGTGAGGCTGGCCGGGGGCGCCTGGTTAAAAATAGGAATGATTCCCGGTCATTCCCAGTAGATAGTACAGAACGGCTGGTAACCGTCTTCATCATAGCAACTGGGGGCTGAGCTCCATCAGCCCCCTCCCTTTCATGTCTAAAGGAAAGATTCTGTACTGCCTGGACTATCATAGCAGCGGGATGCTGGGTTCCTCTCCCCCACACTGTTTAATGTCCTGCCTGGACTAATAGCAGTTGGAGGCTGCCTCCCCCTCATTTTATCTCACTAACAAGTCAGTGTTGTTTCTTATTCCTGCATTCTATTACTTCATCACACAAATGGGGGGACATTGCCACAATAGCCTAGGAGGGTTGGGGGAGCAGGGAAGCAACGGGTGCGGTTGTTGCAGGGGCACCCCCTAGAATGGCATGTAGTTCATCATTTCTGCGGGAGCTGACATGGAGCAGCTGTGCTCTCTGGTTCTCTAGTACACATGCCCCGTATTCTAGGCAAGACTGACTCTATTTTAGATGCAACATAAAGGAGGGAATGATCCGGGGAGTCATTCCCATTTTTGTCTTTGCGGCCCTGGCCGACCTCAGCTGGGGACACCCATGACAGCAGCAGACAGTACAGAATGACAGATAACAGTCATCTCATTGCCAATTTACAATGGCACAGCAGATGGTACAGAACGACTGATAACCGTCTCTGCTATCATGCAAAGGCAAATGAATGCTGCTGTGTAGCGCTGCAGTACCGCCTCTGTCAGCGGCATCCAGTACACATACGGAGACAGTGACAAAAGGAAAAACAGACTCCATGGTTGCCATGCTATGGGGTCTGCCAGGGCAATCAAGGGAAAAAGGGTGCGAAATGATTGTCTACCGTTGCTTTCCCGGAGGAAGGAATGAGTGACAACATTTACCCAGAACCTCCCCCGACAATGATTTTTGCCCCATCAGGCACTGAGATCTCATCCCAGAATTCCAAGTGGCGGAGGGGACTGCGGGAACTATGGACTAGCTACCCACAGTGCAACGCTCCAGAAATCGACACTAGCCTTGGACCATGGACGCACACCGCCGAATTAATGTGCCTAGTGTGGCCGCGTTCACTCGACTTTTTACAATCTATTTTAAAAAAACAGTTTATGTAAAATTGGAACAGTCCTGTAGTGTAGACATGCCTTTAGAAACAATCAGCTCTATGGGTGGTAAAGTGACAGAGGCTCTGCTGCTGATCATGAAATAGCAGCTGTTGAAAGGTAATGTGCTTCTATTTCAATGCCTCTGGAAGTACAGAAAACAACGATTGTGTTAAAGGCAAGTTGCCATTTCTCAGAGCCCCAGTTTCTATTGTGTGTGTACAGGAAGGTTTGAATGTGTAGCAGGTAGTTTGGTAAAGCTTAGCTATTTTATGTGTGTAACAGGCTCCTGCCCACCTCCAGCAGAGGTTTCAGTCACATACTATGGCAACTTACCGAATGTCATACAAATTAGTCCATTCCTCCCCATAGTCAGTCTCTGACGGGAATGTTAGAATAAGGCAGAGAACTGGGAAAATATCGCAGTAGGAATACATTAAAAAGAGGGATTAATCAGAGCTGGGGTGCAGACAGCCTGTTCTAGAGCTGGTGAAGTGACAGGGACACACTCCCACTAGTGCTGGCTCTGAAATAACAGCAGAAGCAGATGGAAGAGAATGAGCTCATGTGGGAGCTATGGGCAGCTGCCCTCTAAGTGCATCACTCACCTGGCAGGTGTTACACACAACACAGCACTTCCCCTCTGGAAGAGAAACACTTCCCCCCACTGCCACCACTTCATTATACCGTCCGTGAGGCTGTTTGTCCTGCAGGACTTTGATCTCTGTGGGTGGTCCATGGTGATTCATAGAAGAGCCATTAGGGGAGCAGGAGTCATCCCAAAGGAAATCTCTTCACTTCTTTCTCAGTGTTACCTTCTTAGCTCTGGCTTTGGAGAGGACATTAGCCTTATCCTGTCTTGATTTTAGGTAGGATTTTGATCACCTTCTGGGGTGTGGCAGCTTAGAACTTTTGAGGGCTTTTCTCTGCCTTTTTGGTCCCCGCTGCAGTCAGTACATTCTAGACATGGCCATGGTGACCTTCCTGAGGACCTTGACAGCTTTAGCCAGCTTCTTGGTGGGTATTTTCCTGCTCACAGCCACTGTCTTCTCATGGCTTGTCCTGGGGGCCCAACTGCTGGTTGAATGGGAAGGAGCCAAAGTGCTGGTGACTTTAGCCTGCACCAAGTTGCCTTTGCTCATCAGACTCCTGAACCCCAACTGGACGTGGTTCTTGTTCTTCTGCACAGCACAGCCCTGGAGAAGAGGGATCTGCCAATGTACATTCCTATGATCCCTTTGTTTAATTGATTGTTTTTCCTATACCCAAATAAAGTGCCTACTCTTAGGTCTAAGACCCGTTACCTAGACTAACAGACAATGAAGAACGGCAAAGGGGATTTTTCAACATTGTACTCACAGACTTAACAAGTACCCCACAAGTGCACAGATACCTGCCATCCATACGCACATACATACTAGCTTATGGAGTAAGCGTTCCCTTACATTTCTTGGGGGAAGAGTGACATTTAGGCATAAGAGGAAGGATTTCCGGCATTTATTTCTATAAAAAGAGGTAACTGGCCTCACTATGGTACCTCACCCCCACCTCGACCTCCTCCTCCTTCACTACACTTCACCATCTTCAACTCCGTATTCATGCTATCCATCTACGACAGCTATTAGCCAGTAACAGGCCGCACTTCTTTTCTTTTCAGACTTTAAGTTCAAAAGGGACTCGGCTAAGCTTGGTCTCTCTAAACTTTATTTTAGTTTGTGTATCAGATTATTTAGTGGAGCTAAAAAGTAAATTCCAAAGTAGCTTTGACAGCTCTTTGCATTAGTTTCCTCTGCAAGAGCTGTGAAACTGGAACCGCCAGAGGTGAGGCCAACACCAGTTTATCAAAACAGGGTGTGAATAGTAACCAAAGTTTGCAGCACATAATATTGTATTATCGCATGTATCTCTTGACTAACAGTAATACAACTGTAACTCTAGCTGTTTTACAATTTACTTACTATTTCACTGATTTTAATAAAATGTCATTATGACTATATCTGTCTCAGTCTGAGCTTCGTCTCATACCCCCGAAGATCCCTTTATCAATTCTGTGGAACCTGATTCAAAACACAAACTTTTTTCTTCTGATCAAACAAATTGGCGAGAAACTCATATTAATATAAATAAGTATTATTAATTAATTAAAATTAATTACAAATCAAATTAAATTAAGTTGATATAGCAAATCAACATTACTAACACACCCCAAATAAAGCTACGCATCCCAAGGCCAGCTTCCTTGGCTCAAAGTGGCAGGAGATTTATTATAATAAATCATATTCATTACCTTAGTGCCTAAGGGCCAACTAACAGTGGGTCCCCACTGTGCTAGGCAAAGTGCAAACAGAGAACAGTAGATGGCCCATGCCCTGAAGAATTTACAATCTAAATCAGGAGCAGGCAACCTGCCGCATGCGAGCTGATTTTCAGTGGCACTCACAGTGCCCGGGTCCTGACCCCTGGTCCGGGGGGGAGGCTCTGCATTTTAATTAATTTTAAATTAAGCTTCTTAAAAATTTTAAAAACCGTATTTACTTTACATACAACAATAGTTTAGTTCTATATTATAGACTTATAGAAAGAGACTAAAAATGTTAAATGTATTACTGGCACGCGGAACCTTAAATTAGAGTGAATAAATGAAGACTCGGCACAGCACTTCTGAAAGATTGCCGATCCCTGATCTAAATAGACAAGACAGACACAGAATGGGGGAAGGGACAGAACCCACTGTTAGAATAGAGATATTCAGGCCTGCCTGGAAAGCCTATAATTTAAGAACTTAGGTGTATTTTTATCACTTTGTCTTTATACCCGTGTAACTAGCTAAGAATCAAAATCACAGTCTGCCTGTGTATGGGCCTTCTATCACTAGGATAGGCTGAGGCCTTTTTCTTAGGCTAAGGCCTTTGGCTAAGCAGCAGGGGCAGCCATAAGCTGGGAAGCAAAGGGTCACATCCTCACATCCCAAACCAGTCACACTGAAATAAGGTGCTATTGGGCTGTTAGGAAGATGATCCTGTCCTGATAGTGCCCATCACCACCAGATAAAGAAACAGATCTTAAGATGGTTAAAGAAAACTTAGTTTGATAGCAGCCTGTTTGTCAAGAAATCACTTCTCAATGGTTGTGGTTGTGAAACCCTCATTTTTGTATTGTTTTATCTTTATGGCCACCACTTTTACCATGTGAATAAGTCTGGTTCTCTTATTGTTTTTGTCTGCTGCATAATTAATTTTTCTAGGTGTAAGTTAATTAGGGTAGTGGAATATGCTTGCTTGGAAATAACCCCAATAAACATCGCATTATCTGTGCTTCAGTCTTCTGGCCTTTTGCTGCGTGCTGTCTGCGTGACAAGAACCAGAGAAGAGAGAGGGCGAAGGGAAAACCCTCCAACAAATGGACATGACCTGATAACCAAGAGGTAAGCCTTTAAGGAAGGTTTTAATACACTTTGGAATGGATCAGGGATTCCCACGAGGACTGAGAGGGAGCGATGGTAAACACGCATATAGATCCTTTTCTTGTTTTATAGCTTTTCCCCATAAGGCTTAACCTCTGGCACTGTTGGTGTCCCTAGGTATAACCCTAAGTAACTCGGGAGGGTGGAAGGCCACAAGCGTATGGAGCCTTCCTGGTTTTAGGCCTCAGCAGACAAGAGTCCCTCCCTGTTTGAACTTTAATTGACCTAAAAGATCAGGTGTAACAGCCGTTATCAGTTGCAACAGTTCTAACTGGTTTAAAGCAGAAATAATGAGGCCTGTGCACCTTTAGCAGAAGGACAAGATAACCTGCAGAACTAACGAGCTGCCATGGCCAAGATTACTTAATGCACCTGCGTTTACGTAACTGCTACAGGGGGAGGAAGAGGGGGGGGGGAGAAGAAAGAGGAAAAAAAACTTATAAAAAGGGAAAAGCCGCTTGTGTAGGTGTGCTGGATTTGAGGCATGTCAAGTCTCCCAGCACCGCTTTGCAATCTCAAATAAACTTTGCTTGCTTCTCCACCCTGGTGTGTTTATTAGCACTAAGCACTCTGGGCACGAACCACTGTTCCTTGCCTCGGGCACCCTCTGTGCCTGCAACAGTTTTGGCGTCCCTGAGTGGGCATCGAGGCTAAAATCAGCCTTGCCTGGACCCTTCTCAGCAGCTGATGGATCGTGGTGACAACTGATGCCCAGCGCGCACCGGTGACTTCACCGGGGGCCTCAGCAGAGACGCGGTGTGAGCGACCCCGGAGGGCACAACGGTGCAAGGCGCTCGAGTAGTGGAGAAGCAGTTGCGGGCGATGGTGAGGAACCGGTCCCTGGAATAAGGTAGGAACAGCCCAGTTGTCTGGACTTTGTCTGTTAGGACCTGGGGACGCCCAGTGTCTTCCTGCAGCATGGGGCAGGGACAGAGTAAAGTGGGGACTAGAATGCATTCTAGAAAATTGGGAAGTGTTTGGATCAGATCCACTAACTAAAAGCAAACTAAAAAGTTCTGTACAGTAGACTGGCCTCAATATCAACTAGAGGACCAAAAAAGGTGGCCACCAGAAGGATCACTTAATTATAACACGATCCTCCAATTACTCTTGTTTTGTCAGTGAATGGGTAGCTTCTGAAGCTGTTTGTATGGAGAGCTCTTGTAAAAATCCCCCACCATAGCTCCTGTTCTTCCCCCGTCTGGCAGAGTGCAAGGATTCAAAAGCAGGTTAGGGATAGTGCAGGGACAAAGGAGGGACCTGTCTAGAAAGGGGAGACCTATGTCCTAGTGCACCCTCTCCCTGTTGTAGCTAAAAAGCAAGATCAGATGCAGAATGGTACTGGGGGCCAGTGTGAGTGACTGTTACCGGAAGATGCCCAGAGTACCCTGTGAAGCGAAAGCTCGTGACCAGGACTACTCTAATGCAAGCTCGGTAACTAGTGGATCTTTAGGAGATCCGACCCATGGTGGGCTGACGCGGCCTGGAATCGTCCAGTGAGGAAGCTATCTGGGTCTAGGAGCGTGTGTATACATCTTCCCTCCCCCTTTCCTTTCCATGTGGGCTACTGACAGTCTGATCATCTCACTGGATGCAATCAGAGTAAGCGGCGCCGTCTCCCAGAGACTAGCCGATGCTCTTTGCTGAAGGGAGGTGTAGGAGGGTTGTGGCCATCCTCATTAGCCTCTTCTGTGTGAGTACCCTATAGGGAGAGATCCTTAGTTTATGAGCTGCTAGCGCAGACAGGGCACCCTCCCTGTGTGTGTAAGTGGGAAATGGGTGGGGGGCAGTCTAAACATTCCACCTCACCCCCTAAGGGTACCCCCACATATTACATGTATGTACATTATGGTTCAACAACCTGCAGGTATTTAGAGAATTGGAATCTTTACACGCATGAAAATCCATCTAAACAATGCCCACTAGAAGGTACCTTCAATCTAGATAAGATCATACATCTAAGAGGAGCTTTTAATCACCAAAAAGCCTCTGACAGCGTGAGCAAATTTGTTTATTGAGGAAAGGAACAGGTTAATTTGAAATTCAGCATGGCCCAGGGATAAAAAGAAAGTTGCTCTGCGTTCAAGGTCAAGAATCAATGCAAACTATGCTAGTACAAAGAAAAAAACTGCTTTCGGCCCCAGCTGGCCGTGAGAAAAAAATATATATATAGACAGAGGAGAACCAAAGGCAATACAAGTTAGAGAACTGAGATTACATTTGCAAAACTTAACTGTCCAGTAAGATCCAACAGCGTGCCTTTGTGACCCTGGAGCCGGTGTGGCTTGGTGACACCAAAGAAGACACAGGCAGCCGACCTGGACTGGAATCTCTGAAAGAGACGCCGCAGGAGATTCCAGGGTGTAAAAGAACAGTCCTGCCAAGAGCGGAAGCATGTTGGAAATTCTGGACAGGCTGTATACAGCTTGTCCACCTCTCCCCCTTCTCTGAACATTATACACAGAAGTGGCCAGTCTGGACGAACGTGTGTGAGTATGAAAGGGGCTTGGGGCATCAATGTTTTTTCTGAGTGATGTGGGAGCGTTCCTAACACTCTCCGTTGTTGTTCTATTATTTTATTAATGAAGCTTTAAAAATTCAGTTATATGGTGTGTTTTCTTTATCTTCCCCCAATGATCCTGCAGTGTCAGCCTGATCACCTGACACGAGGGACAGATTGGTAACAGAAATTTGTCACAGTTTGGCGAGCAATTAAAAAGTGGGGAGCCCTGCAGAATTTACACCATCTATTTGTTTTACCCTTGTTATTTTATGTTTGCTTTGCTTGGTACTGTTGGTGTTATATGTTGAGAACTGCATGAGTAAAAGTGAGCCCTAGTAGGATAAGGAAACGCTATCTGGTTCTGGTTCTGTTCTGTTTAACCGGTTACTGTTGTTTTTCTGCTCTGTTCGTTTGGGTGTTAGGAGTGTGGGCGGAACTGAACCTCTCGTTCATAATTCCTCAGAGTGGAAGCCATGTGTGCGAGGAAGCTCTGAGGTCGAATTGAGATCCTTCTGTCCCGTCCCCTGTAGCAGTCAGTGTATAGAAGTGGGAAAACCTGGCTTAGACTGTAATTCCCTCTGCTCTCTGTGGAATTCTCTTTTCTGTTTAAGTGTCAGCAGACAAATGGGTGGGTCTCCGGGTAAACCCTCTAAAGGGGTTTGGATTATATGTTAAGTAAAGGGCCTTTGCCCAATGGGCCATGTGTTTTTGTCCAGGTGACAAGCCTCACGAGGGAGGACTCAGGTAATCTTGTGAGTAAGAATGTTTAAGGGAAGAGACCAGGAAGGGTGGGGGCTAGTTGAGAAGCCCACCCTCCTAGCTAAACTGGTAGTGGAACAAGTTAGTGCCCATGGAAGGGACGGTTCAGCAAGAAAAGCAGGATCGGGCCCAGGCGGGCAGGCAACAGACAGAGATTGGAAAACAGGTTGGAAGCTTTTGAGGGTGTAGTGAAAGGAAGGAGTAAGTAGGCGTAAGCCTGGGGATTTCAGATACTCAGGACTTACTTGAAATGGTGATTTGAGTTGATAGAAGTAGCTGTTGGGAGACAAGCAAGTGATTTTAAGGGAGAGTGAGAAGTTAACTCTGTAGTTGCTGGAGGGAACAGAAGTTGAACCTTGTAAAAATGCTAAAGAGGAAAGTTCTTGGTGTCTTTGAAATGTTTGTAAATAAATTCAGGCAAAGAAATGATTGAATTGCAATCATTTGGCTGTGAACAATTTAGTTGAATTAGCTGAAGAATGTATAGAGTGCTATGTAATTGAAATGTTATTAGGCTCTAAGGGCGCTATAAGTGGTGATGTTTTCCTTCCGTGTTTGAAAGCAGGAGTTAAAAGTAAAAAGCAATCAGAATTCTGGTAAAGTTAATCATGTCCCTTTTAAGATAAGAATCTTTAAGCTGCGGATAGCTTTGGATCCAAGAGCAAGCCAGAAAGCATCTGTATTAATGCAACTTATCTAACTGATAAGGTAGAAGTCACTGAAACCTGGGCTGCCTATGAAACACATACAAGAAAATACGGGGTAATGCCTCTGTTTTGCCTGAAGTCAACAAGGGTATTTGTATATTTAAGTGATGATTGACTGCCCAGAAGGAGTAGACCTCTGGTTTTTTGTCTTTCAGATAATCAGAGAAAACTGATGCCAGCTAAATAGCATTCAACATACCCTGCATTTACTGGCACAATAGGGATTATGTTTTGTGTTCTATGTTCTGTCTTGTGGGGTTTGTCTTGTGGCCGGAATTGTTGTGTTTAGCGTTTTCATGGGATGGGCTGGTTTGGAATTAGGAGAATGTGATATACTACAGTCTAAGACATTTCCTTAAGTAAGAAAAAGAAACTTCATTGGCCAAATCTTTTAATTAAAAATTGTTATTAATTTGCATACCAACAGTCTTTGAAACAAGAACATGAAAAGTTAACCCACTCCCCATATTGTACATGGGATCCTTCTGGCTACCTCAGATTTCTAGCCAGAGGGCTGGGGATGGTGGGAAGCTATTGGACTAGAGGTTGTATTGAGTAAACTCCTCAAAGTAGGTGTGATTGTCCTGGCTTGTTGCTCCAAAGTTCTGTAATAAAGTTATTTTAGTGGAAGGGTATATGTGGCATACACTGAATAATAAGACTAATGTACTGTATAATGACAATGTTTATGTGTTCGGTATTGGGAAAAAGGTGTATAAGTAAAGTAGACGTTTCCTTTGTAGGTTAAAAGAAGCCAAAAAGGAAAAAAGAACAAAGAACAGAATAAGTTAACTGGAAAAAGAAAAAATAGCAAGCTCAGGCTATAGATAGAACACTGACTCCATTCACAGTCAAGACTTGGCTAACAACCAGGAAAAGGGGGGTTTGAATTTGCCCACGCAGCTATAAGGTTTGCAAAACACTGCCAGGCACTAATGAAATGTGTTAGGTTTCTTTTCTCACAGGTAAAGAAGCGCTATCCAAAGACCCTAGCAGCCCTGCCACTCCTTTGAACCAGGAGACTGGATCTACGTAAAGGTCCCCCAACGAAAGACTGCTTTGGCTCCATGCTGGAAAGGCCCTTATTCAGTCCTGCTGACTACCAACACCGCTGGGAAGTGCCAAAGACTGGCTGCCTGTATCCATAATTCTCACTGCAAAAAGACCCCTCCACCTCGGGAGGATTCTCCTACTAATGCTTAGCCTATTTCTCCTTCTAGCTCCACTGTGCCTTCTGGACAGCAGGGAAAAGTACAAGGTGAAGTGCTAGTAACCTCTCCCTTGTCCACTGACAGACCTACTGTGCCTTTGCATTTTTCTAGAAAAAGCAAAACCATTACAGGGTGATGTGCTGGTAACCTCTCCCCTGTAGGATGCTGCACAACGACTATTTTGAGAAAGAAGAAGGAACACTCACTTCACTGAAATTGCCAAAGTCCATGAATTCCTGACTAGAAAGGACATTAAGAACTGACCCTGGTGAAGAAACAAAGAATTATACACTGGCGGGAGGACATTTGTGGGACCCATGCTTGGGAATGTGGTATTGACTGTATTTTGGGTTTATTCTACAGGCTGCGCCCTGTGTTCTGGATAAATCCTTCAGCATGTATTGCTCTCTCTAATTGGATTTTAAATAACAAGTACTCAAAGAGTTTGTTCTGCCACTACAAATTTTACCTGTATTGAAACCATTCCAGTGACTAATAATGTAACCCCCTCCTGTGTTCTCAATGTTAACACCTTTTGAAAGTACCTGAGAATAGTTAAATAACAATGTAATATAGTACCACACCAAGGAAAGATGGTATTGAATATCACTGAGGCTGGGAAGGCATTGCAGTATGTTTAGAAATTCAGGATTTCCTGAATGACCAGCTGATGGCCATTCGGAGTGATCTTGAGCACCAGACTTGGCCCACTGCCCTTACAGACGCATCAGGAATACCATCTGATCTGTGATCTTGGAAGCATACTCGGACACTTTCTGGGTGGGAGTGTGGCTTCCCAGGGGAGGGTGTGTGCCCTTATAGGGGATGAATGCTGTACTTATGTCCCAGAAAACACACAGGATATTAACAAGCACATCCTGTCGGCCGAACAGGCTTTTGAACAGTGGAAGGCCCAGGAAAGGGAACCCACTGTTTCTGATTCCCTCTGGAGCTGGTTACCCAAGCTGGGGGAACTAGGGAAAGGCATTGTTCGCCTCCTGCTCACTGGTGTGGTGTTGTGTATCGTTACTCTCCTCTTGCTTGCTTGCTGTAAAGCCCTCCAGCTCCGTAGAGCTTAATCGCATGTTATCCTTTGAATGTGAGAACACTCAGCCAAAAGTTTGTTGAGTCTTCTCAAAGGAGGGAGTTGTTGGTGTCACTAGGCAGAAATCTTCTTGCTTGAGGCCTGTGTGAACTAAAGCACTTCCATGGTAAAAGCGTTTGTGTAGCCTCACTAAACTTTTGTAACCTTCTGTATTAATGAGCTAATTGTAGCCACCTGCAGTGTGCTGACTGCCAACAGCAAGGCCAGTTAGTGCCGCGTATGCTAGATAAGAGAGATGAAAAGCAGTTGTTGTAGCCAAGGTTATATGCCTGAGAAAGTAGCCCACACAGTGGGAAAAAGTACAAAGGAAGAATAACAAGGGGGGTAGAAATACTAGTGCCCCGCCTGCGTGCGGGTGTGCAGGATTTGAGATTGTTACTTCTCCCTTGCACCTTATTTGAGCTCAAATAAACTCGTGTTTGTTTCTCCACCCTGGTGTGTTTATTGGCGCGGTGCACACCGGGCGATGGACCCCCCCCGCTGTTGCCCCCTCGGGCACTTTGTGCCGGCAACACCACCTTCCCCAAACTGACCCCTTCCCCTCTGCAACAGGCCCCCTAGCTTTGCCCCTTGTTGCCTGCCCCATTGCCCTTATAGCATTTTGCCCCCTCCCTGCCCCGGCTTCAGTTTGTTTGTCTGCCCCACCCGTCTCCCTTTGCAGCTTTGTTTGTCCTGCCCCAGGGGCAGCCCCTGGGTCCCTCTGCCCCACTGCCAGCCTGGTTGCTCCCCTCCTCTGTGACCCCACCTTGTTTAGCCCCTCCCCTCATGCGCCCATGCCCCTTTCATGTGCTTGTGCTTCCCCCATTTGAGTTTGCCCCTATTGCACTGCACCCCCCACTTGCTGTTGTTCCCCTCCCCTCCCCAGTGCAGCTAGAGGAGCCGGTTTCAATCCTGTTGGTGACTGACACCCCCCCCCAAGTCCTTCATAGTCTCCTTCTCGGCCCCCTCCCCCATTTTGGCGGCCCCCTCCCCTGCCCACAGCCTAGCAGGGAGGAGTGGTGGACCTGCTTCCCCTCCCCTCCCTTTCTCAGGTATTTCCCCTCCCTCCCTACTCACCATGGCGGGAGACGCAGCTGGTGGGACTCCTGAGACAACTCCTGTCCCCCCTCCCCCGCCTGCTCCCTCGAGAACCCCCCTAGTCTCCACTGCTACTGCCCTGCCGGACCACCTACCACCGCTCTTGCTGGGGCGCCGGCAGCGATTGGGTGTCCTCTGCTGCTGTCACGTCCCTCACCCCCTCCGATTCTGGGGGAGCCCCCATAGCTGGCAGAAAGGGCCAGGGCAATAAGAAGGGGAAGGGCCCTGCTCAGAAGACTAAGCCCTTCATAACGGAGCCTGCCACCCCTGCCGCAGGCCCACCACCGGCTGCTGCGCCCCTCCCCGCTGTTCCCTCCACCAGCTCTGTGGGTGCCCCTCCACCAGCCCCCAGGGCATACGCTCAGGTGGCAGCAGCCCCCTCGCCTGCCGCTACGTCATCTCCCCCGACCGCTGCCGCCTCCGCTACCACCTACAGCGGCCGGGGCCCCTTCCCCACCCTGACCAGGAAGCACAGCGTCCGTTGCCTCCTGGTGCCCCCCTCGCCCCACGTGGAGACCTACGTGTGGGCGTTGGCGAGGGTGGTGGGACCCACGGCCATCGTGGCGGCCTCCAGGATGTACGGCAAGGTGGTCTTCTTCCTTGCCTCGGAGGCTGCCGCCCAGGAGGCGGTGGAGAAGGGCCTGGTGGTGGGGGGCGTTCGTCCCCCTGAAGCTGCTGGAGGACCTGGGGGTCCGTGTTGTCCTGACATCCGTCCCTCCCTTCCTTCCCAATGCCGCCCTGCTACCCGCCCTCTCAAGTCTGGGGAAGCCCATTTCCGTGGTGAGCCCTCTCCCCTTGGGCTGCAAGGACCCCGCCCTCCGTCATGTCCTCTCGTTCCGCCGGCAGGTGCAGCTTCAACTGCCGCTGGCGGCGCGTGGCGGAGAGGGGCTCGAGGGGTCCTTCCTGGTCCCCTATCAGGGGGCCCATTACCGGGTGCACTACTCCACGGGGGAGGCCCAGTGTTACCTCTGCCGGGCAATGGGGCACGTCCGGAGGGACTGCCCCTTGACCTGGCACGGAGGAGCGCCCGGGACCCCTGAGCCCCGGCAGGGTACCGGCCCCGTCATCACCAGCGTCCCTGGCCGCCCGGTGCCCAGAGCTGCTCCTCCTCCTCAATCCATCACTGCTCCCGCTCAGGCTGCAGGGGGACCTCCTGCAGTGCGCCCGGCTGAGCGGGCGGGTCTCGCCTCCGCTGCCTGCGCTCTGGCGGGGCCTGTGGAGGAGGGTGCGGCAGGGGTACTGCCGGGCGTGGGAGAGGGCCTTCCCCAGGGGAAATCGGCCCTCCCCAGGGGAAATCTTCCCTTCCTCCGGCTGTCCCACCAGTGCCCCTCCAAGTCTACGAACCACCATCCCTACCCCCTGACCCGACCCCTGTCAACCAGCCCACAGGTGACGCCATGGAGGGCTGGACCCTAGTACAGGGTAGGCAGGGCAAGCACAAGGCTCGGGCTCCGCTCGCGCCATCTGATGCGGAAGCCCCCTGTCATGGTACAATTCCCCACTCTGAACCTTAGCGTCCAAGAGATGGGGTACCAGCATGAATTCCTCTAAGCTCGATTACCAGCTTAGGACCTGTAGCGCTGCCACCAACCAGGAATTCCAGTGCCTGGTACACTCTGGTTCCCCCCAAAACCTTGCCTGGGGAACCCCAAGACCCAGACCCTCTGGATCTTACCACAAGGAAAGTAAACCCTTTCCCCCCAGTTGCCTCTCCCAGCCTTTCCCTCCCTGGATTACCCTGGAAGATCACTGTGATTCAAACTCCTTGAATCCTTAAACAGAGAGGAAAATTCACCTTTCCCCCTCCCCCTCCCAGACTCTCCCTCAGAGAGAAAGTAATCCTAACACAGAGAGAAATTAACTTTTCTCTCCCCCCTCCCTCCTTTCTCCCCACCAATTCCCTGGTGAGTCCAGACCCAGTCCCCTGGGGTCTCACCAGAATAAAAAAACAATCAGGTTCTTAAACAAGAAAAGCTTTTCATTAAAGAGCGAAAAACAGTAAAAATTATCTTTGCAAATTTAAGATGGAATATATTACAGGGTCTTTCAGCTATAGACACTTGGAATACCCCCCGAGCCTAAGTATTCAAGTACAAATTAAAATCCTTTCAACCAAATACAAATTTGAACTCCTTCCAGCCAAATACACATTTGCAAATAAAGAAAACAAACATAAGCCTAACTCGCCTTATCTATCTAGTATTTACTATTCCGAGCACAGAAGAGCCTGTATTGGAGAGATTGGAGAGAAACCTGGTTGCACGTCTGGTCACTCTCAGAACCCAGAGAGAACCACAACCAAAAACTAACAGCACACACAAAAACTTCCCTCCCTCAAGATTTGAAAGTATCTTGTCCCCTGATTGGTTCTCTGAGCAGGTGACAGCCTGGCTCACTGAACTTGTTAACCCTTTACAGTCAAAAGAGATATGAAATACTTCTGTTTTATTAATTCCTACTATCTGTTTATGACACCCCCGTAAGATCAGGAAGGGAGTCACAGACACCGAGCCTTCCGCCAAGCCCATGGGATCGGTCCGTATGCCAGTTCTAGCTGGGGAAGACATGGCAGCACTGGAGAGTACCACCATCCCTCCTCCGCAGTCTCTCCCAGCAGAGGCCCCGGATGAGGCCCCTCCTATCCCCGGGCTACCTGTGCCCCCTACAACACCCGAGGCGCCTTTGTTTGATCCCGCATCCGCCTCCTTCGGGAGACGGATCGCGGTTCCCGCTTCTTCTACGCCCTGGAGAAAAGGAGGCAGGCCAAGAAGTACGTCACCTGCCTTCTGGCAGAGGACGGCACTCCCCTCACGGATCCGGCGGAGATGTGCGAGAGGGCCCGGATCCGACCAATCCTGCCGCTCGCAGAGTGCTCTGGGGTGAGCTCCCGACGCTCAGCGCAGGCAACCGGGACCGCCTAGAGCTGCTTCTCTCTCTGGCCGAGTTCTCGGACGCCCTCCGTCGCATGCCCGCCAACAAGTCTCCAGGCATGGACGGGCTGACCGTGGAGTTCTACCACGTGTTCTCGGACGTCCTCGGCCCGTGTCACTGTCTGGGCCGAGTCCTTGCAGAGCGGGGTCCTCCCTCTCTCGTGCAGGTGAGCCATGCACGCCTTATTGCCGAAGGGGGACCTCTGCGATTTACGGAATTGGCATCCCGTCTCGCTCCTCAGCACAGACTACAAAATCGTAGCCAAGGCCATCTCGCTGCGGCTGGGGTCGTGCTGGAGGACGTCATCCACCCAGGGGCTTGTTTCCAATCCTTAGTCCGTTTACGTATCCGGGCGAAGTTCCCCTGGGCGGCGTCCACTGGCTCCCTTGACGCCTTCGAGGAGCAGTGGGCGCTGTCTGGGGTTCTCTGCTCGGTGTCCCCGTCAGGCTCCCTTCTTATGACCCTTTGACTGCACTCCTGTCCCTGTTCTTTTATTAGTTGTCCCCCAAAATCAGTTGGGTTTTTGAGGTCCTGTGGATCCTCCCCTTAGGCTGGGGGGGGATCCTTTAGCAGTGGGCGGGCTTCTGCCCACCCACTTCCCAGAAACCCAATAGGTACAACCAACAAATTCTCTTTAGCTATGTTTCTAATAAGTGGGCTCTACAATTTCACCCAATTTGCCTGGTACCGAAGTTAGCCTTAGTGGCCTGTAATTGCCAGCTGCATCTCTGGAGCCTTTTTCATACACTGCTCCAGCCAGGGACTAACGGCAGCCCCAGACTTTCCCTTTCTCACTTCAAGGAAATCAAGTTCAAGTTCTACAAGGAGCTAAAGAAGCCTCAACCCTGCATCTGAATTAACGTCACATTTCTCACTACCCAATACAAACAAATGTCATTTCAATCCCAGGTGAGTCCACTTCAGTCATTCCTCAGCCCCATTCCTTCACCCTCCTGCCTTAGCTTAGGGCAGGCCTGCACAACATGTGGCCCGCGGAGGCTCACTGTGCGGCCCGCAGCCGGGATTCAAAAGGCTCTGAGCTGCCCGGAGCGACGGGGAGCTCAGAGCTCTTTAAATCCCAGTTGCAGCCGGGAGCCATAGGGCTCTGGGCTGCCGGCAGCGGCGGGCAGGCCAGAGCCCTTTAAATCCCAGCTGCAGCCAGGATTCAAAAGGCTCTGCGCTGCCCACAGCAGTGGGGAGCCCAGAGCCCTTTAAATCTCAGCCGTGGCCAGGATTCAAAAGGCTCTGCGCTGCCCACAGCCACAGGGAGCCCAGAGTCCTTTAAATCCCAGCCGCGGCCGCGATTCAAAGGGCTCTGGGCCGCTAGCAGAGGCGGGGAGCTCAGAGCTCTTTAAATCTCAGCTGCGGCCGCGATTCAAAGGGCTCTGGGCTGCCCACAACCGTGGAAAGCCCAGAGCCCTTTAAATCCCAGCCACCAGAGCCGGCTTTAGGCCAATTCAACCAATTCCCCTGAATCAGCCCGCCCCTAAAAAGGAAACACGCCCAAGCCCCCGTACCGTGTACCAGCAAAAGCCAGTGCGCTGTACCGGGGTGGCCCAGCTTCTGTAGGGGGCAATTTAAAAGGTCTGTGGCTCCCACGCCCTTTAAATTGCCACCAGAGCACCACTGCTGGAGCCCTGGGGTAGGGCTGTGGGGCTCTGGGGGCTATTTAAAAGGTCCAAGGTTCCCGTTGCTTCTACCGCCCCGGCCCTTTAAATAGCCATCGGAGCCCCACCGCTTCCCCAGGGTTCCCGTGGCTATTTACAGGGCTGGGGCGGTAGAAGGGGAGCCCCGGGCCCTTTAAATACCCCCACAGCCCTGGGGTAGCGGGGGGCTCTGGGGGCTATTTAAAGGGCCGGGGCTCCAGCTGCCTCTACCGCCCTGGTCCTTTAAATAGCCACCGAAGCCACACTGCTTCCCCAGGGCTCCCTCGGCTTTTTACAGGGCTGGAGCGGAAGATGCAGGGGAGCCCGGGCTCTTTAAATAGCCCCAGAGCCCTGGGGTAGCAGGGGGGGGGGGCCTCCAGATGCCTTTGCTGCCCTGGTCCTTTAAATAGCCCCCAGATCCCCACCACTTCCCCAGGGCTCCCTGGGCTATTTACAGGCCTGGGGCAGTGGAAGCAGGGCAACCCCAGGCCCTTTAAATAGCCCCTGAGCCCCAGGCTGCTGCTGCTACCCTGGTGGGGGAGGCAGGAGGGGGCACTCAACGTACTGGATGGGCTGTACCCCCTGTACCTGCACCAGCTGCCTGCAGCCAGCCCCTGCTGCATCCCCTGCCTGCACCAGCCCTGCACCTCCTGTCCTGCCTGCACCAGTTCCTGTCTGCAGCCAGCCCTGCACCTGCTGCCCACGGCCAGCCCTGCACCCCCTGCCGTCTCCAGCCAGCCCCGCACCCCCTGCCTTGCCTCCAGCCCTGCACCAACCCATCTCCAGCCAGCCCTGCACCCCTTGCCTGGTCTCCAGCCAACCCCTGCTGCACCCCCCTGCCTGAAGCCAGCCAGTCCCGCACTCCTTTGTCTCCAGCCTTGCCAACCCATGCCGAACCCTCCCTGTGGCCCTGCCTGAAGCCAGCCAGCCCACACCACCCCGTCTCCAGCCTGCCCCACACGCCTTGCCCAGCCTGCAGCCAGACCCTACCTCCAGCCACTTCCCCCTCACCTCCAGCCAGCCCCATGTCCACTGGTGCCCTGCAGTTTCCAGGGCAGTAACCCTGCACACCTGCTTCAATGAGGGGGGCAGGGAGCACTGGGACCCACACGTGTGCACCCTAGCACACCCTCTGGGAGTGGCAGAGTCATTTCTAGTTCAGACCCATCTTTTTTAAAAATAACTTTAGGTAGGGTTAACATACATCTGTATTTTCCTGGACATGTCAGGCTTTTTGGTTCTTAAATCGCCATCCGGGAGGAAAATACGGACGTATGGTAACCCTATTGGTACACAAAATACACACTGTGCCAGAACTTTTTATAGGGAACTGGTTGCTAAGAAATGAAAGGCTTTTTTTTTACATGTTTTTTTTCAGTCATCCCTGCTGGGGCCCCACCAAAAATGTTCAAATTGGGCCCTGCATTTCCAACTGCAGATGGGATTCAAAGGCTCTGGGCTGTCCACAGCCATGGGGAGCCCAGAGCCCTTTAACTCTCAGCCGTGGCCAGGATTCAAAGGGCTCTGGGCTGCCCGCAGAGATTCTCGGCCGCGGCTGAGATTTAAAGGGCTCAGGGCTCTGCCGCCACGGGCAGCCCAGAGCCCTTTGAATCCCGGCGGCGGCTCCAGCGGATGGGCTGGGGCTGGGATTTAAAGGGCTCAGGTTACCCTCAGCAGCAGGAGCTCTGGGTCCTTTAAATCTCTGCCCCAGCCCCAGCAAGCTCCGGGTTCCCCCAGCCGCCAGAGCCCGGGGCCTTTAATTTGACCCTGAGGGCTCCCAGCCATCTCTTCAGCTGGGAGCCCCTGGTTGATTTAAAATCAAGTATCACCTCCCCACCCCCAACCTTCCTTTTTGACCCACAGCTATTTTGGTGGGGCAGCGCTGGCAAAGGAGGCTTTGTTTCTGCAGGGCTGGGCGGAGCTGGGACAGGGTGTTTCCGCTGGGCCGGGTGGGGGGTGTTTCTGCGGGTCCCGGGGATTTCAGCCCTCAGCTGTTTTCTTTGGAATAATGAGGCCCTTGCCGCTTTACGAGTTGTGCAGGCCTGGCTGAGGGCATTGCGCCACTCTGTGGGCATTTCACGTCCCTCCTCAGTTTCACATACAGACACTATTTCCTTTGTTGTTCAACGAAAAGCAAACCCTTTCTGTGTCTCTAGTTTGAGCCAGGGCATTCAATTCCATTGAAACCTTCTCTCCTGCAATGGCAACGGTCAGACAGAGGGGACGTGGCCACCTTCAGCCCTGAGAGTGAGAGATTCACTCTCCTCTTTCTTCAAACTGCTGTTGTTATTCCATAAAACATGGACCATGGAATAAAAAGCTGAGTTTACTCCAGGGTGAGGAAAGAAAAGAGCCACCAACTCCGCGAAAAATCTCTGTGCCCCAGAGAGAACCTGCCCCTGCTATTGGAATCACTGATGTGCTTCAGCTACAATGGGGAAAGTATCTGCTCTCATGGGGTATAGCTCAGTGGTAGAGTGTTTGACTGCAGATCAAGGGGTCCTTGCTTCAAATGCAAGTGCCCTCTAATAAGCCTCTTATTTTTACTTTTGAAAAAAAGGGAGAACATTTTGATTTCCATTCTCCATTATGTTCAGGAGCTACACTATACAGGGATGCTTGAAATGAAAGGAAACACTCAACATTTCACTGTCCAAATGCATAAAAACCTAGCAAACCTGACCATCAACTGAAATCTGTTCCAATCCTCTAAGCGTCTAGTTTATGTTTTCATCCATTAAACAAAGGGATCATATGAATGTACATTGGCAGATCCCTCTTCTCCAGGGCTGTGCTGTGCAGAAGAACAAGAACCACGTCCAGTTGGGGTTCAGGAGTCTGACGAGCAAAGGCAACTTGGTGCGGGCTAAAGTCACCAGCACTTTGGCTCCTTCCCATTCAACCAGCAGCTGGGACCCCAGGACAAGGCTTGAGAAGAAGACAGTGGCTGTGAGCAGGAAAATAGCCACCAAGAAGCTGGCTAAAGCTGTCAAGATCCTCAGGAAGGTCACCATGCCCATGTCTAGCAGGTACTGACTGCAGCGGGGACCAAAAAGGCAGAGAAAAGCCCTCAAAAATTCTAAGCTGCCAAGCCCCAGAAGGTGATCAAAATCCTACCTAAAATCAAGACAGGATAAGGCTAAGGTCCTCTCCAAAGCCAGGGCTAAGAAGGTAACACTGAGAAAGAAGTGAAGAGATTTCCTTTGGGATGACTCCTGCTCCCCTAATGGCTCTTTAATGAATCACCATGGACCACTGAAAGAGATCAAAGTCCTGCAGGACAAACAGCCTCATGGACAGTATAATGAAGTGGTTTGTTGCGAATCATGAGACTTATCCCTTCCTGCTGCAATTCCACTGACTCCAGTGTTCTCTTTCCCCAGTTCTGGTTCCAAGAAAATAAACAAATGAGAACAACCTTCAGAACTAACATGCTGTGGGAAAGTGGAAATGTTGATAGCTCAAATAATTCAGTTTCTTCTGTGTCTTGTGTGCGTCTATCTGCTTTGTGTGTGTGACAGGTGGGGCTTTTTGTTTGCTCCTGGCAGGTTCAACCATGTCAGATTTGTCTGTGGGGAGGGGCCAGAGAAAACAGACACCCTGGCCTTCCAGGTTGGAGTTAGGCAAAGGAATAACAACCCTGTCCCATAAAAAACAAAAAATGTTACAGAAACAGTGGTAGGAACAATGCTACAGAAACTGGTAAATAATCACAATGCCCAGGCTTGAAGTAATCGGCAATACAGAATTCAAAAAGCAAAGGTCGGGAGATTTGGGGTTTATTCTCTGAGTTTAGCCATGTGCTATAGCACAGGGAGCACTTTTGGAAGTCTCCCATCCCACAACTGGGGAAAGGAAAAGGATTCTTAGGTTCTAGCACGGATTGAAGGAGGATGGTGATGGGGAATAAAGGAATCCCTCTGACTTACCCTAACTACGTCTGTTGTTACAATGGGTGAAATGACATTTTTCCCTATCTCTGCACTGTTCCTGCTCTTTGTTATAGTTCAATATATTTTAAGTGTGGAAAATGGTAGTAAAAATATCTGCTCTCCAGCACAACCTGAAGCAACATCAGAGAAACTGGGAATGAAACAATTTGTTCTCAGAGGGAGAACTCGATGACTAACAATTGGTTTGAAATGGGGGAACAGGATAACCGTGATGCTCAGGGTTTGTTTAGACTAGGAAAAGTGATGGAGTTTAGGTCAGGTCAAGGGGAAAACTAATGCCAAACACTGCACCTGGGCTGCATCTGCACTAGAACTTTTTACATTAAGATCACTAACTTGAGCAGCCAACGCCATGTACAGTCCTAGTGGATGGAAGGCACAGGTAGTTTTTGCCTCAGTGTAGCTTGTTGGGATCAAACCTCTCTCCCCCACCTGGAGGTGATGAACATTCCTGGCTGCAGAGACACACACTCCTATGACTCAAAAGGAAAGGAGTTGATAGAAAAGATCACAGGACTGACCCCAAAGAAGAATGAGCTGCGAAAGGCAGAAGCAGGCAGCTTATCTAGTGGAGCTGAGAGACCACGGTGAAGATGGTGCAAAACTCACTATGTGGGAATTAGCAAATGTGATTTTTTAAAAAAAAAAAAAATTTTTGGCCAACCCTAGTCAAGGGATTTTTTACAATTCTCTCTCATGTGGATTTTCTGATGTCTAATGAGGTTTGAGCACTGATTGAAGCTTTTCCCGCACTCAGAGCTTTTCCCACACTCTCTCCCATGTGGATTCTCCTACGTGAGACATTTGAGCTGTGCGTGAAGCTTTTCCCGCTCTCAGAGCACGTGTAGGGCATCTCCCTCATGTGGATTCTACGATGCGTGATCAGGGTAGAGCTCCGATTGAAGCTTTTCCCGCACTCAAAGCACGTGTAGGGCGTCTCTCCTGTGTGGATTCTACGATGTGTGTTCAGGGCAGAGCTCTGACTAAAGCTTTTCCCACACTCAGAGCATGTGTAGGGTTTCTCTCCTGCGTGGATTCTCTGATGTGTGATAAGGTTTGCGCGCTGATTGAAGCTTTTCCTGCACTCAGAACATGTGTAGGGCTTCTCTCCTGCGTGGATTCTCTGATGTGTGATAAGGTTTGAGTGCTGCTTGAAGCATTTCCTACACTCAGAGCATGTGTAGGGCGTCTCTCCTGTGTGGATTCTACGATGTGTGTTCAGGGCAGAGCTCTGACTAAAGCTTTTCCCACACTCAGAGCATCCATAAGGTTTCTCACCTGTGTGGATTTTCCTATGTTTGATAAGGTCTGAGCTCCGACTAAAGCTTTTCCCACACTCAGTGCATCTGTAGGGCCTTTCTCCTGTGTGGATTCTATAATGTGTGATAAGGGTGTTGCTCAGACTGAAGCTTTTCCCACACTCAGAGCATGTGTAGGGCGTCTCTCCTGTGTGGATTCTCCGATGTTTGATAAGGTTTGAGCGCCGATTGAAGCTTTTCCCACACTCGGAGCATGTGTAGGGCGTCTCTCCTGTGTGGATTCGCTGATGTGTGATAAGGTTTGAGAGCTGATAGAAGCTTTTCCCACACTGGGAGCATGTGTGGGGCGCTTCTACTGTGTGGATTCGCTGATGTGAGATGAGGGCTGAACTATCAATGAAGCTTTTCCCACACTCAGAGCATCCATAAGGTTTCTCACCTGTGTGGATTGTCTGATGTCTGATAAGGGCAGAGCTCCGACTGAAGCTTTTCCCACACTCAGAGCATGTGTAGGGTGTCTCTCCTGTGTGGGTTCTACGATGTGTGTTCAGGGTAGAGCTCTGACTAAAGCTTTTCCCACACTCAGAGCATGTGTAGGGCGTCTCTCCTGTGTGGATTCTACGATGTGTGTTCAGGGCAGAGTTCTGACTAAAGCTTTTCCCACACTCGGAGCATGTGTAGGGCTTCTCTCCTGTGTGGATTCGCTGATGTGAGATGAGGGCTGAACTATCGATGAAGCTTTTCCCACACTCAGAGCATCCATAAGGTTTCTCACCTGTGTGGATTCTCTGATGTCTGATAAGGTGAGAGCGCCGACTGAAGTTTTTCCCACACTCATGGCATGTGTAGCGTGTCTCGGCCAAGTTGATTCTGTTGTTTGTTATAAGGTCTGAGTGGCTACTAAAGTTTTCCTCTGGCCTCACAGGCTTCTGTTTTTTCTGAGCATGCACCACTCCAGGAAACATTCCCTTTGGATCTTCCTGATAAAATTCCATGTGGTTCTCTTTGCTCAGCATCTTCCTGGTGGGATTTCTCCTCCTCATTCTGACTCACCATCCCATCATCTGATGAGAGACAGAGAGAATCCAGACATAGATCACTACCTGCACCGGAAAGAAAGAAAATCTCAGAGAGACGAATGGAAAAAGGGATGAACAATCCAAAATGTCTGTGGGAGAGATCAAACCTATCAGGAGCTGATTTTCCCCAAAACCTTCCCCAGAGGAGAGGGGAAGGGATCAGTTTTGGTCTGCATCTCACCACAACACTCAGGGGAAAAGAGATCGGGGAGCAACCTGCTGCCAGTTGACAGTCAGAATAGGAGGGAAGCCATGAGTGACATCTGCCATAATGATTCCACATCTGCAGGGAACAATCCTGAACTCGGAGAGCTCACAGGCTCTTTGTAGGGCATCCCAAATGTTTCCTGCATTCCCACACAGTTCTTGGGTTGGTTTAACCAAGTCCTCACCTGGGAAGGCAGCTCTTGGAAGCACCTCTTTCTCAGAGCCCTGGAGGTCTGGGACCCACGGCTCTTCCCCTCGTTCCAGCTGGGAGATCACATCAGGTTTGGAAACTGGAAACCCTACTGCAGACAAAGAAAACCAGGGAGGTCAGTGGAATTTGTGGGATACTTGTCACAAAGAACAGTCCATGGTTTTAACCCACAGCTCATTGTTGAGCAGTAACATCCCAAGGCCAGCTTCCTTGGCTCAAAGTGGCAGGAGAGTTACTATGATTATAAATCATATTCACTAGCTTAGTGCCTAAGGAGCAACTAACAGTGGGTCCCCATTGTGCAAGGACAAGTACAAACACAGAATAGTAGATGGCCCATGCCCTGAAGAATTTACAATCTAAATACACAAGACAGACACAGAATGGGGGAAGGGATAGAACCAGGGCCGGCTCCAGCTGGTGCTTGGGGAGGCAGATTCCAAGGGGTAGCATTTTGCCCAAACCTTTATTTTTTTTTTGCGCTTCGCCACTTCTGCCACCCCTGCAGGATTTTTTCTTTTGGTTTGCTACTTCTGCCACCCTGTAAGGGGCGGCGGCGGAGAGGAGAGGAGGTGTTGGGAGCAGTGCCAGGTCTGCAGCAAGCCTGGCCTGGCAGCCCGCGTCCTTCCCTGCCTGCCCGCGGAGCGGAGCCCTCTGAGCAGGCGGTGCGGTGGGAGGGGCTGCATGGCGAGCGTCCCGCTTAAGGAAGCCCTTGCCATCCCCCTTCTCTTTCCACTCCCACCCTCCGCTAGCTGGGGTGTGCACTCTGCTGCCCAGGATCTGCAGGGCTGGGAGTCCCCCTGCACCCGCGCACCCGTCGCCCCACAGGTATTTTTTTTTTCTTTTTGGTTTTTTGTTTTTTCTTCCCTTTCTCGCTCCGGCCGGCCAGGCAGTTTGTTTGACACCCCTCCCCCACTTCGTTGCTCCGACGGGCTGGCAGGTTTCCTGGAATTGCTGCCTCGTCCCTTTGCTGCTCTAGCTGGGCAGCAGGTTGGTTTTCCGCCCCTGCACCTTTGCTGCTCCAGCTGGGCGGCAGGTTGGTTTCCTGTCCTCTTCCGCCCACCCTCTGCTGCTTCAGCCAGGCGGCAGGTTGGTTTCCTGCCCCCCTCCCCTTTGCTGTTCTGGTCGCCGCACAGGTTTTTTTTGTTTTGTTTTGTTTTGCTTTTTTTTTTTGCTTGGGGCGGCAAAAAAGCTAGAGCCGGCCCTGGATAGAGCCCACTGTTAGAAGAGAGAAATTCAGGCCAGTCTGTAAAGCCTATAGTTTAAGAACTTAGGTGTATTTTTATCACTTAGCTACTTACAGGAGTATGTAAACAAAGAATCAGAATCCCTCTCTGTATTTGTAAGGGCCTTCTCTTACCGTGACAGTCTGAGGCCTTGTCCTTAGGCTAAGGCCTTTGGCTAAGCAGCAAGGGCAGCCATAAGCTGGGAAGCGAAGGGTCACATCCTCACATCCCAAACCAGTCACACTGAAATAAGGTGCTATTGGGCTGTTAGGAAGATGATCCTGTCCTGATAGTGCCCATCACCACCAGATAAAGGAACAGATCTTAAAATGGTTAAAGAAAACTTAGTTTGACAGCAGCCTGTTTGGCAAGAAATCACTTCTCAATGGTTGTGGTTGTCAAACCCTCATTTTTGTATTGTTTTATCTTTATGGGCACCACTTTCACAACGTGAATCAGTCTGGTTCTCTAATTGGTTTTGTCTGCTGTATAATTAATTTTGCTAGGTGTAAGTTAATTAGGGTAGTGGGATACAATTGGTTAGAGAATTATGTTTCAATGTGTTAGGATTGGTTAATTAAATTTCAGTACAATGACTGGTTAAGCAAAGGTACAGCTGAGAATATTACTATATATAATCTGAGTCAAACAGAAGGAGGAATAGGAACAGGGAACAGGGAAAATGCTCTGCGGCATCAGAGCCGGTAAGGGGGACATGGGGAAAATGCTCCGCGGTGTCAGAGTGGATAAGGGGGACATGCCGCCAAAGACCCCAGGCCGCCTGAATCCTCTGGGCAGCCCTGGGTGACAGTCATTCCATTGTCTCTGTCGGGTATTCCATTGATGTAGGTTACTCCCAGCCAGTCCTTAATGACCCATTTATATGACCCCATGACAGCTACGTGACAAAACACCTCAGTTCTCCTGCTCTTTATAATCATAGCAATACCAATCACAGCAGGAAAATGAGGTGTGTACTGGCATCATACAAGTATCACCAGAAGTCCCACCTCTGTCACACACACACTGCTCACAGCCCCTGGAGAGAAAGCAAAGCACAGGAACTGGACGTTAGTCCAGCAAACACAGTGGAGGACAAGCTGAAATCCTCACACACTGGTCAAAAAGGAGAGGCTTGTGGGTCCCTACTCATAGAGACAGGCTGGCTAGAGGCCTGATACCTGAGGGGCCATTCCTTGAGCAGACCATGGAGGCAGGTCAAAGACTTAGCTACCCCTGAACTGTGACATTGCAAAAGCCCATTTTGGGGCATTAGGAAATCTAGTGACTCAGGTGTAATGGGAGGGAGAATTAAACTCCCCCAGTGGGAGGAGAAGGCTGGGGAATTAAACGCTAACATTCAGGAGCAACAGCCTCTAATTCTTCCGGAAAAGGAGAATGTAAGAAACAAGAACTGGGCTACGCAACCTCAGGAGGGACCGGCTCAAAGATCCAAGGAGCCTGGCTGCTGCAGATGGAGAGAGGGGGGACAAGACTCTCTCCAAACTCTCACTCTTCATGACCCCGCCCTGATTTTACGATCGATGACCTAGTCTCACGTCTTGTGGGCAATTTCATATTCACTAGAGGTAAGATGTCATGATCAGAGTATTGCTTATTAGCTTGGAACATGCGTGGAGGCGCAAGGAGGTGAACATAAAGAAATGGGTTATTAAGGCAGGTCAACACTACAGCCGGGATTGACACTCTGAGATCGATTTAGTGATACGATTTAGTAAATGTAGCCTAAGCTTGCTACAGTTCAGGGCCTTATATTAAGTTGAGGCTTTGTGAGAGTGGTTATGCCGAAGTCTGGGATTTACCTGAGATTTGCGTAGGGATTCAGGGTTAAAGGTCTGGGATCCCCCACAACTCTAGATCCCCAAACCTCTCCTCCCTCCCACTGACCCATCCAGCCCACTTCCTGGGTGCCCTTCCTCCACACTGCCCTCTCCTTCTTCCCATTACTCGCAGCTGGCACCACCTCCCGGCACCTTGGGAGCTTCTTGTGTTCTCTCCTCATCTCTCTTTACCTCCTCCCTCCCTGCTGTCTGCTAGTGCATGGGAGATAAGGAAAAAAAGGGAGACAAAGAAACTTGTCAAAACTTGGATGATGAATAAAGGTATAAAGTTATTACTGCTCAGGTTCTTTAGAGACCCCACAGCTTCTAATAACCCAGGGGATGGGACTCCTTACCCAGTGAGGTCACCGTCTCATAGTTCTCCTGCATGACATCCCAGTAGAGGGCTCTCTGAACAGGGTCCAGCAGAGCCCATTCCTCTCTGGTGAAATACACAGCCACCTCCTCAAAAGTCACCGGCCCCTGAAAGAGTCCAACACTCAGGACCTGCTTCCCCACTCACAACCCCACTATTCACCGAACAGTAGCACCAGGTAAATGGAAGCTCCGGGAGGCACATGTTAACAGAGTCCCATCTCACCTTGCCTAGAGCAGCCAGGAGGCATCAGAGGGTGGAAAGAGAGAACCTTTGTGTCTCCCAGCTGACAGAGGGAGGCAGGGTCGTTACATTTATCACATAGCTACTAACCAGAGCTTAATATAGGATAAGGGGCTGTCTCTGGACCCTGCTGGTGGTTCCCTGGTAGGAATCCCAACACTCTCCAAATAAAATATATGGAAGAAAGGGGAAGTCAATAGTAAAGAATCTAAGTTACAAGGTCAGAATTGTAGAAAGTTGGCAAGGGAAGCTATCAGAAATCAATGATCAACCAATGAAAACAAGTTTTTAAAAGTACAAAATTAATCCTAACAATGGTAGTGGTAAATTACTAGATGGAAATGGCAGAATTATCAATGATCATGCAGAAGAGGTAAAAGTGTTCAAAAAATATTTCTCTCCTGGATTTGGAGGAAAACACATGATATAACTCATATCATAAGATGTTGACGCTGACAGTCTTTCTATTTCAAAAGTAACTCATGAGGATGTTAAACAGCAGCTATTGAAGTTAGATATGTCTAAATCAGTGGGTCCAGATAACTAGAGTTTTGAAAGACCTACTGGAGGAGTGTGGTGGACTGTTAATGTTGATTTTAATTAGGACTTGGAACACTTGGGAAATTCCAGAAGACTGGAATAAAGCTAATGCTGTGCCCATATTTAAAAAGTATAAAAGAGATGACGCAGCTAATTACAAGTGTGTCAGTCTGAAATCCATACTGGGCAAGAGAATGGAGCAGCCAATACTGGATTTCATTAATAAAGAAAGGAGGGTAATATAATTAGTACCCGTTAAAAAGGTGTAGACACAATAGATCCTATCAAACTAACTGGATATCCTTATTGAATGAGATCAAAAGTTTGGTTGCAGCTAATAGTACTGGTGTAATATACGTAGGCATATGAGTTGGTTCAGCACAATATTTTGACAAAATACACATGGCATACATTAAATAGATTAAAAACTGGGATTTTAAATAGGGAACCACGGTCGAGTGGATTTCTTTCTAGCGTGTTCCCGCAAGGATTGGATCTTGGCCCTGTGCTATTTAACATTCTTATCAATGACCTGGAAGAGAATATAAAATCATCGCTGATAACGTTTGCAGTTGCCACAAAGACTGGGGGTTGGGGTAACTAACGAAGTGTCAGGAAGTTCAGGTTACAGCACTGGGAGTCTGGGAAGTTGTCCCAGCCCTGGCTGGAGGGTTATTTCCTGTTCCACAAAGAGGAGAAGTTTCATTCCCAGCACCCGTGCCTTGAAATTAGGACCTATCGGACACTAAAGCCCATATTCAGCATAGTGGCAGGATTATAATATGATTAGGACATGAGGCATTTTGTACAAGATGAGTCATGTGTGGTGTCACTGGAAAAATTATGATTTGCTGAATATGATTATCCTACCTGTGTGCATGGATCATGTTTGTATCTGAAGTTATGGATATTGACTCTGTATCTCTCTTTCAAATGTGATTACTCTGGGTAACAGCCACAACGAGCCTTTCAGGTACAACAACGAAAAAGCCGGATAGTGCTGATCGCTAATCAACAAATACATGTGACCAGACCACATGACAATGAACTTCATTTTAGTACCTGTATTTTTCCACAAACTGGACTGAGAACTGACTTTAGAACAAAGGGTTTCTGCCATATGGAAAAGCTACATAAGGTGGGGTGTGACATCATCTCTTGGCCTCATTCCCCTGTCACGGAGTGTGGGGGAGTCTGGCCCTGCACCCCTCTTCCTGGGACTCAAAGTGACTCTTAACCAGCCAGTAAAACAGAAGGTTTATTAGACAACAGGAATGCAGGTTACAGCAAAGCTTGTAGGCTCAGCCAGGACTCCTCAATCAAGCCCCTCTGCGGCCCTGGAACCTTAGCCCCCTGAATTCCAACCACCCAGCTCAAAACCGAAACTAAACTTCCTTCTCTCCAGCCAGAGCCTTCCTTTTGTCCAGCTTCCTGGGCAAAGGTGCTGACTCCCTCCCCCCTTACCTGGCTCAGGTTACAGGCTTAAATCCTGTCCCTCACCTAAAGACATCCCCTGCTCTCCCATCCCCCACGCAGACAGCCCCCACTCCATCACATCCCCACACAAGAGAACTCCTGGAAGCACCTGAGGAACAAAGACTGAAGTGGGAGAAGTGCTGGTCCCAGGGTAAAGGGATTTCTAACTTGTGTATGGAAACTTGGTGGACTGCCTATATCATCAGTCAGGGTGAGAAACTGCTAATTCAAATTCTATCCAGATAGTATGTTAGGCTTGGTTTGAGTTTTTGGTTATTTGCTTAGTAATCTGCTTTGATATGTCTGCTAACACCTATGGCTGGGAAAGAACATAAGAATATAAGAACGGCCATACCGAGTCAGACCAAAGGTCCATCTAGCCCAGTATCTGTCTACCGACAGTGGCCACTGCCAGGTGCCCCAGAGGGAGTGAAGCTAACAGGCAATGATGAAGTGATCTCTCTCTTCTGCCATCCATCTCCATCCTCTGATGAACAGAGGCTAGGGACACCATTCTTTAACCTTCAGGCTAATAGCCTTTTATGGACTTAGCCACCATGAATTTATCCAGTTCCCTTTTACACATTGTTATAGTCCCAGCCTTCACAACCTCCTCAGGTAAGGAGTTCCACAAGCTGACTGTGCGCTGTGGGAAGAAGTTTCTTTTATTTGTTTTAAACCTGCTATCTATTAATTTCATTTGGTGACCCCTAGTTCTTGTATTATGGGAATAAGTAAATAACTTTTCCTTATCCACTTTCTCCACATCACTCATGATTTTATATACCTCTATCATATCCCCACTTAGTCTCCTCTTTTCCAAGCTGAAGAGGCCTAGCCTCTTTAATCTTTCCTCGTATGGGACCCTCTCCAAACCCCTAATCATTTTAGTTGCCCTTTTTTGAACCTTTTCTAGTGCTAGAATATCTTTTTTGAGGTGAGGAGACCACATCTGTACACAGTATTCGCGATGGGGGCGTACCATGGATTTATATAAGGGCAATAATATATTCTCAGTCTTATTCTCTAGCCCCTTTTTAATGATTCCTAACATTCTGTTTGCTTTTTTGACCGCCTCGGCACACTGCGTGGACATCGTCACAGAACTATCCACGATGACGCCAAGATCTTTTTCCTGACTCGTTGTAGCTAAATTAGCCCCCATCATATTGTGTGTATAGCTGGGGTTATTTTTTCCAATGTGCATTACTTTACATTTATCCACATTACATTTCATTTGCCATTTTGTTGCCCAATCACTTAGTTTTGTGAGATCTTTTTGAAGTTCTTCACAATCTGCTTTGGTCTTAACTATCTTCAGTAGTTTAGTATCATCTGCAAACTTGGCCACCTCACTGTCTATCCCTTTCTCCAGATCATTTATGAATAAATTGAATAGGATTGGTCCTAGGACTGACGCTTGGGGAACACCACTAGTTACCCCTCTCCATTCTGAGAATTTACCATTAATTCCTAACCTTTGTTCCCTGTGTTTTAACCAGTTCTCAGTCCATGAAAGGACCTTCCCTTTTATCCCATGACAGCTTAATTTACATAAGAGCCTTTGGTGAGGGACCTTGTCAAAGGCTTTCTGGAAATCTAAGTACACTATGTCCACTGGATGCCCCTTGTCCACGTTTGTTGATCCCTTCAAAGAACTCTAATAGATTAGTGAGACATATTTCCCTTTACAGAAACCATGTTGACTACTGCTCAACAGTTTATGTTTTTCTATGTGTCTGACAATTTTATTCTTAACTATTGTTTCGACTAATTTGCCCGGTACTGATGTTAGGCTTACTGATCTGTAATTGCCAGGATCACCTCTAGAGCCCTTTTTAAATATTGGCGTTACATTAGCTAACTTCCAGTCATTGGGTACAGAAGCCGATTTAAAGGACAGGTTACAAACCTTAGTTAATAGTTTCGCAACTTCATATTTGAGTTCTTTCAGAACTCTTGGGTGAATGCCATCTGGTCCCGATGACTTGTTAATGTTGAGTTTATCAATTAATTCCAAAACCTCCCCTAGTGACACTTCAATCTGTGACAGTTCCTCAGATTTGTCACCTACAAAAGCTGGCTCAGGTTTGGGAATCTCCCTAACATCCTCAGCCATGAAGACTGAAGCAAAGAATCCATTTAGTTTCTCCACAATGACTTTATCGTCTTTAAGCGCTCCTTTTGTATTATGATCATCAAGGGGCCCCACTGGTTGTTTAGCAGGCTTCCTGCTTCTGATGTACTTAAAAAACATTGTGTTATTACCTTTGGAGTTTTTGGCTCGCTGTTCTTCAAACTCCTCTTTGGCTTTTCTTATTACACTCTTGCACTTAAGCTGGCAGTGTTTGTGCTCCTTTCTATTTGCCTCACTAGGATTTGACTTCCACTTTTTAAAGGAAGTCTTTTTATCTCTCACTCCTTCTTTTACATGGTTGTTGAGCCACGATGGCTCTTTTTTAGTTCTTTTACTGTGTTTCTTAATTTGGAGGATACATTGAAGTTAGGCCTCTATTATGGTGTCTTTAAAAAGCGCCCATGCAGTTTGCAGAGATTTCACTTTAGTCACTGTACCTTTTAACTTTTGTTGAACTAACACCCTCATTTTCGTATAGTTCCCCTCTTTTGAAATTAAATGCCACCGTGTTGGGCTGCTGAGGTGTTCTTCCCCCCACAGGGATGTTGAATGCTATTGTATTATGGTCACTATTTCCAAGCGGTCCAGCTATAGTTACACCTCTTGGACCAGCTCCTGCGCTCCACTCAGGATTAAATCTAGAGTTGCCTCTCCCCTTGTGCGTTCCTGTACCAGCTGCTCCATGAAGCAGTCATTTAAAGTATCGAGAAATTTTATCTCTGCATTTCATCCTGAAGTGAAATGTTCCCAGTCAATATGGGGATAATTGAAATCCCCCACTATTATTGGGTTCTTAATTTTGATAGCCTCTCTAATTTCCCTTAGCATTTCGTCATCACTATTACTGTCCTGGTCAGGTGGTCGATAATAGATCCCTAATGTTATATTTTTATTAGAGCATGACATTTCTATCCATAGAGATTCTATGGAACATGTGGAGTCGCTTTGCGAACAGGGGCTGCTAACAGGGAGTTTCGCCAGGGAGTTCTCCAGATGAAGGAGGAGCAAATACGGCATCTGTGGGGTAAGTGACTGTCTGTAGTGTGTGTGTGTTTGGGGGTTACTTGCTGTGAGCTGTGTGCTGAGCTTGTGTTTTTCTGTCTGTCTGTTTGAAGGACCGTGTGCTGTGGCTGGCAGTTGGAGGCTGTGAGCATCAAAGGAAAATTTGAAAGCTCGAAGCCTCTGGTAATTGGCTGAGCCTAAATCAGTGGGCAGGCCATTAACTCAGGCCAGGGCTTTATAAAGCCACGCACAAATGACCAGGGAGCTTTGCAAACAGGGGCTGCTAACAGGGGGTTTCTCAAGGGAGTTTGGAAAGGGAGTGGGAAGGGGGGGGGTCCCTTGTCGGTCCTACCTGTTCCCCTGTAATGCCCTTAAAACCTATACTCAAACCATATTCCAAAACCCCTTTCTTTAAACCACCCTTTCATTAACTAGGAGACAATGCAGGCAGAAGCCCAGCAGCAGAGTGAGGGCTATCCAGTTTATTGCGCTGAGTGTAGGATGTATGATTACCTGCCTTGTGGGCGGTGGTGAATGTGTGCAGTTGGTGCAAGGAGCTCCTGGCCCTCAGAGACCGCGTGGAGGCTTTGGAGGCCAGGGTGGCGGAACTGGAGGAGCTAAGAGAGGCAGAGAGGTATATTGATGAGGCTTTCCAGGACACTGTAGAATTGTCCCACCTCCGCTCAGACAGCCTCTGTGCTGTTGAGGAGGAAGAAAGGCCCAGGGAAGCAGAGCAGTCAATGGGAGCAGAGGGAAACCTTCCCACAGTTGGGATCCTCCTTCCAGATGGTGCTGGGGTTGCCTCTCACACTGAGGTTACCTCTCCGGGGGAGGGAACTCCAGTTGCTAGGAAAAGGCAGGTGTTAATAATGGGAGATTCGATCATCAGAAATAGGGATAGCTGGGTTTGTAATGACCGGAAGAACCATATGGTGACTTGCCTGCCTGGTGCGAAGGTTGCGGATCTCTCGAGGCATCTAGACAGACTTATGTGGAGTGTTGGGGAGGAGCTGGCGGTCGTGGTATATGTAGGTACCAATGACATAGGGAAGGGTAGAAGAGATGTCCTGGGAAGCAAAATTTAGGCTACTAGGGAAGAGACTGAAATCCAGGACCTCTATGGTGACATTCTCAGAAATGCTCCCAGTTCCACACGCAGGGCCAGGTAGGCAGCCAGAGCTTCAGAGTCTCAATGCGTGGATGAGATGATGGCATAGAGAGGAGAGGTTTACGTTCATTAGGAACTGGGGAAACTTTTGGGATGGGCTCCACCTAAACCAAGGTGGAACCAGACTGCTGGCACTAAACATTAAAAAGGTTGTAGAGCAGTTTTTAAACTAGGAGATGGGGGAAAGCCAACTGCTGCAGAGGAGCATGTGGATCAGGCACAGACTTCTCTTAGGGGAGAGTCTGATGACAGAGAATCTCAAGGTTATAATCAGGAACAGAGGACGGAAGAGGATAATGTAAGGGCCGGATCAGATGATAAACAGTCACATAAAAAAGAATCTGGCACATCAGAAAAGAACAGACAAATAAACAGGGACAAGTTTTTAAAGTGCTTGTACACAAATACTAGAAGTTTAAACAATAAGCTGGGTGAACTAGAGTGTGTCACGGAGTCCCTGGGCAATGCTCTGGAACTGCTCCCCACTAAGCCAGTCAGGACTTTGGGGAGCCTCTTCTCCCTTGGAGCAGACTTGTTCAGGGGAAGAAGCTCACATGTCTTCACCTCCTGGGTCTCTCCTTGGAGCATTCAGCATCCTCTGCCCCTCCATGCGCTTCCCACAGCGAGCCCACCCAGGCGGGGTCCTGGGGAAGCCACAAGGTTCTGCACCCCCAATTTGCAGTCAGACGTGACTCTTAGCCAGCAAAACAGAGGTTTATTCGATGACAGGAACAGGGTCTAAAACAGAGCTTGTAGATACAGCGAACCAGACCCCTCGGCCGGGTCCATTCAGGGGGGCAGTGAGCCAGACCCCTAGGTCTGCACTTCACTCCTCGTCCCCAGCAAGCTCCAGACTAACAACCCCCTCCAGCCCCTCCTCTCCGCTCAGCTCCTTTCCCGGGCCAGGAGGTCACCTGATCCCTTTGTCTCCAACACCTTCAGCTGGCACCTTTGCAGAAGAGGGGCCCAGGCCATCAGTTGCTAGGAGACAGAGTGCCAGGCATTTAGGTGCACTGGCCCTTTGCTCTGCAGCAATCACACACCCTTATCCCACCATCTAGATACTTAAGAACTGCCTAGGGGACACTGAGGCACCAACACAGTATTCAGAGCAAACATTAAGAACAGTCCCAGTTCATCACAGAGTGCCTTGTGATAAAGGAGAATATTGATATAATAGGCATCACAGAAATCTAGTGGACTGAGAGCAATCAATGACACAATCATTCCGGGGTACAAAATATATCGGAAGGACAGAACAGGTCGTGCAGGGGGAGGAGTGGCACTATGTGTGAAATTGGCTGTTTCTCTTCTCTCTCTCCTTGAGTGGCTTAGGTAACGCACTCAGGTAGAGTAGCTGGGTGCATGGCACCACCTGCTGTCGAGCCCCTGGAGACGCTGGCTTAATCTCCAGCAAAGCAGTGTGAGAAGGGCCAGCCCAGTTCAGCGTTAAAGGGAAAAGTGGTTCCCAGAAGCCCCCGCAGACTGCCCCCCAGGGTGACCACCCATCAAACCCTAGAGTACACAAGTCTCAGCAGGTTTGTCACATCCTGTCCCCTCCCTTTCTCCACCCAAGATATTTCCTGCCTCCCACCACTTCTAGCAGCTCCCACCAGTGGTGAGCTTCAGACGGTTCGCATGAACCAGTTGTTAAATTTAGAAACCTTTTTAGAACCAGTTGTTCCAGGACAAATGGTTCTAAAAAAGCTTTTAAATTTAACAAAAGGTCAGGCAGCTGTCCAGCCGGCCCCCGGCCCCAGTTCACTTACCCCTCTCCTGTGAATGCTCCACCTTCCTTCTCCTCCTTCCCTCCTGCTTCCCGCAAATCAAATGTTCACGGGAAGCCTGAAACAAGCAGCAGGCAGGTAACCCGGGACAGGAGGGGGATGGCGCGCGCGGCTCAGTCTGGCTCCACCTGAGCGGCTCCCCCTGGCCCCGGCCAAGCGTGCCAGCCGGGTCCTGGCCGAGCACCTCTGACTCGGGCTGGTCCCGGACGAGCGGCTCCGAACCGGCCCAGCACGGGGCCCCGCAGCACCGGTCCTGGCCGAGTAGCTCCAGCCTAGCTCAGGGAGTCGGGTCCTGCAGCGCCAGTCACGGTCCCGGCAGAGCTGACCCAGTCCTGGCCCCAGGCAGTGTGGTAAGGGGGCAGGGAGCAGGGAGGGGGTGTTCAGTGGGTTGTGGGGGGTGGATAGGGGTCGGGGCGGTCAGAGACCAGGGAACAAGGGGATTGAATGGGGGCAAGGGTCCCGGGGGGCAGTCAGGAAGGAGCAGGGGTTGGAAGAGGTGGTGGGGGGCAGTCAGGGACAGAAAGAAGGGGTGGTTGTTTGGGGCAGAGGTTCCGAGGGGGCATCAAGAATGAGAGGAGGGGTTTGATGGGGCGTTAGGGGGCAGTCAGGGGACAGGGAAGAGGGGATGGGTCAGGGGTCCCTGGGGGGCTGTCAAGGAGCATGGGGGGGGTTGGATGGGGGACAACCTCCAGGGGGGCATGACCCCCTCATGAGGTGAGGAGGAGGGAACCTGTTGTTAATATTTTGGCAGCTCATCCCTGGCTCCCACCCTCCTATACATTTACTGCTTCTCTCCCTCCAAGCAGAACCCAGCACCAGCTCCCTGAGAATCCCTTACCTGAGCCAGCTCCATTGCACCCATTGCCTTCCCCCTGGGAGGATGGGAAGATCTGGAGCAAAACGTGGGTGTTATTCTGTAGCCTGCCAGGGTGAGAAGGGCAATGTGAGAGAATTCAGACAAGGTTTCTCTCCTTTCCACATGTTGATTCCCCCAGGATTTCCCCAGCTAATGGACATTTGAGGTTCTGCCACACTGGGAAGCACAGAGTGACCTTATCCCAGTACAGATCTAGCCCTCTCCTACCAGGGTGTAACCCTCTGACACATGGTGAAACTCTCCCAGCAGCAGAGTCTCTCTGTTACACTTAGCAAGTTTGCAGGCAATACCAAGCTGGGAGAGGTTGCAAATACTTTGGAGGCTAGAACTGAAATTCAAAATCATCTGGACAAACTGGAGAAATGGTCTGAAGTAAATAGGATGAAATTCAATAAGGACAAATGCAAAGTACAGCGCTTAGGAAGGATTAATCAGTTGCACACATACAAAATGGGAAATAACTGCCTAGGAAGGAGTGCTGTGGAGAGGGATCTGGGGTCAGAGGATCACAAGCTAAATAGGAGTCAACAGTGTTGCAAAAGACCAAGTATCATTTTGGGATGTATTAGCAGGAGCATTGTAAGCAAGACACGGGAAGAAATTCTTCTGCTCTGCTCTGCGCTAATTAGGTCTCAACTGGAATATTGTGTCCAGTTCTGGCGGCCACATTTCAAGAAAGATGTGGACAAATTAGAGAAAGCCCAGAGAAGAGCAACAAAAATGATTAAAGGTCTAGAAAACATGACCCATGAGAGAAGATTGAAAAAAACTGGGGAAGACTCAGAGGAAACACGATAACAGTTTTCAAGTACAAAGAAGGTTGTTACAAAGATGCCGGAGAAAAATTGTTCTTCTTAACCTCTGAGGATACGACAAGAAGCAATGGACTTAAATTACAGCAAGGGCAGTTTAGGATGGAGATTAGGAAAAAAACTCCCTGTCAGAGTGGTTAAGCACTGGAATTAATTGTCTAGGGAGGTTGTGGAATCTCCATCACTGGGGATATTTAAGAGCAGGCTGGACAAACACCTGCCAGCGATTGTCTAGATAATATTGAGTCCTCCCTTGAGTGCAGGGTGTAGTAAGCGAAGGCCCTGATAAAGGCCCGGCATGAGGCCTGAGCTAAAGTTATGGTCAAGACTTCGCTATCACAAAGCAAAGTTAGGCGGTGAGCAAGAGGCAGGCCCTGCTCCCAGAAGCTGGCAAGAAAAGGGCTGATGTTGCATAAACATATATCCACCTAGTGTATTAAAGTGTAAACACAGTACCAGAACACCCTATGCTGGAACATCCCACAGATAACAAGGAACAGGCTGACCCATCCCAATGACAAAGCCAAAAGGGTAAGATGATGGATAGAGTTGTTTTGTTCAAACCAACACGTACAAGGTGAGAGGCGGCACCTTACTACGTAGAAAGGTTGTACCTTGCTACGTAGAGGGGTTGCACCTCATACGTTAGGAGTGATGTGTAACTTGTTTGTACCTGGGTATAAGAATGTATCCCTGGGGCAGTGTCTTGGTCCGGCCGAGGGGGCAGTGGAAAGTCTCGCCACTGACTGAGCCGAGTCCATTGACCGGGGGCACATACTCGTAGTATGTCCTGTAGAGTAAAAATCTAGAGGGAACTATTATTGTGTCCAATATGGCAATAAACCTGGCCGACGTGCCTTCGTACCTTACCAGACTCTGTGGTCACTGGGGGTTCTCTTGGGGTCTGCTGTGTCAGCTGTCTGCGCAGAGCTGGGGCAGCACACAGAGGGAACACATGCACACAGCCGAGAGATATCAACACTGAGCAGAGAGGGCACCACACTGGTAGGCATCTGACAACACTGGTGACCCTGACCACTGATCTGGTGAGTAAGCGAGCTGTCTGCTGTAGGAATTGCGATCTAACATGGCAGAAAACCTCGAGCTAGGGAACCCCCTGATCCCCTCCCTTATGATCCCCACGGAGTTTGATAACTCTTGGACTCGCTGGATTGCCAGTAAAGGGGGTCCATATGAATTTAAAAAAGAGAGTGGGGAGACATCGACTGGCATATGTAGAGCGACAGTAGTAACCAAAGCTCTGAAAAACAGTAATAAAAGTTAAAAAGCAAGAATTTTGCAACTTATGTCTATGGCAGTAAGATGGCTTAGACAGCAGGCTGGCCAAATAAGTAACAGAAAAAACAGGGGAAGCAGAAGAGGCAACCCGGGCAGTCGAGCACTGGAAAGCCCAAGCTCTTTTAGCCGGGCAACAGGCAGTCCAGACTCATGATATGCTCGAGCAAGTAAAGCAGGAAAATAAAAAATTGGAGACAGCTGTAGAAAACCTGCAGAAGCAAAAAGTGCCTTCCCCTGGTGTTCAACATACCTCAAGTGCTGTTACGGTGCCTGAGGAATGGGGACAGAAATGGAAACAGGTGGCTCTTGCCAAATTAAAAGATGGAACATGAGACAGTTGGGATGGGCATTGCAATGGGGACATCTGGAATGACCCTGTTGACCCATCCTTTCTTGACCCATGTGCAGGGGCTATCACACGGCAACCGCCACCTTATCATGTGAGCCAGGTTCTGGGCAAGTCCTCCCCAAAACCTAGATCAATTCCAATAAAAACAGGAGAAATGGGTGATAATGGGACAGAAAGCCCCACTGAAAATCCTATTCCCCACTTTACCCTTGATGCTACCCCACATACAGATAGTCCCCTGCATTAAAGTTATGGAATGAGGTGGGAACTACAACAAAAAAATGAACTGATCATTTAAGGGAGCCATGGCCCTGCCGTAACTATGCAGAAAGGGAAAGGAATCAGGAACATAAAAGTACATATACCCCTCATCCACCACGCGTGAGTGGCTTAACAGCCAGGCTCGACGCTTTAAAGATGAATAAACTAACTGCATTAGCCGGAGCTGTTGGACCTCCCACCTCTGAAAATTTCAATGAGTTTATGGCATGGCTCCATAAAGGCTCGCAGTTACTCAAAGCAGTAGGAATTGACATGTTGCAGGAACTAATTTTGGTGCAAACCCTTTTGGGACCCCTGAACTGTCATACCCTCAGTTTTGATGATGATGTGGCACAAATGTTTAAACGCGTGGCTCAGAAGCACTTTAAGTTATCCAGTGAGTTGGCAGCCCTTAAACGAATTGCAAGATTGCTAGGGGAAGCTCCGGCCAAGCTGGCAGACAGGATTCAAACTTATACTAGATTAACAGCAGGGCTTGCTAACTTGGAAGATTTGAAGCAGCTTGTTCTGGAGGCGCTGCCTCCCGGTGTGTTAGACTGGATGAATGCTTGGTGTGAGAATGGAGGTAAAGAGGTACCTTGGGACGAATGGATTGCAAAGGTAGAGACGGCAGTGAAGCAGCAGGAAGGAACTCCTGTACTCAGTTAGGACAGTGGAAAAGAGAGGGTCCCAGATACTCTCCCCCGTGGTCGTGGCCGGGATTGGAGAGGTCGTGGACTAAACAGGTGGAGGTAATAGAGACAGTGCGTGTCTTCTGGAGTTCTAAAACAGGAAAACTTGAACCTGAAAGGGGAGATTGAGAGGCTGCAGGCACAGCTGCAGGCATGTATGATTGGCAAGGAGTCTCAACAGGAAAAAGATAAGATAGTGACGAAGGTAGCTAGGGTGACGGTCCTGACATCAGGATTAAACGACCCAATCGCTACGGATACAGTGGCATAGGACAGCTCGGAATGCATTTTTCAGCAACCCATACCAATAGATGTCGGAGGCGCCCCCATTTAAGCATTTGAGTCAGGGAGGGGCTAGTAGATTTTTTATTGGATACGGGGGCTGGAATTCCTATAGTAAAAGATGACTTCAATGCACATCCAGTTGGAGAGTCGGTGCAAATACAGGGAATATCTGGAACTAACCCAACGTATAATGTTAAAACCCTTCCCCTCCAGTTTGGGATGCATACCGTTCACGAGAAGTGCGCTATTGCAGGGAGAGAGAATCTAATTGGAGCAGAAACTATTAAACGACTGGGATTAATCTTGGATTTTCCAAACGTGTACTAGACAAACTCTCACTGTAACGCAAGACACAAACGATACTAATCTGATCTCTATGGGATTGGCTACACAGACGGTAAAAGCAATAAAGCCTAAACAACCCCCTCCCGCACCAAAAGGCTGGGAGAGCTGGTGGACTGAAATTCAAACCGTCTGGGCAGCGGACTCCCTAGACACGGGCAAAATGCAGACCTCTGTGACATTAGAGGGAGACACACCTCCATTCATAAAACAATACCCAATACCCCGGGAAGCAAAAGAATCACTAAGGCAAGTGATAACAGAATTGGAAAAACGAAACTTAATCAGAAGGTGTTCAGCACATAACGCGGCACCAGTTTGGCCAGTTAAAAAACCTGATGGAACATGGAGGTTAACTATTGACTATCGGGGGCTAAACAAAACTGCCAAGCGGGGGGCACCCGTAGTGGCAGCTTATCCTGAACTGTTGGATGTGGTAACCCCTGGCATGAAGTGCTTCTCAGTCCTTGATGTGGCAAATGGCTTTTGGAGTTTACCCTTAGATCCAGAGTCTCAGTATCGACCATCTTTTGTATTTCAAGCTATGCAATATTGCTGGAATGTTTTGCCAATGGGGTACTGTGACGCAGCAACAAGCTTCCATACTGTAGAGAGAAATATGCTGGAGAAAGAGAGGCTACTACAAATGGGAAGAATTGTTCAGTATGCAGATGACATTTTAATAGTCAGTAAAACAGAGCAGGAACATGAAGAGTTAATGCGGCAGCTGCTAACTAGCTGCCAAGCTTATGGCTTAAAACGTAACCCCTCTAAGTCTCAGATTAAACAGAGAGAAGTGAAGTGCAGTATCTGGGAATTCAGCTCAGTTCGGAGGGAAGGTCTGTGGATAAGGAAAGAAAAAAATGCATTGTTAACCTGCCTATGCCAGTAGACACCAAATCTTTGCAGTCCTTTTTGGGATTCACTAACTTTTGCAGAGAATTTATGGTTGGATATGCAGAAAAGGCAGGTCCCCTGTATGAGGTACTAAAAAGACCACAGTGGAGCTGGACAGAGGAGGCAACTAATGCATGGAAAAGTCTAAAACAGGGATTAATCGAGGCACGTACCTTGGCCGCCCCTAACAATGATTTCCCCTTTATACTGTATCCTAGTGTTAAGAATTTCTGTATCGTTAGCAGGCTTATCCAGGATACGGGTGCTGGGGAAAGACCCCTTGCATATTATAGCAGGGCTCTAACTAGTCCAGAGAGTAAACTGGGGGTTTGTGAGCAAACTGCCCTTGCTGCTTACTGGACACTACAAAGATCCCAGGAAATTGTTGGAGCAAGCAAGGTGATTGTAAAAAGTCACCATGCCTGGGGAAGTTACTCAGTCAGGAAAACCTGCCTAAAGGACACATGAGAGTTGATAGAGCCATTCAGTGGGTCTTTGCTCTCATGTCAGAGAATGTTCAATTAGTTCCACTAAAAGAACCAGAGACATCTGTATGGGGGTTGACTGTAAATGGTCAGGAACATGTATGTGAGCCTCAAAGGGAAGCGAAGGCACATCCTGTGTTTAAGGCAGCCTCAACTGACCAAGTGATTGGGAAAACCATTTGGTTTGTGGACGGTAGCTCATACTACGAGGAAGGAGAACGAGTCACCGGCTTTGCAGGGATTTGTTTAAATGGGAAGGAACTGAGCAGCAAGTCCTTCCAGTATAAATTGGCTAAAGGAGGAACACAGGCTGCAGAGCTGTCAGCGGTTTTGGAAGCAAGCAATCTGAGCTTGTAATAGGAACTGACTCTGATTATGTGTATAAAGGCACCACTATTTACCTCCCATGGTGGCAAAGTATAGGGTTTACAGGAACCGATGGTTCGGAAATTAAGCACAAAACCCTATGGCAGCAAATAGAAACATTAACAAGACATTATACAAAAATCCGAACGGTTAAAATAAAAGCCCATAGGAAAAAAGGGCCCTTGCAGTGGGGAAATGAACAAGCAGATACACTGGGTAAGGAGGCAGCCCTTACTGTCACACTGTGGGAACCAATGCCTGTGGCGGTAACCACTAGAGCACAGGCAAAATTAAAACAGGAAAATGAAGCAAACCACCAGAAAGAGGTACAGGGTTTACAAGAACTTCAGGCAAAAGATGATTCAATACAGCAATGGATAATTGAATGCCCCTCACAGTGATGGGGTGTCCCCTTAAAGAGGGAGAGCTTATCTTGGCTAAACCAGAGAATGACTGGGTTCTGGTAATCCCACAACAAATAAAGTACCTTCTGTCAAGATGGGTACACAAGTCACTTGTGAGAGGTCATCCAAAACTCAAGGAGGCACTTGAAAAGCTTAAACTGGGATGGTGGCCGGAAATGAGAGAGGATTTGAAGTTGTATATTCATGGCTGTTTAACATGTGCTAAGCAGGATCTGGCTAGATGGAAAAGACGAGGATAATTAATGCATCAAGCCTTAAAGGGACCCCTGCAACGATTACAGGTGGATTTTGTGAGGCCCCTACCTATTACCCCCAGAAAACATAGATTTTTGTTCGTAATTGTAGATAGCTTCAGTAAGTGGGTAGAAGCATTTCCTACCAAACAGGAGGCTAGTTGGACTGCAGCAAAAGTATTAGTAACTGAGATTTTTCCACAGTGGGGGCTGCCACATAGCATTGATTCTGATAATGGCCCGGCTTTTATAGGACAGGTGTATCGTGATATGGGTACCTGGGCTGGTATTCCCCTACCGCTACACAGTCCCTACCACCCACAAGCAGGGGGACAGGTGGAAAGGATGAATAAATCTCTAAACCTTGAACTGTCTAAAGTATGTAATGACTTAGGAACAAACTGGGACGTGGTACTCCCATGGGTCCTTATGAGGATCCGTAGCCGGCCGAACCGCATGACAAGATTTAGCCCATATGAAATTCTTTTTGGAAGACCAATGCCAGGTTGGGAAAATTTATTGTATCCCCCAGAATGGGAAACTCTTACAGCATTGGCCACCACAACTTGGACGAATAGCTATAAGTATTGGTTGGGTACTGTCCAGGGAGTGGCTGCAGCACTGCAACCAATGGAACAACAAAAAATGAGTCAGGCATTTGATGGACATAGTGACATCAAACAATGGAAAATCGGAGATCAGCTGATGGCCAAAGTAGAACCGCCTCCCAAGAAAAAGTTTCCTAAGAAAGTATCAGAGGGGTAGCTGTGTTAGTCTGGATCTGTAAAAGCAGCAAAGAATCCTGTGGCACCTTATAGACTAACAGAGGTTTTGGAGCATGAGCTCTCGTAGGTGAATAGGTAATGCATCTGACGAAGCAGGTATTCGCCTACGAAAGCTCATGCTCCAAAACCTCTGTTAGTCTATAAGGTGCCACGGGATTCTTTGCTGCTCTTCCTAAGAAAGAATGGTCTGGGCCGTGGCCCATTTTAGATAAATTGGGGCCCTGCCTGTACTTGGTCGACATAGACGAACAGCCACGATGGAAGCATGCCATGCAATTAAAGGAATATCAGGGTTAAATATGCATGTTACATGTCTGTGCTTGCTTTACAGAAAAATACACAGGATAAGCGAAAAAGGTAAGTACCATGGAAACCTTCCAATTAAACAACGGAAGTTTTACAAGCTTTAATCTTAGAGCTCCATCTGCACCCCGCTTATTGTTGTATGTTGCTTGGGGGCAATTGAAACGCTTTGAATTGTCCAGACCTTATCTGGTCCGACAATTAAGTGCAAGAGGCCAGTTTACTTGGGGTATTGGTAATATGATCACCATCTGGTGGAACAACAAGGACACTTCCATCTGGATACTGGACCAAGTAGGAAAACAGCCATTGTGGATGTTAGGGCCAGGCATCTCGTGGATTAATAATGTACCCACTGCCCCTTTAGGAACAAGGTTCCTGTTCTTAAATTCACTAAGTGATCAGATCATACTGGCTTTGTTAGATAGGGATTATACCCAGGAGGAGCCAGTGGAAAAGAAACAGAAGCGGCTGATGTAAATGGTCCTATATTAGATACTATGGCTATGAAGTATTGTTGCTATAAAAACAAAACAAAACAAAACAAAACCCTAACACCACCTTTCGTGTACCCATAAGAGAGAGGCGAGTGTTGCTCTGTATTTTTACAGGTTAAGATGCCTGCCAGGGTCCATATTCATGTTGGCGTTTTGGTGATAGCCCAAGACTCAAAGGGACTGGTCGTCAGGCTCAGTCAAACACATTCGGTTACCAGGACCTTCTGGATCGAGACAGCAAATAACTCTGATGGATGGGAGATAGCAAGTCAGCAGCACCCTATGGGGACTGTGTTAAAGTTGGTGTGTGAAACTGAGGGAAAGCGACAAATGGAAAACATCCTCAGGGTGTCGCCCTTTGCAATTCTGATGGCGTGGGGATGGACAGTTAAGAACGGTAGCCAAACTCAACGTGTTCCCGTCCCAGAGCTTGAGAATGCGCAAAGACGAATTGAAAAGGAACTGACCTTAAGTAAAGAGACACAAGGGGAGTATGCATGTTGTTGGAAGGTTGATGTTGTTGTTAATTGTAAACCCATTGATATTACTGCCCTTCCTCATCCAACTTCCGACAACGTTTTTCCCGGTATTGCACCACAACACCATGAACATAATATAAACAAGGAAAGGAAGCGAGCAACTCCGGATATGGAGCGCGCTCTAGTGGCACCAAAGCAAATTATGGAGGGATATCTTACAGGAATGCTGGGGGAGGATCTTACTCTAACATGCATTATACAACCACACCTGCTTGAGACCAATACAGTCTATTTGGATTGGTTTCGAGCAATACACCCAGTAATCAGTTACACTGAAGGACAGGGAAAAACATATGGGGACTGGCTAAGTAGGGTGGAATTTACAAATGTGCAAAATAAGTGGAGTCCATCAATCCGCATTCGCAATATACAACTAAGAGATGCAGATACATACACAGGGACTTGGTCTATAACCCCAAGTACCAGTAAATGCATTTACCATGTGCACGTCTGTAAGGATGCCTGTCCCACAACAGCCCCCACGCCACCTCCTTCCATTCCTCCACACACTGAAAGGATGCCCAATTACACAACCATGGCCTATATCAGGGATCTTCCTACATCCCACTGCGGAATATATGGTGGAGAATGTAGGATGGCTTTACATGCTACTAAAACTGGATTTTGCAGGTATGGCCATGCCAGAGCAATGTCCCAGCCATTATAAGAATTGGTTTAACTCTGAAATGCAGATGCAGTTACAACTCTGGAAGGGCTCTCAAATTATCCCACAACAGAATAGAGACAGAAGAGATATATTGGGAAGAGCGCTGGGAGGTTCTAGCCTTGGCATGTCCCTGTGGAACTCGGCAGATACTGAAAATCTTAATTTGAAAATCAACACCATGGTGGATGGAATAGGCAAGGCAGTTAAACAGGGGGAGGTATTAGTAGTCTACTACCCGGACCAGCATGCAATCACTATTGATAATATGCATTTAATTGCGCAAGGGTTTAAACACCTAAATGCTGCCATTTTGTCTCTTATCAACATATACAAAACAATGATGTGTCACTGGCAGTGGCCTATGGCAATAGGGTAACAGAGATAGTACAGCAAAGTTTTCCACAGCTGCAGCTTCAAAATTGGCCACGTATCTTAGACCACGGAGCCATCATAGAACAAATACAATAACAGGGCATAACCCATACAGTGCCTATCTCTCTACAATTTGCTAAATTTGATAAGATTCCAAGAGGGGATCAGGAGGAGGGTACAAGCGTACACCTCATGATGGCAGTGCCTAGATGGGAACAAGAGCCAGTTAAGCTATACTACGCGAACAGTGTGGGGACGCTGGTAAACAAGACATATGTGCAACACGACCCCACTGTGCGCCTGCTGGCTGAAACTGGCTCAGAAATCAATCAGGCGTGTTGCACAAAACATAATGGACGGTGGCTGTGTGAGTGCTATGCCAAAACTGACATTAATGCCCCCAGGAAAGGCTGGGCACGACTAGTACAAAAGGAATTGGTTTCTGAGGTAGTGCGAATTCAGGACATGGCCTCTGCCACAGGATAGCACAATTTCTCCATAGATGGCAATGTCTGCTCCACAAGTGAGGCAGGATTCTGTGTGCCTGTGACAAGCACTATTCAAATAGGAGCCCATGCCTTTTGGCCCACAAGAAAGGGTAATGCTGTCACTGAAACGGTCATCCTACATGAACGCCTACAAAACTTATTAATTGATCTGTTCCCCCCTCGTGAAATTTTTACAACTAGGTATACATGAATTAGTAGCAAGAACTAAGGAATCCCTAATACCTATAACCCAATTGATCCAACAGCAAATAAGTGAAACTGATATGGCGCAAAGAGAGGTGGAAACACCCTGGTGGGCAATCCCAGAGGATATGACTTTACATCCAGTGGTCTGCACTCTGAACGTACTCCTAATGGGGATCCAGGCCCTAACTGTTATGGTTTTAATAGGAATGTGCTGCTATATGATCCGTCAAACAAAGAAAGCTAAGCTACAAGGTCGAGTAAATAAGGGAATGGAAATGGCAATCAACACTGCTGTGGTGCACCCGAACAATCATTTCCTAGAATGAGGAGTCAAGGCACACTGACTAACAAATATGTTATGACAAAATACACACACACGTACATTACAAATATATAGAACATATATTCCATAAGTTACATTTATATCCTTGGTACAGTTTCTATATCCCCACGAAGCCCTCAGTAAGAAAACAGATAGGCTACTGCCCCCTGCATACGTATGCTCCCCGGGCCTAACATTCCCAGGCCCACTATAAGGGACTAAAAAATAATTGGATAATAAAATCTATCAGTCATACGAGAGAATGTGCAGACTAGAAAGACAGATGAGGCATTAGTGTATGGATGGTAAAATAAGGTAACCACATAACAGTGTTTAGCCCACTGGGTTATCCTTAGTCCATGCATTATGCTTTTCCGGGACGACAGGTAAACATCCTCCACATAAAAAGTGGGGGAGTGTAGTAAGTGAAGGCCCTGATAAAGGCCCTGCATGAGGCCTGAGCTAAAGTAATGGTAAAGACTTTGCTATCATAAACCAAAGTTAAGCGGTGAGCAAGAGGCAGGCCCTGCTCCCAGAAGCTGGCAAGAAAAGGGCTGATGTTGCATAAACATATATCCACCTAGTGTATTAAAGTGTAAACATGGTACCAGAACACCCTATGCTGGAACATTCCACAGATAACAAGGAACAGGCTGACCCATCCCAATGACAAGGCCAAAAGGGAAAATGACGGATAGAGTTGTTTTGTTCAAATCAACACGTAGAAGGTGAGAGGTGACACCTTACTATGTAGAAGGATTGTACCTTGCTACGTAGAGGGGTTGCACCTCATACATCAGGAGTGATGTGTAACTTGTTTGTACCTGGGTATAAGAATGTATCCCTGGGGCGGTGTCTTGGTCTGGCCGAGGGGGCAGTGGAAAGTCCCGCCACTGACTGAGCTGAGTCCATTGACCGGGGGCACATACTCGTAGTATGTCCTGTAGAGTAACAATCTAGAGGGAACTATTAATGTGTCCAATACGGCAATAGACCTGGCCGACAGGCCTTCGTACCTTACCAGACTCTGTGGTCATTGGGGGTTCTCTTGGGGTCTGCTGTGTCAGCTGTCTGCGCAGAGCTGGGACAGCCCACACAGGAAACACACGCACACAGCCGAGAAATATCAACACTGAACAGAGCAGAGCACCACACCGGTAGGCATCTGACAACACAAAGGACTGGCTTGGATGACCTCTCGTCCCTTCCAGTTCTATAATTCTATGAACGAAAGGCCAGTGAAAAGCAGAATCAAAGGAGGCACTCTGGGGGATTCTCCCTGTCACTCTTCCCAAGGCAGCTCTCTCAGGTTTACAAAGCTGTTTGATGCTCCAGCCTTTATACAGTCTCTCCTGGCAGTGCCCCCTTTCATCAGCAGGGCCTAGTTTTAGCCTTTGGGAAGTGTGACCCCGGGGGCTCTGAGATTCGGCCTTCTTGCCGCAGCACATCTTGTTTCTTTCTGTGGCTACCCAGTGAGTCAAAATGAGTAGATACTCCTGACAGAGACTGTGAACATAAGAACATAAGGGCTGCCCACTGCATCAGACCAATGGTCCATCTAGCTCAGTGGCCAATGCCAGGTGCTTCAGAGGGAATGAACAGAACAGGTAATCATCAAATGATCCACCTCGTCACCTATTCCCAGCTTCTGCGAAACAGAAGCTGGAGACACCATCCCTGCCCATCCTGCCTGTGACACTGGCAGATGAGGTGTTAGCTCTTGCAAAAGACCCCATGTCTTCATTGAACAGGGACAAACGCACAGTTGGAATCAGTCTGACTCACCTGTGTTAGTATTAGATATTAGGATTATAAGAATGCTTTTACACTTTATTGAATGCTTTATTGAGTTGCTGCCTGAGTTAATATCTAACTAGTTGCATTGTGAGGCTCTGTGGCTATGTAAATCACGAGACAGGAGAGAGACTTTACCTAGGTGAAGTGCTGACTGGCAACCGAATGCATCAACACCAGATAGACTATTATGCGATGTTAAAGACAACAAAAGGCTGTTGTTGTGCTCTTGACTTCCCATTAGCTGAGTTTGCAGCTCAGAGCACATGGCAGGAAGGGGACAAAAAACCCCATACAGAAGGAACTGATTATCTGTATGCTGCTTGGACTCTGCGGGGGGGCGGGCAAAGTTTCTAGGCATAAGCAAGGCATCCCCAGCTGACTAGCCTGGGTTAGTCCTAAGGAAGATATAGGGGTTCCTTATTATAGAAGCTTCTATTACCTTTTGAAATTTAAGACTGTAACTTATCTGCATCTATAGGATCACCTGCTTTAACTTCGTAAACTCTCATTTCCTTTTAAATAAGTCTTAACACAGGTTATTACAGGACTGGCTACAAGTATTGTCTTTGTTGTGAGATCTGGGGCCACGTCTACACTACAGGATAATATCGAATTAGCTAAAATTGGTTTTATAAAACTGATATTATAAATTCGATTTCATGCGGCCACACTAGGCACAGTAATTCGGCGTTGTGCGTCCATGCTCCTAGGCTAACGTCGATTTCTGAAGCGTTGCATTGTGGGTAGCACTTCCGTAGCTATCCCATAGTTCCCGCAGTCTCCCCCGCCCCTTGGAATTCAGGGTTGAATCTTAATTGTCGCGGGGGGTTCTGGGTAAATGTCGTCAGTCATTCCTTCCTCTGGGAAAACATCAGCTGACAATCCTTTCGCGCCATTTTTCCCTGGATTGCCCTGGCAGACGCCATAGCACGGCAACCATGGAGCCCGTTCAGCTTTTTTTTTTCCGGCACCATATGTGTACTGGATGCCGCGGAGAGAGAGGTGATACTCCAGCGCTACACAGCAGCATTCACTTGCTTTTGCAATGATAGCAGATACGGTTACTGGTTGTTCTGTACCATCTATTGCCAGAGTAAACTGGCAATGAGATGACGGTTATCTCTCCCTCTCTGTACTGTCTGCTGCTATCATGAGTGCCCCTGGCTGAAAATTTTTGAAAGCAAAATTGGGATTGACTCACTTGGGACTGAGTCAATCCCTCCCTTATGGTTTCTAAAAATAGAGTCTGTCCTGCCTAGAATAAGAGGCAAGTGTATTAGAGAACCAGTGTATCAGAGAGCACAGCTGCTCCGTGTCAGTATTCACGGGGGGTGCCCCTGCAACAACCGCACCCATTGCTTCCCTCCTCCCCCAACCTTCCTGGGCTACCGTGGCAGTGTCCCCCCCCCACATTTGTGTCATGAAGTTATAAAGAATGCAGGAAAAAGAAACAGAGACTTGGAGGCAGCCTCCCGGGGCTATGACAGTCCAGGCAGTACAGAATCTTTTCTTTACACTGGAAAGGGAGGGGGGGGCTGAAGCCCCCACTTGCTATGATGAAGATGCTTATTAGCCGTTCTGTCCTATCTACTGGCAGTAACCAGGAATCATTCCCTCATGATATTGAGCAATTATCAGGCATGGGGTTCTTGAGGATGGTGGGCAGTCCTACAGCACCGTCTACCACCGGGGACGGGGAGAGGGAGAGGAGCGGATACTGCTCTTCACTGCTGTAGCATCGCGTCTACCAGCAGCATTCAGTACACATAGGGTGACATTGAAAGTAGTCAAGGAATGATTTCTTTCCCTTTTCTTTCATGTGGTGGTGGAAAGAAACTGAGAAGCTGTTCCCTGAACCACGCCAGACACTGTGTTTAAACCTACAGCTCAGCCAAGAATGCAAATACTTTTCAGAGACTGCGGGGACTGTGGGATAGCTGGAGTCCTCAGTACCCCCTCCCTCCCTCCATGAGAGTCCATTTGAGTCTCTGGCTTCCCGTTACACTTGTCACGCAGCGCTGTGCATCCTGGAGTTTTTTTTCCAAACGCTTTGGCATTTTGTGTTCTGTAACGGAGCTCTGATACAACAGATTTGTCTCCCCATACAGCGATCAGGTCTAGTATCTCCCGTACGGTCCATGCATGCTGGAGCTCTTTTTGGATTTGAGACTGCATCGCCACCCATGCTGATCAGAGCTCCATGCTGGGCAAGCAGGAAATGTAATTCAAAAGTTCACGGGGCTTTTCCTGTTTACCTGCCCGCTGCATCCAAGTTCAGATTGCTGACCAGAGCGGTCAGTGGTGCACTGTGGGATACCGCCCGGAGGCCAATAACGTCGATTTCCGTCCACACTAACCGTACTCCGAATTGTTAATATCAAATTTAGCGCTACTCCTCTCATCGGGCTGGAGTACAGAAATCGATTTAAAGAGCCCTTTATATCGATATAAAGGGCATTGTAGTGTGGACGGGTACAGCGTTAAATCAATTTAACGCTCTTTAAATCGATTTAAACGCGTAGTGTAGACCAGGCTTAAGATTCAATTGACCTCAGTAAGTGACTGGTCCTTTGGGACAAGGTCAGGCTTGACAAAGCCCTGGCTGGGACGATTTAGTTGAGGACTGGTCCTGCTTTGAGCAGGGGGTTGGACTAGATACCTCCTAAGGTTCCTTCCAACCCTCATATTCTATGATTCTATGACTGGCAGTAACCTGAACATTGCTGTGATTTGTAGGGTAAGGCAGTGGTTCTCAACCAGGGGTCCTGGGCCAGCTGGGGGCCACTAGCAGGTTTCAGGGTGGGCACCAAGCAAGGCCAGAATTAGACTCACTGAGGCCCAGGGCAGAAAGCTTAAGTCCCAGCACATGGGGCTGAAGTCCAGGGCCTTTTGAAGCCAAAGGCTAAGCAATGTAGATTTGTGGGGCCCCTGTGACATGGTACCCCGAGAGAGGAAGAAAGTGCCCGGAGGACTCAGCCAGAAGGTTGAGCCCTGACACACTACTGGCTTACAGGGTCTCTACCAGTCAGGAAGGGCTAGCAGCAAGGGAAGGCTGGCAACTGATGTTTGGAGGGGTGAAGAGGTTTGGGGTATGGTGGGGGAAGAAGCGTCTGGGACTGGATAATCTGGGGCTGGTCAGTCTCCATAGAGGACACTTGCTCCTCCTGTGCCCTTTCCATACCCTCTTGTGAGTAGAGAATGACCACCCTGTCCCCACCCCCACAGGCAGCCGTGTATCAGGACTCTCCCAAGTTGCACCCACTAACTCTCTTCCCATTTGGGGGAGAGCTCGGGGCAATAAATTACCACCAAGATGAACCCAGCTGGCTGCTGCCTGTTCTGGTGCCACAGGGGCCTCTGGAGGGTGAAAGACAGAACTGTAGCACTTCTCAGGCAGAATGTATCTTCTTCAAGCCAAAAAAAGGAAATTCTGCGCTGGACGTGAATTCTGTGCATACGCAGTGGTGCAGAATTCCCACATGAGTAACTCACACCTGGCACAAACATAACCTACTCACTCCCATCTCTTCTCCCTATGGGTCGAGTCCCAGAGCTGCTGCTGTCATTAATGCACACAGGCTTTCACTCCCATTAGTGCTAGCAAGACCCAATCCAGTGACAGGACTGAACCCTTATTTTCCTATCACATGGGAGAGTCTCAGCTGAGGGGGAGGTGAGATGGGGAGGGGGTACAAAGGGGAAAGTTGTTGTACCTATGTTGGTCCCAGGATAGCAAAAAGGCTTTCACTCCCGTTAGTGCTGGCAAGACCCAATGCAGTGACAGGACTGAACTCTTATTTGAGATGGGGAGGGGGTACAGAGGGGAAAGTTGTTGTACCCATGTTGGTCCCAGGATAGCAAAAAGGTATTTTTAATTGGTTCTAAAAAAATTACCTCTCCCATCTCGTCTCTCCAAGAGATCTGAAAGTGGCAGAAGGAGAAAACAGGAAGACAGAGCTCAGGACTCTAAACCAAACATTTCAAACCCCTGGAAGAAACATTTCCCTTCTGCCCCTGGTATGTTTGTATCCTATATGAGGGACCACCCCATTCCCCTCACAGGAGCAAAGGGAGACTGCAGCCAGCTCCAGACGGTCTTTCCCAATCCTGGGATGTTTCTTGTGACAAAGTTTGTGTGTGGTGGGTGCACGGGTTGGGTACAGCTGGACCGATCTGCAGATTGGAAAGTCAGGGCACCTCTAGCACAGCTTGGAGGCTGTGGGCAGGGAGAGGAGTTCTCGAGCTGGGCCTCTGTTCTCTCTAGGTCCCATAGCACATGGCTCTGCCAGCATGAAGTGGGTCCATCACTGCAGTGGAAGATTGGGGTAGTGTCTGAGATCAGGGTGAGAATTGGAGGGGGGTCCATGCTCAAGAATGGGGGATGGAATTCACCTCCCCACCCCTCTGCAGAGCTCAGCAACTAGGGCCTTACGCAGTGAAGTGAATTTTACTCTGGGTGATTTTGAGTCAGTCACGGAAAGATCCTTGTGCCTTAGGTTCCACACTGGCCACAGGACTTTACTAGTTCTCCCTCCCCAGATGGCCGGGGGCAGCCAGGGATAATTAGTGGGTTATGGCAATTAGAAGATGAAAATTCACTAAGAACAATGATATTTGTGTGTTTATTATTAAATCCCCAGACACCCACCAATCCCCCACCTCCTTCCGATGAGCAATAAATATCTAAGGGACTCAGCTACTGATCCTGAAGTCAGTTCCTGCCCTTCTCCACTTTCTAAAGCAGCACTTTTAACAACAAGGCAGGGAAACATGTAAATACTTTGAACCAAATTCCAGGAGCTGCTGAGCATGGAGAAGTTAAAATGAAACCAAGGTTCCATCTCTCTAAGGACCTGGCCCCTAGTGCAAAATAACAGACACTCCCCAGAAGTCTGAAGTGGCCACTTCATAACTCACAAAATTTTATTAATCTGTTCATTTCTAGGAATTACCAATAAGAGAAACACCCAGTGATTGTGATATCCTGAGGAAAAGATCTCATGTGTCTTTAGATCATACCAATTTGTAACCTGGAACTTTCTACACTAAAATGCCTAATTCGTAGCCCTACGATGATTGCCTGGTATCACTACCGGGCATGTCATAAACAGATAAGAAAAGTTAATAGCACAGAAGTATTTTATATCTCTTTGACTATAAAGGGTTAACAAGTTCAGTAAGCCTGGCTGTCACCTGACCCGAGAACCAATCAGGAGACAGGATACTTTCAAATCTTGAGGGAGGGAAGTTTCTGTGTGTGCTGTTAGTTTTTGGTGGTTGTTCACTCTGGGGGCTCAGAGGGACCAGACGTGCAACCAGGTTTCTCTCCAATCTCCCTGATACAGGTTCTTATAGATTTCAAAATCGTGAGTACTAGATAGATAAAGCGAGTTAGGCTTATGTCTATTTTCTTTATTTGCAAATGTGCACTTGGCTGGAAGGAGTTTAATTGTGTATTTGGCTGAAAGGAGTTCAAATTTGTATTTTTACTGAAAGGATTTTAATTTGGTACTTGTATACTTAGGCTAGGAGGGTATTCCCAGTGTCTATAGCTGAAAGACTCTGTACCTATTCCATTTTAAATTTATAAAGATAAGTTTTACTGTTTTTCTCTCTTTAATTAAAAGTTTTTCATGTTTAAGAACCTGATTTTTTTTTTTTTATATTCTGGTGTGAGACCCCAATGGACGGGGTCCGGATTCACCAGGAAATTGGTGGGGAGAAAGGAGGGAAGGGGGAGAGAGAGGCTAATTTCTCTCTGTGTCAAGATTACTTTCTCTCTCAGGAAGAGTCTGGGAGGGGGAAAGAGAAGGAGGGAGGAAGGTGAATTGTCCTCTGTTTTGAGATTCAAGGAGTTTGAATCACAGTGATCTTCCAGAGTAACCCAGGGAGGGGAAGCCTGGGAGAGGCAACGGTGGGGGAAAGGGTTTACTTTCCTTGTGTTAAGATCCAGAGGATCTGGGTGTGGGGGTTCCCCGGGTAAGGTTTTGGGGGAACCAGAGTGTACCAAGCACTGGAATTCCTGGTTGGTGGCAGTGCTACAAGTACTAAGCTGGTATTGAGCTTAGAGGAATTCATGCTGGTACCCCATCTTTGGACGCCAAGGTTCAGAGTGGGGAATTATACCATGACAGGGCAGAATTAAAGTTGGTGCCTTAGCTGTGAATTTCCATCCCCTAACATATTGCAATTGCTGTTAAGTGGGTTTCTCAAAATTCATTTTGTCTATTTCTTTCTTTTAATTTGAATAGATAGCGATATTTATTTTTAAGCCCTTTTTTCAATGTTTACAATTTCAATGTTCAGAGCTGTGGGAAGTTATGGGGGTTGTCAGACAACAATTATTTAATTACATTAACTGCTGAGATTCCAAAAGCCAAATCATATAACTGTTCACAGAGAAATTGTCAATGTCACAGGCAAAATATACAGTGTAAATATCCTTAAATCAAACTCCACTTTCTCCAGAAGCATTTCTGTATATTACCTATATAAATACTTTTTCATCTGTGTGTGTGTGTGTACAGTAAAATCAATATTTACTGCAATTTATTCATAAAAATCCAATCCTTTCAAGCGTAATTTTAAGTAATGAAGTACTTGAAATCTTTCACTTCCTAGACTGGAATGTTTCATTTCAGGATAATTACACCCTCCCTGTGATTTATTTCACTTTCAGTACCGTAGCCCCCTCGTGATATAGCTCCTGTCTGGGAGCTCTCCTGAAGCCAGTGGCATCATCATCAGAAGGTGACACACTGACACATGGGCAGACACACATGGGGGAGGGTGGAGGACAAGGCAACATGAAGCCTATTCAGGGCTGAAGATGGCCCATAAGAGCAAATGCCCTCTCAGCCTCTCCCACCTCCCAGAGTCAGTAACTCTGATAAATCGTTCCCTGAAATCTAAATAGCCCCAGTATGAGAGACAGTGATTAATGCAGGTACCTTAGGGGCTGCAGCACCAACCCCCTACCTGGACGAGGAGGATGAAGAATTTCAGTAGAAATAGGTTAGGCTGGGAGAGGGCAAAGCTGATGTGGGACTGGGAGCCACGCTGACCAAGAGGCAAGAACTCATGGAGGGGTTGGGAGAAGAAGTCAACAGGACTGAGTAGAGGCATTTCAGTGTATTTTCCCCATTAACCATTTTGCCATGTATTTAATTCAGAAACTTTTGATTCACATCTAAACACCCTGGAGCTAAGCTGGGTTGATACATTTCCACTTACACTGGTACAGTTTTAATTAGGTGCTTAATCAGATGCTCATGCAACACCAAGCAGTCAATAACGGGTGTGCTTTCATTCATTAACTTGACTGTGTGCTGTGCATCGCTTTTAAAAAAAGATGGTGTAAGGGAGTGTCAAAATTTTAGGCATTAAGAAATGGAAATTAGGTGTCAGTTCATTTCTCATGCGTTTAGCCCTTTTGCCCTAAAACGTGCATTTGACTCTTTGACGTTGCTTTATTTGACTCACCAGAAAATGCTGTAGGGAACCTGATCATTACAGCCGACCGTCACTAGGTACAGTTCTACCAGCTTTGGGCCAACATTCAAATGCTTCTGTTTGTTTAACTTTCATTCAGCTTTGCAATTCTTAGATCCCATTTAAAAACTGGAAGTGAAATAACCGAAGCAAGTTAAGAAGAGAGTGGCATCGGGCACAGGTGGGGGTAAAACAATAAATGGAAAGAACTGACAATGCAAAAAGGAGCATTACAAACTATCAGAGCCCCAGACCCCCGTCCAACTGAACCCACCCCAGCCAGGCATATCAAGCTGGGTCCCTGAAAAATCACCCAGCCCGTCTGGCAGTGAACGCTGCGTGTTCCAGGCAGAGCTACAGTGTGTGCGTCTGCTCTGCTGACGTGCTGCTTTGGTACGGAATGAACCACGGCCACAGGGAGCAGAGACATGGACTCCTACAAAACACATTCCCAGATACACCTCCAATGCCGCAACTCCCCACTGTCTGCCATCCCCTCCCCTACCTCCACATGGCCATTCTCAGCCTTTTGCTAACACTTCCTCCCAGCCTTCAGCACTATAAATAAATAAAACATGGTGTTACAAAAGGTAGATTGTGCCTGAGAAACCTGATCTGGATGTCAGTAAGATTTTTGATATAGTTCCACATGGGAAACTATTTGTTAAATTGGAGAAGATGGGGATTAATATGAGTACCGAAAGGTCAATAAAGAATTGGTTAAAGGGGAGTCTACAAGGGGGTCATATTGAACGGTGAGTTGTCAGGCTGGAGGGAGTTACTAGTGGAGTTCCTCAGATCAGTCTTGGGACCAATCTTACTCAACAGTTTTATTAGTGATCTTGGCACAAGAAGTGGGAGTGGGACACAAAGCCGGGAAGGATTGCCAATATGGAGGAGGACAGGAAAATCATACAAGAAAATCTGGATGTCCTTGAAAGCTGGAGTACCAGAAATGGGATGAAAATGAATAGTGCACAAATTCTAGTTGTTAGTCCCCAAGTGCATAATTTTGCAATAAGCTGGGGATTTATCAATTGGAAGTGACAGAGGAGGAGAAAGACCTGGGTGCATTGGTTGATCACAGGATAATTATGAGCTGCCAATGTGATGCAGCCGTGAAATAGGTTAATACAGTCCTGGGATACATCAGGTGAGGTATTTCCAGCACACACTTGAAAGCGTTAGTACTGTTATAAAAGGCAGCGATGAGACCTCATCTGAAATACACCTCTACCTTCTGCCCTTATAGTCTCTGAGTCTATAAACTGTGCTTTGTGTTGCACAGACACTGATGGAGATCAGGGCCCCATCGTGCAGCACATGGCAGAGAACCTGACTGAGATCAGCACCACCATTCTACTGGGCACTGCACAGACAGAGAGGAACAGTCTTTGCCCCAAAGAGATCACAATCCAAGGAGACAATCGGTAGGAGGAAAACAGAGAGGGGCTGTGACTTCCCCAAGGTCACCAAGCAGGTCAGGGACAGAGCCAGAAACAGACCCCGTTAACGCCAGAGCCACATCACCAGCAGCTTGGAAAGGTCCCCAGACCACATTGTATTAGGCTGCAGGAAGAGGTGATTTATCCATGGATGCACAGGCTGTCTTGGCAGGGCAGCTCAGCTGCGGTCCCTGCACACAGCTGGGTGTGTGTGTCATGGGTCAGGAGAAGTCAGTGTCCAGCCCTGTGGGGCTGTGCTCCTGGCTCATACCCCCGGCACTCACTGCTGCCCCTCCCTTACCAGCTGCACTGGTCAGCCAGCCCCAGGCCTCTGGGAGGTCACTGCCCCTCCTACTCCACCACTTCAAACCTTCAAACAGGGACATGGTGCACCAGGGTCAGAGTGCACTAGTGTAAATTCTGTCTGAACTAAGGGTTTGTTTGCACCAGTGCCTAAAACACCAGGGTGGCAGAGACCTTCAGTGCCCAAAACAGCAGTACGATGGGACTAGAACGGGGATCTAGTTCTAGCTCTGTCACAGACCTTGCACACATCAATGCTTCTCCTCCCAACTTTAGTCTCTTTACCCAGCTGCCCACTCACTGGGGTCTCCTCTCTCTCCAGAGCTGCTCCCCACTCAAATCTGTGTGTGTGTCAACAGAGATGAGCTAGTTCAGCTGTGGCATAGTCTTACAAGGGGGGCTGTGGAGTCTCTTTTTCTGGAAGTTGTTAAGAACAGGTAGGACAAATCTCTGTCAGAGATAATCTACATATACTTGGTCCTGCCTCGGCAGAGAGAGCTGGACTTGATGACAGCTTGAGGTCCTATCTAGCCCTATATTTCTAGGATGCTATGCAATAGATACGTATAAAACAACATACAGAGAAAAACCGCACGACAACATGATGTTGTTGTTTTTTGAATGGCCTGACAACAAAACAAAAAACTACATTGCACAGCATAAAATGACACAATACTAAAGAGAAGAAAGCAACACAATGCAAACTAACACACCTTAGGACAAAAGTACACAATGCAAAACAACAACTCAAACCAACATAACAGAGACACCAAACAAGCTGAGGCAAAACTACGCATCACAAAACTATGCAACACAACATGGTGCATCATAGTTCCAAAAGGCACCATGCAAAACAGCTCAGCGGAGAACAGGACACAGCACAAAAGAGAATTATTTCAATGTAGACCTGGAAGGGATCTTGAGAGGTCGTCTACTCCAGCCTCCTGTGAAGCGGCAGAACCAAGTATCCATAGACATTCCCACACTGGTGTTTCTCTAACCTGGTCTTAAAAACCTCCAGTGAAGGAAATTCCACAGTCTCCCTTGGAAGCCAATACGAGGCAAACACAGGCCAAACCAACACTGTACACACACAAGCTGGGCTTGTGGATAAGGGGAGAGGCAAGAACTGAAAAAATCTGGGTTCAGTTCCCAGTTTTGCCCCAGATTCTCCATGCAAACTTGAGCAAATTACTTCAGCTCTCTGAGCTTCAGTTTCCTCATCTGTAAAATTGAGAGTCGCCTCCCATCACTGGCCTATTTAGCCTTTGAGCTTTTTGTGGCAAGGCCCGTCCCTGTGGGCATGTTGACACTGCAGTCAGACACCGGCGGCTGGCCCGTTTCCGCTGACTTGGGCCCACACGGCTCAGGCTGTGGGGCTGTTTAATTGTGGTGTTGATGTTCCGGGTGGGGCTGCAGCCCAAGGTATGGCACCCTCCCACCTCGCAGGGTCCTACAGCCTGGCTCTAGCCCAAGCCCAGCCATCTACACTGCAATTAATCAGCCCCTTCGCCTGAGCCCTGTGAGCCTGAGTCACCTGGCATGGGCCAGCGGGGGGTTTTAACAGCAGGGTAGAGATACCCTTGGTGTTTTTTCCACACCTGTCACAATGGGGACCCTGATCTTCGTCAGTGTTTGTGCAGAGCCCTGCACAACAGGAAGCCTGATCTCAGTTGGGGACTCTGCAACTCCCAGCATTACAGGATCCTGATTTTGTTTAGGGCCCCTGCAGCCACTGGCAAAATGTGGGGGCAGGATCTCTGCCAGGGTCTGTGCAGTGCACAGTACAGTGGTGGGGTGTGATCTTTGTTAGAGTGCAGTGCCAGGCCCAAAGGAGACACAGATCTCAGTCGAAGTCTCCGAAGTGCCCAGAACAATGGAGGCAGCTGTTTGGGTCACAGTCATACACTGTCTGGCACAAGGGGGGCCGTGATCTCAGTGCAGGTCTCAGTTTTACCTGGCACAACAGTGGGGTCTGATCTCACCTGGGGTCTCTTCAGTGCCTGGTAAAACAGAGCCACGCTCAGTACGGTAAGAGCCCTGATCTCAGTCACACACCTGGAGAGAAAAGTGGGAAGATATTCGAGAATTTGATATCAGTAACTCAGAACTGAGGAGAAAATGGGGCACAAACTAAATATTTGCCAATATAAGGGACAAGCATCAACCTGTGGGGAGATTTTATGTCACCATTCAACAGTTCAAGAGAAAAGAGGGGAAATTGGAGGGGATTATACAGGGATATTGAATCAACAACAGGATGGGACGGATTCTTCCTGCCTCACACTCACAGGGCCAGGAGGGAGCCCTGGGCGATGTCTTTTCACAGGGGAAAGGAGCGGGGCTGGAGTCAGAAGGTCGCTGGCTGTGGGGAGGGGCTGGCAATGGGGTCTGGGAACGTGACTAGCAGGTGATGGGGGGGAGGGGAAGTAGCTGAACTAGGAAACCTGGGGCTGGGCCGTCTCCATGGGGGACACTTGCTCCCCCCTCCCCTTCCTGGCCCTTCCCACGCCCTGTTGCCAGCAGAGAAGGGCCCCCCCTGCCCAGCCCAGAGGTGTCCCTGTCTCAGGGCCCCCCCAGCCTCTGCCCATTCACCCTCTGTCCCGTTCAGAAATCACTGGGGGGAACCATTTCCCACCCACACAAGGACAAATCCCTGCAGGGGAAAATGGGGGAAACCCCCCAAACCTGAGATCTGAACTGGCCATTGGCGAAGGGGAGAGAAAATGGGGCACGATGGGGGAGGGGAACAGGGAACTTCTCAGGGGTTTGGGGGGGTCACCCTGGGTGTGGCTCGTTGCTCTCTAGGGAGAAAGGGGGCAGGACGGGAGGGGGGGGCAGCGGTAAATCCGAGGGGATCTCAGCCCCCCCCCCGCCATGTCCGGGCTGCACAGACATTTCCCCCCCGCCCCTTTCCCAGCCCCCCGCCCGGTCTCCCCCCCAGCCCCGCCCGGCCCCACGGGGGGTTAACGGGTCTCACCGGCACAAACCCTCCTGCTCCGCCCGGCCCCGCAGCTCCAGCCACCAGCAGCGGGTGACGCGGCCTCTGCGCACGCGGGACTCACCCCCTTCCCGATCTGCGCATGCCCAGAGCTCCAACGGCACAAACCCTTCTCCGGCCCGGGAGAGGCTCCAACGGCCCCGCGCGAGCCAGGCAGAGCCGCTGCAGCCCGCGCGCGCTTCCAACTCGGCTTCTTCCCTCCCACTCAACGTCACTTCCGGTCCCAGGAGAGTCAGGAACTACATCGGGCCGCTTCCCCTCTAACTAGCCCAGGTAAGGGAGGTCCCCGGGGCCAGTCTCACCCTCCCCCACCGCTCATCCTTTGCCCCACCCCCACCCCCAGCCGGTGCCTCTCAGACCCCCCGCCGCCTGTTCCCGGGGAGCGGCAGAGCTGCGGGGGCTTGTGACCTCCACGTAATAACCGCTCCCCCGGCAGGAGCGTGTCCGCCCCACGCGTGTCCCCGCCCCACCGCGCTGCCCTGCGGGCTGCAGGGCTGGAGCAGCCCCAGCGCTGCGCTCCCGGCCCCCGCCATGGCCCCGCTGCCGGCACAAAGGGGCGGCGGCGGGCCGGGTGGGGGCAGGAAGGGGCGGCTCCTCCCCGGGCCTGGCCCTGCCCCTGCCCCTGCCCCCGCCCCCGCCCCCGGGCCCCACGCAGGGGGGTTGGGACACGCGGGGACCCGCCTCAGCCCGGAGGGGGCTGGGGCCCCCAGGGGAAAAGCAGGGGCAGGGGCTGGGGCTGGGGCTGCTGAACCATCAGACTCAGGAGCCCTAGGCTGAGAATGCAGCTCCCCTCCCCGCCCCTGCAGACGGTGTCAGCTGGATCCCAGCCCTGCAGGGCCCAGGAAGGGGCTGGAGCAGCTGAGAGCGGGGGGTGGGGGGTGCGGAGGGTTGCAGGGCCCAGGAAGGGGCTGGAGGAGCCGGGAGTGGGGGATGATCTCAGGGCATTAATTCCTCCGTGCCCGGCCGGGGCGCCTTCTCCGGCTGCAGTGGGAGCAGGTCAGGTCGGGGTATTGGGGGGTTGCTGGTGGGTTCTGCTGGAGGGGGAGGGGCAGTAAATACTGACGAGGTGGCAACTTCTGGGGAATTAGGGCTGGAGGGGGCAGGGGATACCCTGGGTGAGGAAATTTGTGAAACAGGAAATAGAGAAACCAGCCCCCTGGGCAGGGCTGGGAAAACTGACCAGACTTCCAGTGCTGAACCCTCAGTCTGCCAGCCAGGGGCTGGTGTGACATGGAAAGGGGGCACCCACCAGGGAGCTGTAGGGAAGATGTCCCGGCCCCTCACATCCAGCTGCTGGCAGTGGGGAGGGTGTTGGGTTCCTACCATGGGGTTGTATCAGCCTCTGACTAGTAGGGGTGTGATGGATCTGCAGGCAGAGACAAGGGGTCTCTCTTTGTTCTCTCACCGTGGTGCCCCCGGCTGCTCTCAGCAGTGTGGGGCTAGGACTCTGCCGACTGTTTCTCTCTCAGAGCTTCCATTTGATGGGCTCCTCTCCCCCATGAATAGTGGGGGTGTGAGTGGGGCAGCAGGTACTGAGTGTTGGACTCTCGCTCTTTCAGGGGCCGGTGACCTTCGAGGAGGTGGCTGTGTATTTCACCAGGAAAGAGGGGGCTCTGCTGGACCCCACTCGGAGAGCCCTTTACAGAGACCTCATGCAGGAGAACTATGAGACTGACCTCACTGGGTAAGGATTCCTGTCCCATCGGTTCTTAGAAGGCGAAATGAAAAGTTAATGTTCACGCCACTCCCACAATGCCACCTCTGCTCTGCCTGGTTTCGGCAGCACCCCGACATGCCAGTGACACTCACGCTAGCCCTCTGCCCTCCCCTGTTACAGAGCGCTCTGGGAACAGAGCAGTCCAGCAGAAAGTCTCACAACTTCTCTTTGCTAAGATAATCGGGTTCATCTCCATCATAGCAAACAGAAGCTTCCTCCCCCTGGGCGGCTCTCCAGTACTGAACCTCCTGCACACAGACCAGCTGAGACTTGCACAGTGTTGCCACCTCTTTCCCCTCAACCTGAGTTTTCCTTGTGAGTCAGTGCCTTCACTTACCCATCACTAAGCCCCACAGATCACTCGAACATATGCCACCAGGGTGCTGACAATCCCCATGGCAAGCACACCCCCTTGGGCACCTTTGCTGACAAAGCCTGCAACACTCAGCACGGAAATGAGGCAGAATTGGCCCCCCAAGTTTCACATGCACCTCTGCATAGCACAGGCACAGCTCTGCCCAGCTGCTCCAACCCATCCCTCGATCAGCCAGTCACAGCTACAGCTGGCCCAGTGTGCACAGCTCGAGGCATGTTACACTGCACCGTCTGCTGCTGTCATGGGTGCTCCTGGCCGGCCTCGGTGAGGTCAGCCAGGGACGCAAGGACAAAAATGGGAATGACTTCCCAGGTCATTTCCTTCTTTGAGTTTTGTCTAAAGGGAGAGTCAGTCCTGTCTAGACTATCAGGCAAGTCTACTAAAGAACCAGAGAGGCAACGGTCCATCCAGGTCAGAGTCTCAGACATCCCGCAGAAATGATGAGCTGCATGCCATTCTAGGGGTGCCCCTGCAACAACCCCACCTATTGCTTCCCTCCTCCCCCACCCTTCCTGGGCTACCGTGGCAGTGTCCCCCCATTTGTGTGATGAAGTAATAAAGAATGCAGGAATTTGAAACAACACTGATTTTCTTGCAAGGTTTCGTGTATGAGTCTGGATGTGGATTTTACAGTATGTTGGAAATATGTTGGGTTGCTTGCCAAAATGATCACTTTTGGCTGGTGTTGGATTCCCAGTCTCCATGTTATAGGGGCAGGAGAAATAAAGGGTTGTTATCCTCGTTGTGTGAATTGAGGGCAGCACATCTGTGCTTGGCAGACCCCGACTGAGGGACTCACCCTCAATTCAATAGCACTTGCAAGGCAGGGGACAGGGGTTCCAAAGCCAAGTGGGCTGGGGCCTGGGTCCCAATACTAAAATGTAGATGTTAGACCAACTTTAAGACAGGGTGACTGTGGAGAGATGAGTGAGTCCCTAGACAACACACTGAGTACGGTGCCTTCTTATTTTCATCTCTTTCCACCCTGGATGGCAGGTGAACTGTACAGAGGTACCTCTGGGCTTGCACTGATTAAGGACAACAGCTGTGAGTGGGGTGCAGAGAGGGGATGGCTCATGTTAAAGGACTTTTGGTTGCTGGACTTAACGAACCGTAGGAAGAAGGACACTACCCAGCTTATTTGGAGGTGGGTCTTTCCTTTGTGGTTTATGTTTATGCTTTGGGGCTGCTGACATGACTTCTGCTAACCCTGGGCTTACATTGCAATGTGGACATACCCTGATAGGGCAGCTGTACTGGGATAAAATCCCTGTGGCCCAGCTGGCCTGGATCATCTGATTTGAGCTCCTGGAGCCCAGGCTTGGAGACCCTCACCCCTCACGGGGTCTCGGAGCCTGGGCTGAAGTCTAAGTGTCTACACTGTAATTTTATAATCCTGCAGCACAAGCCCCACAAGCCTCCATGAACTGACCCAGGGTTTGAGAATAGTGACTTAGGTGTGTTAATGGCAGTGTAGACATAATGCTAGGCTATGTCCACACTGCAATGAAACACCTGCGGCTGTCCCGTGCCAGTGCAGGCTCCCAGGCTAGGGCCTTGGGGTGGTAAATTTGCCCTGTAGACATCTCAGCTCAAGCTCAATATCGGACTCTGGGAGCCCTCAAGGTTGGGAGGGAGTTTAGCAAGCAAAAAAGGTAAAATGGCAGTAGAATATTACCGTGGACTCAATGGCATTTCTCCATTGGTCTGTCTGCTTTGGGGCAGGGACAATAACACGTCCTGCTGCTTTTGTTATTTCATTGGGCGGTTTAGGATTTTCATTCTCACACACGATGCACAAAGCAGGACTCAACCCTCAGTGCAAACTAAATAAGCTGCTCACAGATTTGGGGAGCCACAATGAGCATTTGGTGTGAGAGCTAAGACCTGCCCCTGTCCCAGAGGGAGGGGGTCATCTGTGACAGGCTGGACCACTGTCCTACCTGCCCCTAACTCCCCAACTTTTGGTGAGTCTGTTATCAGTGCCTGTGAGTATAGTTTAAACAGCCATACCCGACTGGACCAAAGGCCCATCGAGCTCTATGTTTTGTCCTCTCGCAGTAGCCAGTACCATGCACCCCAAGAGTTAATCTACTAGGTACCCTTGGGAGTTGAACACAAGAGCTTCTGTTTATAAGGCAGGTGCTTTAGCCAGCTAATCCATGGTGCCTGCCTGCAGCTAAAACACAGTGTCTGCCCACACCTGCCTCCCTCCCATCCCCACTGGGGCCTGAAAAGCTTTGCTTGTGCTTGGATTCTGCAAAGCAGAGGAGCAGGTGAGCTTTTCCTTGCAGGCTCTGTGTGTGTGTCTGAATCTTTGGTCTGCGCTACAAAGTTATTTCAGCATCATTATATTGCTCAGGTGTGTGAAAAACACACAATGATCCCTCGGTTGGCAGCTTATGGCTGGTGTACAAACTGTAGTGCCACATCTGATGACAAAACTGCCCTGTTCTGGTGACAAAATAAAACCACCTCGACGAGAGGCCTAGAGCTTTGTGCAGCAAACCTAAAGTGACAAATTGTCAGTGGAAATGCTGCTGGTCATTATATCACCATAACTGACCTCCACCAGCATCTTATAATGGCCGCTGTGAACTCGCCTGCCCTGCATTCCTGCTACAGAGGCTGCACCCCTCCCCTTTCATAGCTCCAGAAAGTTCTGACAGTTGAGTCTCTATCTACACTGGGATTAGGTTGATAGAACTTGGGCCAACATGGTGCACAAGCCCATGCTGTCTTTTCCTGCTTGGGACCCTGAAATGAGGGACTCATGGTGGGTAAAGGCACTGCTGTGCTTCCAGAAAAAAGCCCACTGCGTTGCCAGCCTAAGTAATGTAATTACACCAACCTGATTTTGTAGTGTAGACCTGTCCAAAGAATCACACACACACCTTGGGAGCAAAACTTCACCTGCTCCTCTGCTTGACAGAAGCCAAACACAAGCAATGCTTGTCAGGGCCCAGTGGGGCTTGTCACAGAGTCAGGTGTGGGCAGACACAATGCTTTAAATAACAGCAGGCACCATGGCTTAGCTGGTTAAAGTCCCTGTTTTGTAAACAGGAGATCCTGGGTTCAACTCCCAGTGGGCCCTTGGGGAGTGGCTTTTGGGGCACCTGGTACTGGCTACTGTCAGAAGACAAGCTTCAGAGCTAGGTGGACCTATGGTTTAAATTACACTCACAGGCACTGACAATAGAATTACTGAAAGTTTGGTTGTTAATAGCTGATAGGTCAGTGGTTCAGTCCTTTCAATGTCTTTTTACCATTTCCACGTGCTAAACTCCCTCCCAACCTCTATAAAATTACAGTGCAGCACCTGGAAGCCCCATATTCACCACTGTCATATAATGATGACATGGTTTGTACAAAGTCTGCCTGGCAAGGTATCATTTCAAAAATCTTGATCTGTTGAACATTAATATCGTGTTGGATTGTGTGTGCTAGCATTGGTTGGGAAGTTATGAAGTTTTTCTCTGTGTGTGTTACTGAGATATGAGGTTGGGAAATGCCCACCACCAGCCTTTGAGGTGTGACAATGGAGGAGCTAGACTGGCTGGTGGCCCATTGAAGGTATCCACACTCCCAAAGACTATCCCAGGAATCGTCTACAATGCAGGCTTCTCCGACATAGCACAGAGACAATGGACATTGCTTGAGTCACATCATAGCAAAGGAGCTTCCTAGCAAGTTGGATGAAACCATGAAAGAGGGGAAGAGACATCATGACTTGGCCTCTCTCCCTCAAAACTCAGCAGCTGGAAACACACCTGGAAGACAAAGACTGAACTGAAGTGATTCAGAAATCAGAAGAGAATAATAACAATAATACTTTCAAACCGAAGTCCCCAAACAGACTAGTATTGGTTTTTCAGCAGAAAATTTTCAGTTTGGGGAATTTTGTTTTCTCAGTCAGAGTTTGCCAAGGGAAGCAGGGAGAAAATGTTGGAGTTGCCTCCTTCAGAACAGCTTGGCCTAGACACTCGCTCTGGTTCACTGTTCTGGCCTTGCTCGGGTTGAGGGTATTTTAATAATTTGGGCAGGTCCTAGGGTGTTTGGGGGAGATGATGAGGATGTTTCCTTTTGAGATAAAACCTAAGAAATACAGATTTAGAGAATTTTTTTTTTTTAAGAAATCTGAGATTTAGACATTTTATTTAAAGCAAGGGAGTTCTGAGTTGGCTTTTGTTTGCAAGAAGCAACATTATTTTATCTGTCAAAGGGGGAGATAGTTGTCTATAAAGGTGGGGTGAAGACTAAATGCATCTGGAAAGGAGAGGATTTGAACCCATGCATGCAGATCACACTGGAATAAGAGCCCACCAACTTAACCACTCAGCCACCTCATCTGAACTGTCAAGAAATACACAGGAGGAAAAATCTAAGGCCAGCACAGATAGGGACACTAAGGAGTTTTTAAATACTAACCGGAAGCAGGGGCTCCCCCCTCACACCTAGTCACCAGCTGGGGGAAAGACTTCAGGAACAGACCGTGTTTGCACAGACACACCTACTCTGCCTAGCTATGCAGCATGATGGGGCCGCTTCCCCAAAATGACCAGTTTTAGCGGGTGGCAGGTTACAAATCACTTTAGCACTGAGTAGAATGAAATGTTATTATCCTTCCTGCATGAGTGAAGGGCAGCAGAACATACCTAGTCGGTCCTGATGGAGGGATGGGTGGCTGAGGAATAGCTTTTATTGGATTGCATAGAAGTGATTGAGGACGTCACCCTAAAGGAGTGGTCCCCAAACATTTCACACTGTGCCCTCTTATCCATGGCTGTGGCTCCTCGGAAGTCATGGTCGAGAACCGGGGCTAGGAGGAGTGGGGCCGTTGCTTGCTGGGGAGAGGGGTGCAGACAGGGCTAAGGGGGTCAAGGCTGAGCTAGAAGCCAAAGCCCCAGGCGGAGGTGCGGTTGGGAAGGAGCTGGGACAGAGTGGGGCTGAGCGATGCTCCCTCCATGGGGGCTGGCTCAGGCCCTGAGGTGCCCCCATGAAGGTTCCCCTGTGTCCCCCTAGGAGTCATGTCCCACATTTTGAGAAGCACTGAACCCTACTCACTAATCAGGGGCTAGTGATGCCAAAGCCCAGGGAAAGGGAGAACAAGTGCGGGGGCCCCAGCACTGGAACCATGTGAAGGGGCTGCAGGAGAGAGGCAATGGCTGGTGGCAGAGGGAGTTAAGGGCAATGTGGGCACAGGAGGGGGCAGGAGTTAGGGGTGAAGGAGGTGCAAGGGTTGGGACTGCAGGAGCTAGTGGTAACGGGGGAGTGGGGATCATCCAGGGGCAATGGGGAAGTGCCAAAGTACAAGCTTTGCCCAGGGCACCATTTCCCCTAATGCTGGTCTGAGCAAACAATTGGAAATTACCATTCAGTGAGACCAGAACCAGAGTGTAGAAAAGCCCCTTTGTTAAGTGATTGTGGCTGAGTGCTTAGGGAGATGAGTTAAAAAAACAACAGGCATTTCTCTGTGGAGGTTTGATTCTTGCCTGGTGGGCAAGGCTGGTGTGTGGTGTCTCCATGGCTGTACTTTCAGTGTCTGACCACCCACAGTGCCACAGGGAGCCAAGTCTAGACATATTCAGAGGCTCTATGCCAGGGTTTCTTAAACTTCCTTTCACTGCAACCCACTTCTGCTAAAAAAAACCTTACCACATGGCCCTGGAAAGAGGGACTAAGCCCTGCCCCAGTTAGGGGAAGGCAAAACCAGAGCTTGAGGGATTCAGCACTGGGTGGTGGGGTTCAGACTTTTGGCTTTAGCCCCAGGCCCCAACAAGTCTAATGCCAGCCCTGGCAACCCCATTAAAACAAGGTCACATCCCACTTTGGGCTCCTGACTCACAGTTTGAGAACCACTGCTCTATGCTGATGGGAGAGGTTTTTTCCTGTGGGTGTAGTTAATCCACTTCCCCAAGAAGTGGCAGACATGTCAGTGGGAAAAGCTATATCAGTGGGTGTGCAAGCTGTGGTGTTTACCATATTTAGATTCATAAAGTCGTAGGTCAGAAGGGACCAATATGATCATCTAGTCTGACCTCCTGCACAAAACAGGCCACAGAACCCTACCCATCCACTTTTATAACAACCCCTAACCCATGACTGAGTTATTGAAGTCCTCAAAATTGTGGTTTGAAGACCTCAAGCTGCAGAGAATCCACCAGCAAGTGACCCATGCCCCACGCTGCAGGGGAAGGCGAAAAACCTCCAGGGCCCCTGCCAATCCGCCCTGGAGGAGAATTCCTTCCCGACCCCAAATATGGCGATCAGCTAAACCCTGAGCATGTGGGCAAGACTCACCAACCAGCACCCAGGAAAGAATTCTCTGCAGTAACTCAGATCCCATCCCATCCAACATCCCCTCACAGACCATTGAGCAGACTTATCTGCTGATAATCCAAGATCAATTGCCGAAATTAAACTATCCCATCATATCATCCCCTCCATATACTTATCAAACTTAGTCTTAAAGCCAGATAAGTCTTTTGCCCCCACTACTCCCCTCGGAAGGCTGTTCCAGAACTTCACTCCCCTGATGGTTAGAAACCTTCGTCTAATTTCAAGTCTAAACTTCCTAATATCCAGTTTGTACCCATTTGTCCTTGTGCCTACATTAGTACTAAGCTTAAATAATTCCTCTCCCTCCCTAACGTTATTCCCCCTGATATATTTATATAGAGCAAGCATATCCCCCCGGAGCCTTCTTTTGGCCAGGCTAAACAAGCCAAGCTGTTTGAGTCTCCTTTCATAAGGCAGGTTTTCCATTCCTCGGGTCATCCTAGTAGCCCGTCTCTGAACCTGTTCCAGTTTGAATTCATCCTTCTTAAACATGGGACACCAGAACTGCACACACTATTCCAGGTGGGGTCTCACCAGCGCCTTATATAACGGTACTAACACCTCCTTATCCTTGCTGGAAATACCTCGCCTGATGCACCCTAAAACCGCATTTGCTTTTTTAACGGCCATATCGCATTGGCGGCTCATAGACATCCTGCTGTCAACCAATACCCCAAGGTCCTTCTCCTCCTCTGTTGCTTCCAACTGATGCGTCCCCAATGTATATCTAAAATTCTTATTATTAATCCCTAAGTGCATGACCTTGCACTTTTCACTATTATATTTCATCCTAGTACTATTACTCCAGTTTACAAGGTGGTCCAGATCTTCCTGTATAGTATCCCGGTCCTTCTCTGTGTTAGCAATACCCCCCAGCTTTGTGTCATCCGCAAACTTTATTAGCACATTCCCGCTCTTTGTGCCAAGGTCAGTAATAAAAAGGTTAAATAAGATTGGTCCCAAAACCGATCCTTGAGGGACTCCACTAGTAACCTCCTTCCAGCCTGACAGTTCACCCTTCAGTACGACCCGTTGGAGTCTCCCCTTTAACCAGTTCCTTATCCACCTTACAACTTTCATATTCATCCCCATCTTTTCCAATTTCACTAACAGTTCCCCATGCGGAACCGTGTCAAATGCCTTACTGAAATCGAGGTAAATTAGATCTGCCGCATTTCCTTTGTCTAAGTAATCTGTCACCTTCTTAAAGAAGGAGATCAGGTTGGTTTGGCATGATCTACCTTTAGTAAATCCATGTTGCAATTCGTCCCAATTACCATTAACCTCAATGTCCTTAACTACTTTCTCCTTTAAAATTTTTTCCAAGACCTTACATACTACAAACGTCAAGCTAACAGGCCTATAGTTACCCGAATCACTTTTTTTCCCTTTCTTAAAAATAGGAACTACGTTAGCAATTCTCCAGTCGTACGGTACAACCCCTGAGTTTACCGATTGATTAAAAATTCTCGCTAACGGGCTCGCAATTTCATGCGCCAGTTCCTTTAATATCCTTGGATGGAGATCGTCCGGACCCTCCGATTTTGTCCCATTAAGCTGTTCAAGTTTGGCCTCTACCTCAGATGCGATAATATCCACCTCCATATCCTCATTCCCGTTTATCATCCCTCCATCATCCCTAAACTCCTCACTAGTCTTATTAAAGCCAGAGGCAAAGTACTTATTTAGATATTGGGCCATGCCTAGGTTATCCTTAACCTCCATTCCATCCTCAGTGTATAGTGGCCCCACTTCTTCTTTCTTTGTTTTCTTCTTATTTTGTGGCTGTAGAACCTTTTACTATTGGTTTTAATTCCCTTTGCAAGGTCCAGTTCTACATGGCTTTTAGCCTTCCTCACTTTATCCCTACATGTTCTGACCTCACTAAGGTAGCTTCCCTTGCTAATCCTGCCTTCCTTCCACTCCCTGTAAGCTTTCTGCTTTTTCCTAATCCCCTCTCTGAGATGCTTGCTCATCCATCTTGGCCTACAACTCCTGCCCATGGTTTTTTTCCCCTTTCTTGGGATGCAGGCTTCTGACAGTTTCTGCAGCTTCGACTTAAAGTAATTCCAGGCCTCCTCTGCATTTAAATCCAGAAGTTCCTCCATCCAATCCACTTCCCTAACTAATTTCCTTAACTCTTTAAAATTAACCCTTGAGAAGTCAAGAACCCTAATCCCAGGTCTACCTTTGTTTATCCTTCCATCTAGTTTGAACTGAATCAGCTCATGATCACTCGAACCAAGGTTGTCCCCTACCACCATTTCTTCTACGAGGTCCTCACTTCTCACCAAAACCAAATCTAAAATGGCACCCCCTCTTGTCAATACTTCAACTACTTGGTGAAGAAATCTGTCTCAGTCATGGCCTTCCAACTCTGTGCCTGGCAGTCCACGCCACACACCGCACCACAGGCTCCCAACAAGCACTGGGCTGCTGGCAGACCCCTGCCCCCTCCCTTATCTGGCTTGTTGGTTTCTCCGCCTTAGTCTCCCGTGCAACCTCCCCCTGGAAACTCCCCTGTTAGCAGCTCTGTTTGCTGGCTCCTGTGCCGCTGCAGCTGTCTGTGCTCAGAAGTTTAATCAAACCCCATTTTTAAAACCACCTGTGGTCTGGGAATGGCAAAGGACCTCGATGAAGCAGAGTTTGTTCTTCAAAGTCACAGCAATCGCAATTCCATAGCTCAGTGGTAGCGTGCTTAACTGCAGCTTAGGTAGTCCTCGGTTCAAACCTCAGTGTTCTCTTATAATCTTCTTTCTTTTTTCATTTCCCTTCTCCATTATGTTCAGGAGCTCCACGATACGGGAGTGCTTGATATGAATGTAAACACTCAACGTTTCACTGTCCAAATGCATAAAAACCTAGCAAACCTGTCCATCAGCTGAAATCAGTTCCAGTCCTCTAAGTGTCTAGTTTATGTTTTCATCAATTAAACAAAGGTATCATATGAATGTACATTTGCAGATCCCTCTTCTCCAGGGCTGTGCTGTGCAGAAGAACAAGAACCACATCCAGCTGCAGTTCAGGAGTCTGATGACAAATATTCTGAGGGCTGGAGAAAAATGCCTTCTAGTGAGCTATTGAACAAACTCAACCTGTTTAGCTTATCAAAAGAAGATTGAAGTCTTCAAGGGCCTTAATGGAGAGAAAAGGTTGTGTATTAAAGGGCTCTTTAATCTAGCAGAGAAAGGCATAACAAGACCCAGTGGCTGGAAGGTGAAAAGAAACAAATTCTTTTTACAAATAAGACACAAATATTCAATGGAGAGGATGATTCACCACAGGAACAAGCAACCAAGGAAAGTGGTGGATTCTCCATCTCCTGATGTCATTCAATGAAGACTAGAGGCCTTTCTGGAGTGTGTTTGCTTCAAAAGTAGCTATTGTGTCATACAGGAGGCCTGTGATATGCAGGGGGTCAGATTAGATGCTCTAATGGTCTCTTCTGGCCATAAAGTCAACTAATTTCTGAAAAACTGAGTGTAGCATTGGGAGCAGCGTCTGATGTTTTACTGTCTAACCGGCTTGCTTCCTAGAACGAACGCTCCTTGAGTGGGGTGATCCACAGGGAGTAGTTTTAACCTTCAAAGTGCTTGGGCAGGGACAGGACATTAGCACAGCAAGGGAGGGGTGTGGCAGTAACATCACAAAGGCCTTTTGCAGGACCTCAGACTATTGGTCAAAGGTGGTGGGGAGGTGGTGACCTCACAGAGAGATGCTGACGTCAGCCAGGCAAGACAGGGGCGAGGGGCCAGGGAAACCTCCGAGACCCCTGTGGCTTTGCTTCAGCAAGTCTCCTTCTCCAGGTCTCTCTTTGAGGACTGAGAGAGTATTCAGGTTCACGGACGTGAGCGCCAGGAGGAACCTCTTTCGAGTTTTCTCCTTCCCTTTCCCTGATTTTACTAGAAAACAGCCATCCCTGTTTAGAAGGTAAGAGCCTCCTTGAGGTTTGAAACCTGTTCAGTCTGAGCCATCTGGTGACAGTTGAATTCTAGGCATGGAAAACACGATCTTAAGGAGGCGGAATTTTATTCTACACCTGGGATTTTGTCCCATAGAATCAGTGGGGACATTAGGGATTGCCCTTTTTGTTTCACCTTTTCCTCCATCCATCCCTCCCTCCTTTCTCTTTGTCACTTGCTTCTTTTGTCCTTTCTCCTGTTCCCCTCCCAACTCCAGGAGTGAGAGGTGTGTGTGTGTGTGTGTGTGTATGTTGCAGGGGAGTGCTCAGCAGCTCCCACTGTGGGAGGTCCACCCAAAAATGTGGGGCTGAAATAGTGCTCGGGCAGTGATCCACACCGGTGACCTGGGCCATCCCTTGGGCTCTCTGGTGAGAACCCTCAGCCTCCCGTCCTCAGTCTCTACCCTGATTGGCTGAGCAGGGGGTTATTGACATGGAGGAGACTCAGGTTCTTGTTCTTCTCTTTTAAGACCAAGGAAATAAATTATAACCAGTCATATGTTTGATGAATTTTGCTGGTTCTCTGCATTAATGGTCTCTGAGCAGTTCATGATTCTCTCTAACATTGCAGTTCTCCTCAAATACTTGCTGAATAATTACTGTGCACGGTTGTTGCTCTGGAGCTCATATGAGAGCACTTTATTCAGGTCATTCAGTGTCTGAAATTCAAGATCTGATGGTTAGTTTCAAAATCAGGGCTCTTGGGTCCTATTCCCAACTCTGCCACTGGCTGGCTGTGTGACCATTCTCCTTTCTCAGCCTTAACTTCTCCCTCTTTCAAGTAGGGATAATAATGATCCGCTCTTACGTACCTCACGGTGGGTGGAGGATGGAGATCCATTGGAGAGTGTCACTAGGAGTAGTGCATAATATGAGGTGTCCTATAACGTTTACTCAGAGCAGATTATGACATAATAGAATTGCTGAAATAGTCTCTTTTATTTGTATTTTTTTATTTTGAAATTAAGAGCAGCAACTACTTAGCTCAGACTGAAGCATCTTATCTAATGTTTGTGGTCTGTGTCGCCTCTTTGTCTGTGATGAGACAATTTAACACACTGTGACAAACAAGAGATGCTTTTGTTTTGCAACAAAATCTTTTTGCAAAGAACTTTCATCCCACTTGTTTTGATTTTGAGAAACAAATTGGTTTAGTCTGAAGGGGATTTTCTGACAAAGAGCAAGCGCAGTGTGTCCCGTGACACCCGCCCGCTATATTGCGGCCCCTGCTGAGGGCGCCCTTGCTGCAGCTGCAGCTGGTTCTGCTGGCGCCCTGAGGTTGCCCTAGTTCGTCCAGGAACAAGCCTCAGATGAGCTGAAAAGAATCCTGTCCAACTGAGTCTGGCAGTCGCCATCATGTAGCCAGAAGTCCTCACACCTGTCGGGGAAAAAAACCAGCACCAGAAAGGGGGCCATTGTCTCACGCGGTGCCAGAGCCTGACACGGCGCCCGTGGGCAACCTTTGCTCTGCACCTGCCGGCTGTGCACACGCCGGCTGGTTCCCATGAAAGATGTGTCACTGCACGTCTCAGTACTTAAAAGGTACCTGTGCCACCGGCAGATACTTTAAGGCTCCCGTCAGTGAGTTCTGGGGACAGTTGCTCACTTTCACTGAAGGTAACAGTATATGCAGCTCTGTGCAGCCACACTTGATAGAAGTTTGGTAATTAAATTATACAAGAGGGTCAGGTAGAGTGTCTACGACCACCACGATGTTTTGTCCCGTGAAGCCTTGACAGCCATTCTGAGGGGAAATGGGCCCTTTGCCCACAGAAATGGTCTATAATGGACGGCTGCAGGCAGCAGGCAGAGAGATAATCTCATCAAAATTATTTGACTACTGGGTAATGTAATTGAAATCACTAAAGGTATATCAGGGGTTTCTATTGGCACTTAACTTGCCTGCCTCTGGCTGTCTCTGGTTGTACACGATGGAAGTGCAATCGGGGTACAGCTGTGTAAAAAGAGTAATCGCAGTGCAAGGGATGTTAGGCAACAGAGACCTTTGTGTGTGATGATGTAAGGTTTTAAGGATGTAAACTGACACTCATGGTTGTAAAACTCTTGTTTTGTAGGTTTAAGATTAATTGGTTTGGTTCTGCTTTGTTGGGGTTTTTTATAATGCCACTGAAAATCCATTTGAATCATTGAAAGTGGCCAAACTGCCAGACACCTTTTGCCAGACAGAAGTAACTAGTGTTGTTTGGGTTTGGTATTTAGCATTTAACCCTTAAGGTACTTCACTACTCTATAAAGTTCAAGACCAAACTTATGGCTGTAGTAAGGGGCAGCCAGAACCAGAAGAATGGGGAAAGAAACATTAGTTGGACAGATGGACGGATGAACAAACCGAATAATTAAACTTCTGTTTTAAAAAACCCACAGAAACGCTTAAAAACATTAAATGGAAAAAAGGGGCAAAGTTTTTCCCTGTTTACCGAAATACCTCAGCCTAGATCTGCCCTTGGAGTGTGGGGGTGGGGGTGACAATTGCGGAGTTTGCCTGGGGTGCCAATTGCTGGCAGCTAGTGTAGGGCTGCCCCTGCCCAGAGGCCTTTATTCCTCCAGCCTGCAAGGGCAGAGGGGATGTCAGGAAGTTGCCCCTCCAATCCCACACGCAAACCCCCTCCTTAGGAGAGGCAAAATCCTGAAGAGAGAAAGTAACATCAAGAAGGACCCCAGAGTCAGAGCCTTTGAAGACCTTGGGAAATGGTTGAGGGCTTGACCAGGGATTTGAATCTTGGACCTTCAGATTAAAAGTCTGATGTGCTGCCTACTGAGCTAGCCAGGCTCACAAACAGACTGAGCAAGTTCATGTAGAGGAGAAACTACAGAAGAAAAAGTGAGCGGCAAACAATAGAGGAAACCTGCTGGTCTCTCTTTCTCTCTTCCCAGCCCTAGCCCTGGCCTGCTCCTCCCGCCAGCGCCCTGAGGCATTTTGCCAGCACCATGCCCCACTCAGCTCCACCCTCCCCAAACACTAGAAGGCTCAGCTGAGGAACCTGGCCACTCTTACAGCCGCCTCTTCTGCCCTGACCAATAGGGAGGAGGACTGAGTCTCCCTCCCTCAGGCCCCCCCTCAGCATTCCTGGGGAAAGACCAACGCTGCCAAAGTGACTTTGGGCCAGTAGGTCAACCGAGAGGGCGGCCTCCTGTGCCTGGCTGCAGCCCAGCTGCAGAACTCCGAGTAAACCCAGTTCCCATCCCTCCCCGTGGGGCTCCAGGCAAGGCCCAGCCTGCTGGATCCGGCGTCCCCTCTGGTGCGCAAGTCACAACAGCCAGCAGGCAAAAGACCGGCTCCTGCGTCATTTGAAAGAGCAAGACAAAGCCTTGAAACTCCAACTTAGGTCTGGCACAGCAGGTCCCAAAGTCCCCCTGAGATCTGAGCTCAGCTCACGCTAGTCAGTGTTCTGACAGCTGAACTTTACGCCACGGGACCAGACGGTGTCACAGTCTCTAGACACCTGTGACTCTCAGCTGGCAGGTTTGCAGTCTGCACTCACAGCTTCTCTGCAGCTGCTCCCACTCTCTTCTCCCCTCGGCTTTCTCAGCACCTGGTCCCACAGCTCTTCCTGCCAACCAGAGACTGCACTTTCTGGGCCTGCTCCTGCAGACGTGGGCTTCTATCCTGCTTCCTAAGAACTCAGCAGGAGAAAGGGGCCTTTCCAGGAAATTGCTACGGCTTCTGGGAATCCATGTGTGGCTCTTGACACGCCCAGGATGTGTTCGGTGACTGGCCTGCAGAGCAGCTTAAAAGCCAGCTGCAAAAACTATGCCTCAGACACTGGACCCCCCCAGTTAAAAGCCTCATGTTCTTCCTACCTGCGGCTTCCTCTCGCAGGACTCTCTTTCCTCCTCCATCAACTATAATCCTGATCTACCGCCTCCGTGGGGCCTGCCCTGAGTCCCAGCATCCCCCTACTTTGTCTTTGTTCCCTGCAGGCTGTAAAAATGTCAGGGGAGGCCGCCCCTCCCTTCACTTGGTGCTCCCGCTCATATCAGCCAGCTGGAGTCTCATCTCCTGGAACTCAGCCAGCTGTCACTTGATCCGGTTGTACAGTCACACGCTGACTGGCTCCGCAGCCTGGAAGGTCTTGTGGAAATCCCACAGGTGACGCTGCAGGACTTGGCACCGTTGGTTTCTTTAATGTTGCGGTGTTTCCCTGGCCACCGGAACAAAGCCACCAACTACTCGCTCACCGACTCCAAACAATCCCGCTGGTTGCCATAGGACCCTCTGATCCTTTTCCATTCTTCCAACACCGCCAGGCCTCGCTTCCCCGCTCCTTTATCTTGCAGGCTCTGGATGTTTAGCTTCCAATATCCTCTGTCATGGGTCAGGGAATTGCCCACATTGAGCAGATGATGAGAGCTGCAGGATCCAAACAGTCCATAGGCACCACCCTGCACTGGGCTGTTGACGTGCTCTCCTTCACGTAAATTCAGTTACTGCAACTCCTGGTCTGTCCCCACAGAAAGGTGTATCCCCTCTGCGGCTGATGTGAGCTCGGGTCAGAGGAATAGGAGGCTACCACCTGCCCTCCACTGGTTCTGCTATGGAGAAAAAAGTCCTCTAAGCCGACCTTGCTACAGACCTGTGCAAGGTAGTGCTCATTGTAAAAACGTTTCCTCTGATGGTCGAGAAAATGGGACCAGCGGTTCTCAGGCCAGCTGACACAATTAAAATTCCCCCCAATACCAAACACCATGCGGTCCAGAGGAAGGGAGCCAGTTCCTACCAAAGATCTTTCCTTTCACGGCTTAACATCAAGTGCCTCCTCTTGGGCCTCTGAATCCCTGCCACATTCCACATGCCAGATGCCCCTTCCCCAGTACTGTCATCACTCTGCTTTGCAGAGGAGCTTTCCTCCCAAGTCCCTGCCCCCTCTGGCACCATCTCCGATGGCCGTCCTGCCTCACTCTGTTCCTGCCACTTTGGGTAGACAGACAAGTCATGTGGGACAGACAGCTCCCATCTCTCATCGTTATAGGTCAGGTGGGCCAACTAGGGGAAGAAGCCCATGCTCTCTGTTGTCCTGCTGGGGAGTTCAAAATCAGGTACTTGCCTCAGGTAAAGGTGCTGCTGCCTTCCCAGAAAACAAGCCCTATCAGCACAAAAAAGGACAAAATGGCCTGCCAAAGCCCAGGATTGAACCAGGGAACCGTTAAATGTTCAGTCTAAAACTCTTCCAACTGAGCAATAGTATTTTGGCCTGCTGCTTCTCCGTCCGGGATATTTTTCCAGCAGTTGCACACAAAAAGGTTGTTGTTGTGAGGAGCCCATGAAGACAAGACTGGCTTTTGCCTGCCTTGCTCAGCTTGACTTGCTGCCTCACCCTGTTCCTGCCCTAGTGCGCGGGTTCACCTGGTAGTGGAAGGGAACTGGGGGCCAGTGGCACGGGGAGGAAGTTGAGCTGGACCCTGAGCTAGACTAGACCCTGGTGGTGAGAGTCTGGCTACCATTTGCTGCCCCATCCTGTTGCCCTGGCTTCCCCCACTGGACGTCATTTCAGGAGGGAAGTGGGGCTTCTACCTCCTCTCCCCAATTTTCACACCGCAGAGTAGTGCGAACTGGAAAACTAACAACTGGTCCACACACCCACTGGAGGAACCCGACGCCCTTAGCTGTGGTGAGTAAGAAGTGGCTGTTGGCTGACAGGGCCTGTCCCCGAGGAGCTGGAAGAGCAGCTGCCGCCTCCCCCTCGGCTCCAGGCTGTGGGAAATGCTCATTGCCTGGCTGCATGGGCGGATGCTGCTCCGTGCTCTGGAGAGCGTCTGTATTGGTCTGTTAACCCCCCGTCTTCACTGAGCCAGTCTGGTAAGGTCCCAAGTGCCCCCTCCGGCTTGGCAGCTGAGAATCTGTGCAGACATCAGCCCCCCTGCCAGCCCCAGAGCCAGCAGCAGCGCCAGCCCCCCCAGCACCACAGGGGCACTCAATGCACTTCCTGTGGGGAAATGGCTCCTTGGCGTCCAGCTGCTAGAGTGAGAGCCAGGAGAGAGCAGTGTCTGGCTCACCTTGCGGGAGGGAAGAGACCTGATGAGTGCGGATCTCCCTCTGTCTCCCTCGCAATGCTGGTCAGTTGTATTGTCACTGTCATAGTCAGTGCTTCCCTTCAGGGCCGGCCCTAGAGGGGTTTGGGGTCCAGAAGAAATCCCCTTTTCCCACCCCAAGCCGCCACCCCTGTCCCCTCTCTTCCCTCCTGCCCCATTCCTTTCCCTCTCCCTGCTCCTCCCCCTCGCCCCTCCAGCACCCCATTGAAAAGCTGAACACCTTTTTTTTTCTGTTGGTTTTGCAGCTCCCATGGAGTTGCTGACTTGGCTCCTTTCGCTCTCTAGAGAGAGGAGCAGAACCAGGGCTATGGCTGATCTATGGGGCACCAGGTGAGTGCCAGAGGCTTCAGGTGCTGAGAGTTTGCCTGACCCCTCAGGGACACAGTGTGAGGTGGTGCCCCAGGGATCTCTATGACAGGAGCAGAACAGGATTTCCTTGGGGTGGGGAGAGAACTGAGAGTGTCTCGGGGTTGTACAGAGGTGTTGCCCGAGTGAGAGACTGGCTAAAACACAGGCTATGCTGTGAGCAGGATTTGAACCTGCGCAGGGGAACCCTATTGGATTTCAACTCCAATGCCTTAACCACTCAGCTATCAGCACAAAACTGTCCCAATGCCAGAGAAACTAGTAAAGAATCACAATGTCCAGGTGTGAAGTCATCTGAACTACAGAATTTCCACCGCAAACCTGGCTCCCAAAGCACAGGGGGGATTTGGGTTTGTTCTCTTTGCTTAGCCATGTGCAGTCGCACAGAGAGTGTGTTTAAAAGTCTCCCCTCCCACAGAGCGGGAATGGGAAATGATTCTCAACTTGAAGCCTGATGTAGGGTGACCAGATGTCCCAATTTTATTAGGACTCTCCCGATATTTGCTTGTTTGTTCCGCGTCCCGATCGATGTTTGGTCGGGACACTGGACAAACAAATAATTTTGCCCTCTGCTCCGGCACACAGGCAGAGTCCAGAGGGACACTTGCACCCCCCGACTCCGTCCCCTCCTTCCCCCATTGGATCCCTCCCCAAATCCCGGCCCTGGCCCTGCCCCTGCCCCTGGCCCTGCCCCATCCCCACCCCCACCCCACCTCCTCACTGCCCCCATTGGATCCCTCCCCAAATCCTCGCCCTGGCCCCACCTCTTCCCCAAGCAAGCGGCATTCCTCCTCCCTCCCAGGTTTGCACAGGGGTCATGGCCATGGCTGGAGCGCAGCGCGGAGGCTGCTCCAGCCCTGGAGCCTGTGAGGCAGCACAGTGGGGCTGGGGGCAGCGCAGAGCAGGCACGGCCCAGGTGGGCAGGGGGCGGAGACACACATGGGGCAGACACACTCCTGCTGGGAGGGGCTGGGCCCGGCTGCCTGGTTTGCCCCTTGTCTGGGAGCTGCAGAAGGGGCCTGGAGCACAGTTCGACTGCAGAGCTTGGAGCCCAGGCTCGGCCCAGGAGTGAGGGGATGGGGGAGCTGGGGGTGTATCGGGGGTTGGAGCTGAGAGTTGGGTGGAGACAGGGCTGTGCCACTGCCGCCTGGCGGTGGGGGGGCCCTCCAGGTTTTGTTTTTGGCTCCACCTGCCGCGTCCCGATATTTCATCTTTGACATCTGGTCACCCTAGGCTGATGTGAATGAGGATGTCTGGACCAAGGGGCCAGGGACTGGCCTTTGCTAGAGAAACCACTGTCAAGTTTTAGCCAATTAGGACAAGTCAGCAAATAAGAACAACCTCAGGCATCAGTAACTGCTACAGGTAGCAAAGTCCTATATGCAGCAGTTTGTGGCACTGCACCTGTGCAGCTCTGCTCCCCGCGTCTTCTCGGGCTCCTGCTCTCTCCTTAGCTCTGCCCCACTCTGGCCCAGGCAGTTCCAGCTCACACGGAGGATGGGACCCCTGGCCTGGTGACTTCCTCATTACACTGCCTGGCCTGTCAGTGCAGCTAACTTGGAGCTTTTACCTCTCCCCATTATCCCTGGGGACTGTCAGTCTCAGGGTCTTGATTTCCCATTGGCCCTTCTCCCTTCTATTGGTGCTGAGAACTAGCCAATCCCACCACCCCCACCCCCACACACTAAGTTTTAGTAAAGGGCTAAGAGCCCCCTTACACAAGCCAGCCCCATGAGGGTCACCGATGGCCAGGGAAGGCAGCATGAGCTGGTCCCATGGTGTAATGGGCAGCACTCAGGACTCTGAATCCTGCAATCTGAGTTCAAATCTCAGTGGGACCTTGTGTTGGCTTGTGGTAAAGCCCTGGAGCTCAAAGTGCTCCATTTCTCTGTCTCCAGTTATGCAGGAGCCAGTCTTTCCCCTCCTGCTGGGTGACTCACACCTCCTAGAGCTAGGGCTTTGGCTGGGATGACCACAATGGGTTAGGGCTCTAGAACTTGCTACCCTGGTGGTTGGGATTCTTGCTGCTGCACCTGATGCCCTCAAGTTTGGCCCTTGGGCCCACATGGCACTTGAAGAAAGTAGTGTCAGGGCTGGGATTAATAGTCAGGCCTTGGCAGGAGGGAGGAAGAGTCCCAGGCTGGAGCCCCACACACCTTCCCTCCTCTGGGCACCTAGAGCAGAGGCAGCCCAGCTCTGTCCGCTGGATACCTCAGCAGAGTAGGTGAGTTCATGTAAATACAGTCTGGTCCCAAAGCCTCCCCCAACCCTTGTCATCGCTAGCTGTCGGAGCAGAGCTCATTCACACCTCGCTTACAAATCATCACTTGAAATTCTAAGCTTGGCCAACACTGCCGAAGCCAATGCACCGACATTGTCAGCAAACACAACAGCTGGGTGAGGAAACCCGGCTTTGTCCAGACTTTCCAAACCTATTTTACTTTCTCAGGTACAAGTATTTTTCATACGTTGTATCTGCTTTTAAAGTGTGTGTTAACGTTTCAATTTCCATTCAAATTTGCAACCAATGACAACATTGGCAGCACTGCATGTAACTACCTGACCACTGGGGGGTGTTGGGGAAATTCGGGGGAGGGGGTGCACAGCCCCCTGGCTGGGGGGCGTATAGGGAATGCCTGGTTTCACTGAATTGAGTCTCCTCCTGCAGCACCTCAGTAGGTTACATCAGAGAGGAGCTGCAGTGTCTAGGCAGTGGGATGCCTGTGCCTTTAAGAGCCCAGCCCTGGGAAGCCCATGCTGGGAGGTGCTGCCTGTGGGAGGGGAAATAGAAAAGCCCTCTGCTCCTCCCCCCCATCTCAGCCCCCTGGGGTAACTGTTACCCCTCTGCCCCTGCCTGTGCCAGGGTTTAACCCTCTGGCAGCAGCTCCCCCTGGGCTCAACTCTGGCTTCTTCTCCCCTCCCTGACTTTGCCCTTCAGCCCCTCTCCTAACTCTGCCTCCAGCTGCCTGACCCTGTGACCAGTCAATTTCCATCCCTTGTTCAGACCCTGGCCCCCCTTCCTCTGATTTGGCCCCCTTTGCCCCTCTTTAATCCCTGTAAACAGTAAGGGAGTCTGGGTCCCATTCTCTGGAGGGAGGGTTGGGCGCCTGGCCCCTGCCTGCCCAGTGCTCAAAGTGCCCCACGATCTTGCAGATGTTTGCCGAGTGCTTCAGGGTCACCTGCAGGGAGAGAGAGATGCGGTTAGGAGGTGATGCAGCCAAGGATGCCTCACCCAACACTGAGATGCAGCCACCTCCGGGGTGAGTTGCACAAGTCAGCAAATGAATTTGGAACAGATAATGGACTGAAAGGACCAAGGCAGCTGCAGGAGATGGAGAAAACCAGAAAAATCAGGATTCCTGGATCCCAGCCCTGCCCCTCCCCCACTCAACCCCCTAACTCGAATCCTGTGATCTTCCCTCATAGCAGGTGCGTGTGCCTCCCTCCCAATTCCTCCCCTCCCCTACCCCAGCCCAGGCTAATCCCAGCCAGCTACCAGGGTAAAATTTGGCCTGGATTCCCCAGCTGCTGGGGGAGGGGCGTGGGGCTGGGGACCATGAGCCTCTACTCCCCCTTTCCCAGACACAGTTGCATGGGCACAGACCAAAGGAGCCTACAGCACTGCTGCCTAGATGAAACTGAGGCAGCAGCCAGTGACAGACACATCATGGCTCTCCTCATCCTCATCCTCTTTTCCATATACAACCTGGCCGGGGGGGGGGGTAAACTCAGGGCAGTTGCATAGTTCACCTGTGGAACTCCTTGCCAGAGGATGTTGGGAAGGCCAAGATTGTAACAGGGTTCAAAAAAGAACTAGGTAAGTTTATGGTGGATAGATCCATCAAGGGCTATTAGCCAGGGTGGGCAGGGATGGTGCCTGTAGCCTCTGTTTGCCAGAAGCTGGGAATGGGCGGCAGGGGATGGATCACTTGCTGATTCCCTGCTCTGTTCATTCCCTCTGGGGCACCTGGCACTGGCCACTGTCAGGAGACAGGAGGATACTGGGCTGGATGGACTTTGTGTCTGACCCAGTCTGGCCGTTCTGATGTCTCCCTCGGCGCAGCAGTGACCCCCAGTGGGCAGACAGGGTAATGCACAGAAGGTGTTTTCCTTGGAGCAGCAGTGACGTCTCGTGGTCATTCAGGGTAATGCACAGAAGGTGTTTCCCTTGATACAGCAGTGACACCCAGTGGTCAGGTGGTGTAATGCACAGCGTGTGTCTGCCTTCTAGGAGCAGTGACACCCACGGACCAGTCACGGTTATGCACAGAGTGTGTTTCCCACCAATCTGGGTAATGCACAGAGCATGTTTCCCATGGAGCAGCAGTGACACCCAGTGACCAGCAGGAGTGGCCTCAGACTCTTCTCGTTTGGTGGGGGACTGAGATGGGTTAGACAAAAAAAATTGGGGGGCTCTGCCCCCCATCACCTGGCCCCACTGTTCATGGGGCCATGCCTCCCATTGCTCTGCTCCTTCTCACTTAAAGGCCAGACTCATCTCTCCCCCTGGCCAGGCTTTACAGCAATACAACCTTTATTAAAATAAAATAGTAAACAGGATTTACTTTAAATAGTCTAAATCTGTCCAAATTTTAGTATTAAATCCAAAGTTCTTAAAAATCTCATCAATAACTAAAACCTAAATGAAAATTGAATCCAAAAACAATGCTTAATTTAAAACCCAAACATTAAGAAAACTTTGTTTTTAAAAATAAAAACTAACAAATGCTGTAAATTAATAATTTCAACATTTTATCAAAAAGGTATGCTACAGCAGGATGATAAAATAACATCAAATAAATAAGCATGACCACTAAAACCTCCTAGAAAGGAACTGAATCCTTGAATACTGGCCAAATCTGTATAAAATATGCAGAACTATGTCAAAACTGGTGTTGCAGGTCAGCCATTCGAATCCAGCAAATGTCAATTAAAAGCTCCATTCCAGCTAAAAAAACCAAAACAACCCAATAAACCAAAACAGTCACAGCCTGAAACAAACCTACACAGAAGCAAAATTAAACCTGTGCCAACATTGGAACAAACGATGTAAATTTCTAATTCTAACTTCTTGTTTCTCCCAGGAGGAAAGTGTTTTGCACCCCCAGGAACCAAGTTGTCACTGCAGCTTTCCTTTCACTAAATAAGATTTTTACCAAATATAAATTGCCCTCCAATTTCTCTAAAAGAAATTGAAATTGTGTCTTTGCACTAATATCCCAAGTGTGCAAGTCCATCCCCTCAGAGCAGCCCCACACCCTGAGCCCAGGGAGAATCCCAACTGGTTTGTGCATTTGTAACCCTGGGGCCTGAAGCTGATGAGAGAAAGGGAAGTGAGCGATCCTGGAGCTTTCCAATACCACCTGCTGGGAGCACAGGGAATTGACTGAGCGACATTCTGGCTAATTTTCACCTTCTCTGCCTGCAGGCTCCACTAGAGAGCTCGGGAGTGACTTGACCATGGCAGCACCTTATTTACATATTAAAAGCCGGCATTTTGGGGCCATTGGGGTGAAATGTGAGTACTTTTGGGGTTGGGACTCACATGAGAAGGGATGTGGACAAACTGGAGAGAGTCCAGCGGCGGGCAATACAAATGATTAGGGGGCTGGGGCACATGACTTATGAGGACTTACAGGCCATATCCTGTATGTTAAGCTAAGGCAAAGTGAGCATATCTGTATTGTCACCTTTTACTCAGAGAGGAAAATTGACCTTTATCTTGTTACTTAAAAACATAAGTACCCAGGCCTGTCTAAGACCTTTACCTAGACCAATCGACAATGGAGAATGGCATAGGGTTTTTTCAGTGTTGTACCCCTAGATTTAACAGGTGCACCACAAGGGAACTTATGTGCATATGTACATGTCATCAACATGCACAAACATACTAGCCTATGAAGTAAACGTTCCCTAATGTTTTGTGGATGAGGAATGAAATTTGGCCATAGGAGGAAGGATTTCCAGCCCTTGTGCCCTATAAAAGAGGTAACCCACCTCGCTAGGGCACTTCACTCTATCATCCTGATTTACTTCCTCCACTCTCTCTCTATCTACTAGCAGGAGGCTGTACTTGTTCTTAAACTTTAAGTTTCAAGAGAGCTAGGCTAAGCTCGATTCCCTAAGTTTTTATTCTTTCTTTATTAGGTTTTGATTTTAAGTTTAACATAGTCAAGTAAACCCTAAGTAACACTAGCTTTTTCTAAGCACTGCATCTTTCACTCAAGAATTGAGAAACCTGAACTGCAAGGCTGGTCCTGTGTCTCCTATCACCAGATTATCAAGGAAGGCTGGGAGTATATTAACCAAAACTTTGTTGCACATAATGCCATATGTATCTTTTGAATAGCAGTAATGCAACTGTAACTTTGTAACTCAATTAAATTAAATTAAATGTAAGCTAATAAATTAAATTTTCATCGTATTGTCCAAATTAATATTATTAGTACACCCTAAATCAGGCTACATGGGACAGAGGGCTGGAGTGCAGGGGGATGAGGGCACTGGCTCTGGGGGTGGGGTTGGAATGAGAGGTTCAGGGTGCAGTAGAGGGCTCAGGGTTAGAGTAGAGAATTGGGCTGTGAGAGCTCTGGAATGAGGCCAGGAATGAGAGAATTGAAATGTGAGAAAGGGATCAGGTTAGAGCAGAAAGTGGTGGGGGAGTGAGAAGTTTGAGTTGCAGAGGCAAGAAAGAACTTCCCCCTCCCTCCTCTCCTATGTACCAGGGCAGCTGCCTAGCAGCCGGCACAACTGCCTGCCAGCGCAAGAGCAGTAAGGTGCTAATCCAGATAGTGGCAGCTGGGTGGCAGGGGGGCAGAGTGGCACAGTGGAAGAGTGCTGGGCCTATCACCCAGAGGTCAATGAATCAAAACCCTTCTCTGCTACCTGAGTGCTTGTTTCTTTTCCTTCTGGGCCTTCAAGCCATCAAAACTCTCTGCCTTGCCTGCCCAGCTCTATCTGCCATGCACCTGGGCAGCAGCAGGACTGTCTCAGGAGAGCAGCTCCCACCCTAACTTTGTGAGGCCATTATCTCTTGTAGCAGAAAGAAAGCAGAATTGTGGTTGGACTTTTGCTATTCCTGTTCAGGGAGTCAGTGGCTGTGAGGCAACCCTTACTGATAATGACAGGGGACAAGTTCTCTCTTCTGCAATGATGCTGCAATTTTTGGTTGTGCCCTTTCTGCCCCCCTTCAAACCAGGCAGGCAGGCTTGGTGGCTTGGGGAGGTGGGTCAAGCCTGGTTTCTTTTGGCAGACACCTGGTTGAGAACTGGTGCTGTATGATATATCTCCTCAGTCATCTCTCGTCTAAACTGACCAGCCCTAATGTCTGTAGTCTCATCTCATACTTTGGAAGCCTGCTATTTACCCCTTTCCATTGCAAAAACTGGCGATTTAATCCTACTCTTTCTTTCCAAGCTGCTAACCAGTTACTGATCCACGAGAGGGCCCAAGCCAGCTGGAGTAGCTCATGACTGCGAGTGACAACCTCAGGGCAGACTGCTAAGAAGCAGCGTACAGCCCCCAAATTGGTTGTGTGTTCTAGACTTACATTTCGCCAAGTGTCAGATTAGGGATGACGTCCCTTTTATGACTTTTTCAACTAAACTTGCTATTTTTGCATCATTTAAGCATTCTATGCAGAGGACTAGAAATGTTTTTATTAACCTGTATGTTAGATCATTTTAACATTGGCTGGAATCAAAATGTTAAATTAATTCTTATCACTTTAATAACTGATGCTTCCTCTATCTCAGGACTAGCTATTAAACTGATATTTGGACTAAGGAGATGGAATAGCAGCTTCCTCCATTTATTGCACACATCACCCTGTTATTGTGGCACTGAACCTCCAGGAGCAGTGGACCTCCCTATGGGGAGAATATCATGGTTGAAGAGCAGCGAAGAAAAGTGGTGGTATCTATGTTCCCGTTTGGCTTGTAGTGAGTATGGTTTTGAGTCATTTGTAACTCTTTCGTCAGTTATTAGTAACATCTTATTATTAGGCCTCTGAGTTGAAAGGCTGCTCTTGCAGATTTTACTTTGTTGTTGTTTGTAGGTCAAACAGCTGCTTTCTTAGGCCTGGTCTACACTACGCGTTTAAACCGAATTTAGCAGCGTTAAACTGAATTAATCCTGTACCCGTCCACACAACAAAGCCCTATATATCAATATAAAGGGCTCTTTAAACTGATTTCTGTGTTCCTTCCCAGCACTCCTGGAGCAGGGGAAACACATGGTTGAGAAATTCCCCACAGATGGGCCTTGAGCATCACAACCTTGTAGGTAATGAATGACAAGGTCCATTTACGCCACCGGCCAAACCATTCCTCACAGGCCAGCAACCATTTCTCCCAGTTCGCATTCCCCACCTCGTCCCCAACCGAATGCTAGAAGGCCCACTCTTGCAGCCCTCCTCTTCTGCCCTGACTGATAGGGGGGAGTATTGAGCCCCCCTCCCTCAGGCCCTTCAGCATTCCTGGGGAACACCAACACCGCCCAAGTGACTTTGGGCCAGTAGGTCAACCAATAGGGCTGCCTCCTAGGCCAGGCTGCAGCCCAGCTTCAGGACTCAGAGGAAATACAGCTCGCATCCCTACCTACAGGACTCCAGGCACGGCCAGGCTTCTGGATCAAACGTCCCCTCTTGTGCTCAAGTCACAATAACTAGTGGGTGCCTAGTAGTCACCACCATTTGGGTGTTTCATTTCCCTCCCCATTTTCACACAGAGACACAATTTCCTTTGCATGGATCCATGAACAGCAAAATCTCCCGGTGTCGCTTGCCTGAGCCAGGGCATTCAATCCCATTGAAACCTTCTCTCCTGCAATGGCAATGGTCAGACAGAGGGGACATGGCCACTTTTCCCTGGCAGTGAGATATTCACTCTCCTCTTTCTTCATGTTGCTGTTGTTATTCCATGAGTCATCAAGGATAGCATAAAAAGCTGAGTTTAATCTAAGATGAGGAAAGAAAGGAGCCACAACTGAAAACTCTCAGTGCCCTAGAGGAAACCTGCTGCCTGCTATTGGAATCACTGATGTGTTGGTGGCTTGTTTATTTACACTGAGGATTGAGTCCTGCTTAGTGCACCGTGTCTGAGAATGAAAATCCTAAACCACCCTTGGAAATAACGAATGTGGCAGCACGTTACTGTCCCTGCCCCAAAGCAGATAGAGCAGTGGAGAAATGCCATGAGTCCAGGATAATACTTCACTGCGGTTTTACCATTTCCACTTGCTAAACTCTCTCCCAACCTTCTGGGCTCCTAGAGCAGGGTACAGAGCCTGATCCCAGACACATACACTGCAACTTTACAGCCCAAGCCACATGACCCTGATTAATCTGACACGGGCCAGCCATGGGTGTTTCATTGCAGTGTAGACGTATCCTAACAGTATGGCCACACTGTGATTAACACACCCAAGGCACCTGTCCCAAAGCCTTGGTCAGCTGACTCAGGCTTATGGGGCTTGGGCTGCAAGACTATAAACTTACAGTGCAGACATATGGGATTGAGCCCAACCTCTGAGACCCCAGCAGGGGTGAGGGTTTCTGAGCCCAGGCTTCAGTGTGAACACAAATATCTGCACCAGTTTTTAGCCTTTCAGCTTTAGCTCAATGAGCCCAAGTCAGATGACCCAGGCCAGCCCTGCTGCCATCTTTATCTCAGGAGAGATGGACTCTAAGGGTACGTCTCCATTGCAATGGAAGCCCAAGTGTGGCATGATGTGCTCAAAGCAGCACCCTGCAAGCCCCGTATTCACCACTCTCATATAATGATGACATGGTTTGTACAAGTCTGCCTTGTGAGGATGGACATTGCTTGATTCACATCCTAGCAAAGGAGCTTCCTAACAAGCTGGAAGAAACTATGAAAGAAGGGTCGAGACATCATGACTTGGCCTCTCTCCCCCATAACTCAACAGCTGGAAACTCACCTGGAGGACAAAGACTGAACTGAACTGATTCAGAAATCAGAAGAGAATACTACTAATACATTCAAACCAAATTCCCCCACCAGACTAGTATTCGCTTTTCAGTAGAAAATTTTCAATGTCATGGATTTTGTTTTCCCAGTCAGACCTTGCCAAGGGAAGCAGAAAGAAAATGTTTGAGTTGCCTCCTTCAGAACAACTTGGCCTAGACACTCTAGCTGTGGGTCACTGTCGTGGCCTTGGTGAGGTGGGGGCATTTTAATAATTTGGGCAAGTCTCAGGGTGTTTTGGGGGAGATTATGAGGATGTCACCTTCTGAGATAAAAAGCTAAGAAATACAGATCTAGACAATTCTTTCAGAAAACTGGAGTTGAGACATATTTCATTTAAAGGAGGGGGGTCTGAGTTCCTGAGAAGGTTTCTGTTTGCAGGAAGCAACATGGTTTGGTCTGTCATTGTACCAAAGGAGGAGTGGGTTGTTTGTCAAGGAAGGGAAAAGGCCAAATACAGCTGAGGAGGATGGGATTTGAACCTATGCATATAGAGCACAACAGATTAGCAGTTCATCACCTTAACCACTCAGCCACCTCATCTGAGCTATCAAAAAAAGGGACAGGAGGAGAAATCTAACACGAGCAGACCTAGGGACACTAAGGTGTTTTTAAACACTAAGTGGAAGCAGGGGCTGAATGAGCTCCCCCCTCACATCTAGTGAGGAGCTGGGGGAAAGACTTCAGGAACAGACTGTGTTTGCATAGACACACCTATTCTGCCTAGCTATGCAGCATGATGGGGCCGCTTCCCCAAAATGACCAGGTTTGGCTGGTGGCGGGTTACAAATCACTTTAGCACTGAGTGGAATGAAATGTTATTATCCTTCCTGCATGAGTGAAGGGCAGCAGAACATACCTAGTCCGTCCTGATGGAGGGGTGGGTGGGTGAGGAATAGCTTTTATTGGACTGCATAGAAGTGATTGAGAACGTCACCCTAAAGCAGTGGTCCCCAAACATTTCACACTGTGCTCTCTTATCCATGGCTGTGGCCCCTCAGAAGCCATGGTCGAAAACCGAGGCTGGGAGTGGGGCTGTGGCTTGCTGGGGAGAGGGGTGCGGACAGGGGTAAGGGGATGAAGGCTGGGCCAGGAGCCGGGGCCCAGGGTGGGGTTGGGGAAGAGGTGGGGCTGAGTGGTGCTCCCTCCCTGCATTCCATGGAGGCTGGCTCAGGCCCTGAGGTGCCCCCAGTAATGTTCCTCTGTGTCTTCCTAGGAGTCATGCCCCACATCTTGGGGCCACCGAACCCTACTCGCTAAGCAGGGGCTAGTGATGCCAAAGCCCAGGGAAAGGGAGAACAAGGGCAGCGGCCCTGGCACCAGAACCTTGGCCCCAAACACTCTTCTGCCTGTGGCCCTGCCCTCTTTCAACCCTTCCACCCACGGCCCCATCCACTGGGTACTTCTGTTTCACCCCTTCCCCACTGACCCCACCCTGCTCACTCATTTACTCCCCCACCCCCGCTGCAGCCCTGAGACCAGAGAAACTCTGTGTCCCTGCTGCAGCCCCTGGGCCAAAGTAGGGGGTAGGAGCTCCTCTAGCCCTCAGGCCGACATGGGGGAGACTTTTCCAGGGGCCCCAAATCAGCCGGGGCACTCAATGATCAAAGGGGCACCATGCGGCAGTGCAAAGGTGCACACTGCCAGTGTAGTGTCAGACACTGCTTCCTAGGGAGGCTCCCACATTTCACCCCTGTTTGTACCCAGTGGAGGAACATTGTGGGGGGAGGGGCAAGTGTTGACACAAAGATACAGCTCACCCACCCCCAGCATTCCTCTGTGGGCCCATAGATGGGTGGGGGGAGCGAGGAGCAACACTAAGTGCCCCATCCATCCTGGTCACTTTCCCCACGTGGGCTGTGCTGTGACAGGAGCATCAGAAGCTGCTTCTCTCTGCCCTCCCCTTATGCAGCCCGGCTGAGGAAAGTGACCTGGATGCAGGGAGCTTGGATGTGCTGGGGATACGTTGGGAAAGGGACTGTCTGAATTCCCAAGGCAGGAAACGAACAATCTACAGCGACAACATTGACCACAAACACACTCTAACCATGCTCCAGCCAGTAGGGAAATGGGCAGGAATTCTTGCTGTTCAGCCAGGGCCACACGTACAGAGCTGCACAGCAGTGAGTGTGCTGGGGAAGCTGGTCTGAGCAAACAATTGGAAATGCCCCTTCAGTGAGAACAGAACCACAGTGCAGCAAGGCCCCTGTGGTAAGTGGTTGTGGCTGAGGCCTTAGGGAGCTGGGCTATGACACCATAGGGGTCTTTCTGTGGAGGTTTGATTCTTGCCAGCTAGGGAAGGCTGGTGTGTCATGTCTACACAGCTGTACTTTCAGTGATGCAGGTTTCTCTATCCCATTGTTCCATAGGCATCCTACTAGATTGCCAGCTGCCTTTCAACTGCAGTGTGGAGACTGTTTGTGTGTGGGGAGAGACAGTGTGTGTGTTGAGGTAGGTAGGAGCGGATCATTATTATCCCTACTTGAAAGAGGGAGAAGCTAAGACTGAGAAAGGAGAATTGACTTGTCTTAGGTCACACGGCCAGTCAGTGGCAGAGTTGGGAATAGGACCCAAGAGCCCTAATTTTCAAACTAACCATCAGATCTTGAATTTCAGACATTGAATGACCTGAATAAAGTGCTCTCGCATGAGCTGCAGATCAACAACAGTGCACAGTAATTATTCAGCAAGTATTTGAGGAGAACTGCAACGTTAGAGAGAATCATAAACTGCTCAGAGACCATTAATGCAGAGAAGCAACAAAACTCAGCAAACATAGAACTGGTTCTGACTTATTTCCTTGGACTTAAAAGAGAACAACAAGGACCTGAGTCTCCTCCCTGTCAATAACCCCCTGCTCAGGCAATCAGGGTAGAGACTGAGGATGGGAGGGTGAGGGTTCTTATCACAGAGCCGAAAGGATGGCCCAGGTCACCGGTGGGGATCACTGCCCGAGCACTATTTCAGCCCCACATTTTTGGGCGGACGTCCCAGAGTGGGAGCTGCAGAGCAGTCCCCCGCAACAGACACACACACACATGCACACACACACACACACACCCATTGCTCCTGGTGTTGGGAGGGGAACAGGTGAAAGAACAAAAGAAGCAAGAGACAAAGAGAAAGGAGGGATGGAGGGATGGAGGAAAAGCTGAAACAAAAAGGACAAACCCTAATGTCCTTAATGATTCTATGGGACAAAATCCCAGGTGTGGAATAAAATTCTGCCTCCTTAAGTTCGTGTTTTCCATGCCTAGAATTCAACTGTCACCAGATGGATCAGACTGAACAGGTTTCAAACCTCAAGGAGGCTCTTACCTTCTAAACAGGGACGGCTGTTTTCTAGTAAAATCAGGGAAAGGGAAGGAGAAAACTCGAAAGAGGTTCCTCCTGGCGCTCACGTACGTGAACCCAAATATTCTCTCAGTCCTCAAAGAGAGACCTGGAGAAGGAGACTTGCTGAAGCAAAGCCACAGGGGTCTCGGAGGTTTCCCTGGCCCCTCGCCCCTCTCTTGCCTGGCTGATGTCAGCATCTCTTTGTGAGGTCACCACCTCCCCACCAATAGTCTTTGACCAGTAGTCTGAGGTCCTGCAAAAGGCCTTTGTGATGTCACTGCCACACCCCTCCCTTGCTGTGCTAATGTCCTGCCCCTGCCCAAGCACTTTGGAGGTTTGAGTTACTCCCTGTGGATCACCCCACTCAAGGAGCCTTCGTTCTAGGAAGCAAGCCGGTAGTTTTGGATCAGCAGCAAATTTTGTCAGCTCACTGTTTAGCAGATCATTTATGAATATTTTGATGATTCCTGGTCCCAGAAAAGACACCACTAGTTACCTGTTTCCATTCTGAAAACTGACCATTTAGTCCTACCATTTGTTTCCTATCTTTTAACCAGTTATTGATCCATGTGAGGACCTTCCAGAGATGAAAGTAAGCTGGTATGTTCCGGTATGGAGTACCGGCAAAAGCCAGTACGCTGTGCCAGCCCGGCCCGGCTTCCTCAGGCTGATGATTTAAAGGGCCCAGGGGTCCCTGCCGTGCCCGGAGCCCTGGGCCCTTTAAATCACCTCCCAAGCCCCCCTGCCGGAGCCCTGGGAAGCGAATCACTGCCGTGGATGCTGCTTTCTCCCGCTCTGCCAACACGGAGCAGGGGTGGCAGAAGCTTCCTTGCAGTGGGGAGGGCACCATTATCCAAACTCTGGCACCCCCATGACACCCCTTCCCTAAGGACCCACACTCATTCCACCTCTCCCCCCAAGGCCACACCCACAGAATGCCTCTTCCCCAAGACTACCCCCTTCTCCCCACCTCCATCATTTGTCCTAACAGCCAGTAAAGGGTGGTGAGGCCATGGCCCTCTAACCCCCCTGTTCCAGCACCCCTGACACAGAGCTAAGCAGGCAGCAAGCAATGTGTGTGTGTGTAAGTGACAGAGAGTGCTGTGCTGAGCCAGTGAGAGAAGGGGGGCTGATGTCAGGGCTGTCCCCTGCCTCAGGACTGGTTGCTTCCAGCACCTGTCTGAACTTAGAGACAGTGCTGACACACTCACTGTCTCTCCTCCCCTCCACATGCTTTCTACCCCACCACACACCTTGCAGTTGAAAAGCAGCTGGCAATCTAGTAGGATGCCCATGGAACAATGGGATAGAAACCTGGATCATGTGATGCTGAGCCAGCCCATGAGGCATTGCAAACCCTTCCCAAAGCACCCTGCAGCCAGTTGCACAGTTCACTGCTCTCTATGGCAATCCAAGAGATGCCAGCATGGATGTGTTCTGTTGACACAGGGTGGACATGCAACTGCTGTTCAATTAAAACGCTTTAACTAAAAGTCACATTACTCTTTCATGAAGACATAGGTTGAGAGAGAGACAAGACCCATTGAAAGTAAAGAACCACAACTTCCTCTATAGGTGGAAGGATTTGAACCTGCACAGAGAGACCTCAAGGGATTTCTAATCCATCACCTTAACCACTCAGCCACAACTACTTGCTTGATAGGGGGGCTCTCACTGCACTCTAGTTCTGTTCTCACTGACTGATCAATTCCAGTTGTTTCCTCAGACCAGCTTCCACAACACACACACTGCTGTGCCATTGTGTAAGTGTGTCCATGGCTGAACTGCAAGAATGCCTGCTATTTCCCTTCTGGCTGGAGCATGAGGAGAGTGTATTTGTGGTCAATGACATTCCTGTAGATTGTTGTCCATTTCCTGCCTTGATCATTCAGACAGTCCCTTTCCCGTCATATCCCCAGCACATCAGTGATTGCGATAGCAGGGGGCAGGTTTTCTCTGGGACACTGAGCTTTGCCAGGGGGTTGGTGGCTCCTTTCTTTCCTCACCCTGGAGTAAACTCAGCTTTTTATTCCATCCTTGACGTTTCATGGAATAACAACAGATGACCAAAGAAAGAGGTGGACAGGATGGGTCTCAGGGGAGGGGGCAGAGAGGTGTGGACAGGGCAGGTCTCAGGGGAGGGCTCAGAGAGGTGTGGGTGATGGGCAGGGTGGGTCTCAGGGGAGGGGCAGAGAGGTGGGTGGGCAGCAGGCAGACCTTGGGGTAGGGGGTGGAGAGGTGTGAGGAGGCCTTGGGGGAGGAGAGGAGCGAGCGAAAGGTGGACCAGCAGGCCTCAGCCAAAGAGCAGGGGTGGAAAGTGGCCAAATGAGAGTGAGGACAGAGCACAAGTGGGGCCTCAGAGAGAGGAGAACGAGGGAAGGGGGTGGAGTGGGGGAACAGCACCACGGTCTGGGCAGGGCTGCCAACAGGATTCAGGAGGCCTGGCGGAAAACAATTTTGGGGCCCCTTCCATTAAAAAAAAGTTGCAATACTCTAGAATACTGTATTCTCATTGGGGCCCCTGCAGGGCCTGGGGCAAATTGCCCCCCCTGCCCCCCCCCCCGGCGGCCCTGCTCTCAGCCTCTTCTCGTAAGTCCTCTGCCCCCTAATTATTTTTGTTGCCCTCCCCTAGACTCTCCAATTTGTTTCTGTATTGGGGGGGGCACAAAAACTGGACGCAATGCCCCAGATGCGGCTGTGACGATGTGGTTCTGGCGGGACCCAGCTGAGAGTGCCAAATCAGGACCAATTACTCAAACAGGGCAGACACAGCCCAAGGCTGGGGTTTTTCCACCTCTAAAGCAAACCAAACCAGCCAGACAAAAGACTTCGGTTTCACCCCACTGGCTAACCACAAGTCACACAAGCAATTTCCTTAGACACTCCAGTCTCCCAGTATCACCACCAGTCCCACACGTCCTGGGGATGAATGGTTATAAAAACCAACACCCCAGTAAAAGAAAAAGGTTCTCTCGATCCCAAAGGACCAAGCCCCAGACCCAGGTCAACATACGCCTCAGATCTTACCCACAAATCACGCTGTTGCCAATCCTTTAGAATCTAAAATCTAAAGGTTTATTCATAAAAGGAAAAAGATAAAGATGAGAGCTAGAATTGGTTAAACTGAATCAATTCCATACAGTGATGGCAAAGTTCTTAGTTCAGGCTTGTAGCAGTGATGGAGTAAACTGCAGGTTTAAATCCAGTCTCTGGAGAACATCCCCCGGTGGGATGGGTCATCAGTCCTTGGTGCAGAGCTTCAGATTGTAGCAAAGTCCCTCCAGAGGTAAGAAGCAGGACTGAAGACAAAATGGAGATCAGGCTTCCAGCCTTATATAGCTTTTCCAGTTGTAAGAACCTTCTTTGTTCTTACTGTGGAAAGTTACAGCAAAATGGAGTTTGCAGTCACATGGGCCAGTTTCTGCTCACTCCAGTGAGTCACAGGGCGTATCCGCCTTCTCTCGATGGGTCAACTGTGTAGTTGATGGTCCTTAATGGGCCATCAAGCAGGCTAAGCAGAGCTGACACCAGCCTGTCTGGAACTTTTTCCAGTAACACAGAACAAGTTTGAAATACAGACAATACACAGCCAATATTCATAACTTCCACTACAGAAATGATACAGACATACAGACAGCGTAATCATAACCAGTAACCGTAACCTGGTCTTAGACACCTTATATGACCCCCTTTACATACAATTTGGTGCCACTACAGAACCTTGGTTGCAACCCATGTTCTATATGGTCCCAGTTTATATCAATAACGTCACACCCCCAACGCAAAATTGATGCAGGAAGGGATGACACAGACATCACTGACTGCATCCCAAGAGCTCCCCATCCCTGGGTCTGTCTCACTACAGCCAGTGTTGGGCTAGAGACCATACCAGTGTATAACAGAAATGGTTTATCAAAGTCATGTTCAATAACATAATTGAATCTCTTTACAAACTCAAGGTAAAACTTAGTTTGAACAACAGTGGATTGGATCTGCTCTTGCAGCAGGATTCCTGTATGTTTCATATGCTCTTGCCAAGAGCTAAAGAAACTAGCTATTTTATCTATACAAGCTTTGGCAAATGTTTGGAACCCTAATAACATTAAATCAACATAGATATTAATGTTGTTTACAGTGTAGGAATCATGGCATTTAGCCATGCAATCAATATGGTAGTGTGCCTCAGTTTCCCCTTCCCTTGTGCACATTAGGTCTGGAATGTCTCTTCCCCTGTGAAAAGCTTCCATACTGTTTACAGGCATTAACTGTGAAACATTAGTATAACAAGGCCTTTTAACATAAACTGTGTTCTCATGTACTGCTTTCAACACGTTCAAGGGACTTTCGAAAGGATTGGGCACATTGTACATTTTTACAATTCTTGGTAATAGCAACACATTAGTCACAAAAATTACCATTAGCAACAACAACAAATTCATTGCAAGTGTCCATTTACAATCATGTTTGTCATGCCACACCCCTGGACTAATACCATTGGAGTTTGGGCATTTTAGAGTTAACCTGTGGCTTCCCTTTGCAAAATTCAGTTTTCTGTTTTTTCCTTTTTGTCCTGCAGGATCAAACCCTGATTTCTCTTGCTTAACCCAATTCACTGGCTGAGGGGGTGGGCTCTCTTTGCTAACAGCTATTAGCAAGTCTTTTTTCTTCCTGCCAGTCAGGCAATTTGCATCAACACAGACACTATCTTTTAACTTCTTAGCTGCTACCAATTCCAATGTTGGACTCTGTTTTACAGAGATACCACACAAATTCAAAGGGTTTGAGGGTGAGAGTTTGCTTGCTCTTCCCTGCATCCTCAATTGTTCAGACCTAAAACCGTTTAGCTTTGAAACACCAGCAACCAAATCTGTCCTTAGATCCTGAAGCACAGACTGCTCACTCACAGAATTAACATAGAGACATTCCTGTCCCAACACCATTGTTTTCCCAACAAGCTGGTCACACACAGCCACTTGATTGCAGGGCTGCTTAATTTTCTTAACAGCTTCTACTTTATCTGAGACCTTCTTAAAGCTACCCTCACTGGATCTTTCAAAAGGAAAGTCAGTGGATCCATTCACAATAGAAAATTTCTGGCTGTTAGGAACTGAGACTTCCTTGATCAAATCATTCTCACACCCTTTAGTTGCAGCAAACTGCTTGCATATATTACCTTGAGGATTTCTTTTTCCCGGAGTTTTTCTAAGCAGCAATTCACCCCTCTCAGAAATTCTGCCCTTACCCTCTTCACCTAGGGCTTGCTCTAAAGGAACACTTTCCTGAGCAACCACAGACTTTTTTTGGGTTTTACTTACATTCAGAATTACTTCTGGCCCATCAGGCAGATTTCTACACAATTCCCTTTCAGGCCAACTCATAGACTTTCTAGATAACAGGCTAGAAGCCTTTTCCTTCCCTTGGCCATGAACAGGTTCAGAAATCTTTTCCTCCTTGCTACCAGTTGTCAAACTGTTAGTAGATAACACAATTAAATCACCTTTTTGCTCTCCTTGTGCCCTGGCTAGGGTATCACCCTGCTCAGACAGAGCTGCTACACCCTTTTCCAACCACATATTAGCAATTGGCAAACTACAAGCATCAGAATTGTCTGATCTCTGGGATTTTGCTATGACACTAACTGGATGCAACCTAGTTACGGTGCCACTATCTCCAGCTGACACAGACTTAGTACCATTCCCTCCCTGGGCTTTAGATGAATTCAGAACCAACTTTGAGACAACTGCATCACCCTTAACCATCACAGGCTGAAAGGCACCTTCTGTCTGCTCCACAGACACAGAAGAGACGGAGACACATTCTCCTTCACCAGACACACAGCTTGGGATTTCCTTTCCCTTGTCCCAGCACACAGGGCTGTTTACAGACAACTGCTTGGAGACTGAGGTAGCTTCCTCCATAGGCAAGTCAATACCCCTGACAGACACAGGCAAATTTCCTTTACTGTCACATTTCTCCACACAGGGAACAGGTAAGGGATAGGGACACTCCTCTTCCACTATTCCTGTCTTCCCAAACTGCTGTTTAGACAAAGCCATCAGCTCACAAGGCTGCCTAGGCTCCTCCAAACTTTCCCTACTAGGCACATTGCCACTCCCAACAGATAAACTGCTGCTCTTTTCATTACACTGAGCTACTTCCATCAAATCACAGTTACCCATTTTAGGTTCACTTTTACAAGCTGCACTAGCCAACAATCCATCACCCATTACAGATTTACCCTCTCCTTCCTCAGTTAGGGCTTCCACCTGACCATTTACTTGAATTTGCTCCTGAGAAACATTTTCCTCCCCAGTGAGATCTTTCTGCTCTTGATCTAACTCCAGATTCACTTCTGAGACATTAGACAGACAATCAGAAACTCCACTCACAGATACACTGCTTTCTTGAATACACAAACCTTTGGAGCAACCCTCCTCAGGCAAACCATTGCCCACAATAGACACAGATGTAAGATCATTCCTGTCCTGTGACTGGCTACCCGAACTGAACAAAGCTTTAACATTTTCTCCAATTAAAAGATCTTTAGGCAATAACTTTCTTACCCCAGCTATAACTTCATGCTTGGCCCCATTCCATTCCAGGTGGATTCTGGCTAAAGGCACACAGACAGTAAACTCATAGAGGATCACAACATTTACACTCTGATTTGGTAAATAATCTTCCTCTTTGACCAAATCTGCTTTAACCAGAGTGATGTTAGATGCCATAATTTGCCCTAAACAGCTTTTACCATTGACTTTTACACTCTCTATGAATTTTTCATTACCACTGTCACCTTCTACTGAACACACCGTAACAGCACTGACATAAAAGGTGGCGGTGTTGGGGTACATTTGGTTACACCCAGACAACTGCTCAGAGTTATACAACATACCAACATTATTATAAACTGGACTTTCAAGAGGATACATTTTCTGCTGTTTTTCCCTTGCTTCTTTGAGCTGGCTCCAACATCTAGCAGTTTCTTGTTCCATCTGTCGAGTTTTTTCCTTAGCAGCCAGCAATTCCTTCTCTCTCTCAGCAGCTTCTTTCTCCCGCTGGGCCAAGGCTTGCTTCTCTCTCATTTGAATTTCTGCCAGTTTTTGCTCATATTCAAACTGCAGGCTATCCCTCAGGGCTTGTAGTTTCATTGCATTTGCTGATGCCTTCTGGCTCATGGTCACTGATCTTTAACCAACCAAACTCTCAATACACAATTTCAAATTTAGATAGCGTGGGGTTCTGACCCAAAGCTTAATTGACCTGGTTCTGTGGATCCTAGCACGACTACACCACTGTGACGATGTGGTTCTGGCGGGACCCAACTGAGAGTGCCAAATCAGGACCAATTGCTCAAACAGGGCAGACACAGCCCAAGGCTGAGGTTTTTCCACCTCTAAGGCAAACCAAACCAGCCAGACAAAAGACTTCGGTTTCACCCCACTGGCTAACCACAAGTCACACAAGCAATTTCCTTAGACACTCCAGTCTCCCAGTATCACCACCAGTCCCACACGTCCTGGGGATGAATGGTTATAAAAACCAGCACCCCAGTAAAAGAAAAAGGTTCTTTCGATCCCAAAGGACCAAGCCCCAGACCCAGGTCAACATGCACCTCAGATCTTACCCACAAATCACGCTGTTGCCAATCCTTTAGAATCTAAAATCTAAAGGTTTATTCATAAAAGGAAAAAGATAAAGATGAGAGCTAGACTTGGTTAAACTGAATCAATTACACACAGTAATGGCAAAGTCCTTAGTTTAGGCTTGTAGCAGTGATGAAGTAAACTGCAGGTTTAAATCCAGTCTCTGGAGAACATCCCCCGGTGGGATGGGTCATCAGTCCTTGGTGCAGAGCTTCAGATTGTAGCAAAGTCCCTCCAGAGGTAAGAAGCAGGACTGAAGACAAAATGGAGATCAGGCTTCCAGCCTTATATAGCTTTTCCAGTTGTAAGAACCTTCTTTGTTCTTACTGTGGAAAGTTACAGCAAAATGGAGTTTGCAGTCACATGGGCCAGTTTCTGCTCACTCCAGTGAGTCACAGGGCGTATCCGCCTTCTCTCGATGGGTCAACTGTGTAGTTGATGGTCCTTAATGGGCCATCAAGCAGGCTAAGCAGAGCTGACACCAGCCTGTCTGGAACTTTTTCCAGTAACACAGAACAAGTTTGAAATACAGACAATACACAGCCAATATTCATAACTTCCACTACAGAAATGATACAGACATACAGACAGCGTAATCATAACCAGTAACCGTAACCTGGTCTTAGACACCTTATATGACCCCCTTTACATACAATTTGGTGCCACTACAGAACCTTGGTTGCAACCCATGTTCTATATGGTCCCAGTTTATATCAATAATGTCACAGCGGCTTCACCAGTGCTGAATAGAGAGGAATAATCACATCCCTCCATCTGCTTGCAATGCTCCTACTAATCCAGCCCAATATGACCAGTTACCCGTATTAAATGCAGACACAGCAATATATGATAAATTGGTTTCTGTCCATTCAGGAGGTTATTTCCCACCTATTTATAAATAATGAAGATGCTCTAAGCGGAGGGGAGAGAGCTGTCCTGTCCGTGCAGTTAACCCATCTCCCCGAGAGGTGGTAGCTATGTCACTGGGGGAAGCTATGCTGGTGTGTGTGCAAGCTGTGGTTTCTACATGTATATATAAAGTTTAATCAAACCCCATTTTTAAACTCCCTGTGGTCTGGGAATAGAAAAGGAGCTCTCTAAGGCAGAGCCCGTCCTTCAAAATCCTTAAGATCACTAACTTGCCTATGTAAGTATCATGGTGGTATAGTTCTGTGGTAGAGCATTTGACTACAGTTTAAGTGGTCGTTGGTTCAAATCAAAGTGCTCCCTTACAAACCTGTTCCTTCAGTAAAAATAATTCTGTTTCCCGTATGTTCAGGAGCTCCACTAAATGGGGGTCCCTGAAATGAATGGACACAGACAGTGTTTTCCTGTGCAAATGCATAAAAACCTAGCAAACATGTCCCCCAGCTGAAATCACTTCCAATCATCCAAGTGTCTAGGTTTGTTTTCATCAATTAAACAAAGGCACATGAAGACACATTTGCAGGTCCTTGGCCTCCATGGGCTACAATATGCAGAAGAACAAGAACCACATCCACTTGGGAGAAATGGACTAGTCTGAATTACATTAGGTAAGTAAGTTGCCATTGAGATTGAAAACTCCATTGGAGATGGACGGGAGCCTGTTACAAAAATAAAATAACCAAGATTTACCAAACTCCGTTACACATTCAATCCTCTCTTTGTGCACACAGTATCAATTGGGGCTCTAATAAATGGCAACCTTCCTTTAACACAAATCATTGTTCCTTGTAACTTTCAGATACATTCAAAGGCAGCTGTTTACAGGTCATGGGCTGCTAGTTCAGGAGCAGGAGCAGAGTCTCTGTAAGTTTACCAAGCACAGAGCTCATTATGTCTGCATCTAAGGCCAGGTCTACACTACGCGCGAAAATTGATTTTAGATACGCAATTTCAGCTATGAGAATAGCGTAGCTGAAATCGATTATCTAAAATCGATTTACTCACCCGTCTTCACCGCGCGGGATCGATGTCTGCAGCTCGCCATGTCGAATCCGGAACTCTGTTGGTTTTGGTGGAGTTCCGGAATCGATATAAGCGTGCTCGGGGATCGATATATCGCGTCTAGATGAGTCGTGATATATCGATCCCCGAGCAATCGATTTTAACGTGCCGATACGGCGCGTAGTCTAGATGTGGCCTAAGTGAGTGCAGAGTTATTTCAATGGCTCCTACACTGACACCTGCTGCCCCTTCTGGCTGGTTAATTCTACTATTTGGAACCTGCTCTTAAAATTGCACCCTTCCTGGGAGTGAGTCAAAACTGCCCAAGGAAACCCCATTGAGTTTCAGGGGCAGTTCAGGCAAGGAGGTGATGGGACAGCACAGGGGTCTCAGAGCTTCTCCTTTGTCACAGGGAGCAGGGTCATGGGGTGCTACTAGCATGATTGTGGGGTTCTATTCCTGGCTGTGGGAGGAAAGGGGTGTCTAGTGGATTAGAGGTGGGGGCCTAGAAATCAAAGAGAAAACATGGCTTCTTATTTCTTAGGTTTTAGAGAAGCAGCTGTGTTAGTCTGTATCCACAAAAAGAACAGGAGTACGTGTGGCACCCTAGAGACTAACAAATTTCTTAGGTTCTGTTGCCATCATGTGGCCATTTCATTTCACTTCTTATTGTTAAAAGGTTTGGGTACTTCGCACAGAAACGTTATTTCCTTGGGAGAGATGGAGAAGTGGAAGCTGCATTAATTTATCCTCTGAAAATTAGACAAGGATTGAAATATTCCCCAGACAGCTCAGTCCCAACCGTTCTCCCTCACTGCTGCCAGTGAAGCTCAGTTCTGTCCCACGGCCCCAAGAACTGCCGGGTGCAAGTCCTGGGTCTGATGTGCAGTAGAAAAAAAAAGAAAGATAATGGATGTACCCTATCTCCTAGAGCTGGAAGGAACCATTGAATCCAGCCCCTTCCTTCATTGGCCAAACCAGACAGTATCTACGTAAAAGAACAAATGGACACAAATCAGATATCAAAAATTATAACATTCAAAAGCCAGTTGGAGGACACTTCAATCTCCCTGGTCACTCGATTACAAACCTAAAAGTCGCAATATTACAACAAAAAAACTTCAAAAACAGACTCCAACAAGAGACTGCTGAATTGGAATTAATTTGCAAACTGGACACCATTAAATTAGGCTTGAATAAAGATTGGGAGTGGATGGGTCATTACACAAAGTCAAACTATTTCCCCATGTTTATTTGCCCCTACTGTTACACCTTCCTGTCAACTGTTGGAAATGGACCATCCTATCACTACAAAACATTTTTCTTCTGCTGATAATAGCTCACTGTCACGGAGTCACTGGGTGATGCTTTGGAACTGCTCCCCACAAAGCCAGTCAGGACTTTGGGGAGCCTCCTCTCCCTCAGAACAGACTTGTTCAATGCAAGAAGCTCACACATCTTCACCTCCTGGGTCTCTCCTTGGAGCATTCATCATCCTCTGCCCCTCCGTGCGCTTCCCACAGCGAGTCCACCCAGCGGGCTCCTGGGGAAGCCATAGGGTCCTGCTCTCCCACTTTTCAGTCAGATGTGACTCTCAGCCAGCCAGTAAAACAGAGGTTTATTCAATGAAAGGAACAGGGTCTAAAACAGAGCTTGTAGATACAGCGAACAAGACCCCTCAGCCAGTTCCATTCTGGGGGTCAGTGAGCCAGACCCCCACGTCTGCACTTCACTCCTCGTCCCCAGCCAGCTGCAGACTAACAACCCCCTCCAGCCCCTCCTCTCTGCTCAGCTCCTTTCCCGGGCCAGGAGGTCACCTGATCTCTGTGTCTCCAACACCTTAAGTTGGCACCTTTGCAGAGGAGGGGCCCAGGCCATCAGTTGCTAGGAGACAGAGTGTCAGACATTTAGGTGCTCTGGCCTTTTGCTCTGCCAGATACTTAAGAACTGCCTAGGGGATACTGAGGCACCAATACGGTATTAAGAGAAAACATAAGTAACATTTCTAGTTCATCACACTCACTTAACTGATCACTGTCATTATAGTGTGTATGGCAACACCCATTTTTTCATGTTCTCTTCATATATATATATATAAATTCCCCTCTCACCCCTATGGGTGGTATGTGTCTTCCTCAACCTCGGATCCTCTACCAGAGGCCTGGGAGTTTGAGGGTTCTGCGCAGTATCTTAGCTGTTCCTAGCACTGCACTCTTCTGGACAGAGAGCTCTGATGTTGTTCCTGGAATCTGTTGGAGCCACTCACCCAGCTTAGGAGTCACAGCCCCGAGTGCTCCTACCACCACTGGGACCACTTTGGCCTTCACTTTCCACATCCTCTCTAGTTCCTCTTTCAGGCCCTGGTACTTCTCCAGCTTCTCATATTCCTTCTTCCTGATGTTGCTGTCACTTGGCACTGCTATATCTATCTCCATCGCTGTCTTATGGTCCTTGTCTATTACCACGATGTCTGGTTGATTAGCCAGTACCTGCCTGTCCATCTGGATCTGGAAGTCCCACAGAATCTTAGCCCTGCTATTCTCCACAACCTTCTGTGGAATCTCCCATCTGGTCTTGGGAGGGTCTAGCCCATACGCTGTGCAGATGTTCCTGTACACAATGCCAGCCACTTGGTTGTGCCGTTCAGTGTATGCTGTTCCTGCCTGCATCTTACATCCTGCCACTATGTGTTGGACTGTCTCTGAGGCCTCTCTGCACAGTCTGCACCTTGGGACCTCTCTAGTGTGGTAGACCCCTGCTTCAATGGATCTGATGCTCAGTGCCTGTTCCTGTGCTGCTATGATCAGTGCCTCAGTGCTATCTTTTAGTCCAGCCCTTTCCAGCCACTGGTAGGATTTCCCAATGTCAGCCACCTCAGCTATCTGTCGATGGTACATCCCATGCAGGGTCTTGTCTTGCCATGGCACTTCTTCTACTTGGTCTTCCTCCCATGTCTGCTGCTGCCTCAGGCATTCTCTCAGCAGCTCATCCTTGGGGGCCATCTTACTGATGTACTCCTGGATGTTCCGGGTTTCATCCAGGACAGTGGCTTTGACGCTCACCAAGCCCCGCCTGCCTTCTTTCCGCCTGGTATACAGTCTCTGGGTGTTGGACTTGGGGTGGAAACCTCCGTGCATTGTGAGGAGCTTCCGGGTCTTCACATCGGCAGCCTCCATGTCCTCCTTTGGCCAGCTCACTATACTGGCAGGGTATCTGATGACCGGCAGGCGGTATCTGTTGATGGCGTGGATCTTGTTCTTCCCACTGAGCTGACTCTTCAGGACCTGTCTTATCCTTTGGTGATACTTGGATGTTGCTGTCTTCCTTGCCTCCTCATCGTGGTTTCCATGTGACTCTGGGACGCCAAGGTACTTGTAGCTGGTCTGTGTGTCTGCTATGTGGCCCACTGGTAGTTCCACCCCATGAGTCTTGACTACCTTCCCTCTCTTCACTACCATCCGGCCACACTTCTCCAGTCTGAATGATATCCCAATATCCTCACTGTAGATCCGCGTCAGGTGGATTAGCGAGTCGATGTCTCGTTCATTCTTAGCATACAGCTTGATGTCATCCATGTAGAGGAGGTGGCTGATGGTAGTTCCACTCCTGAACCTGTACCCATATCCAGTCCTTGTGATTATCTGGCTGAGGGGGTTTAAGCCTATGCAGAACAGCAGCGGGGACAGTGCATCACCTTGGTATATGCCACACTTGATGGCCACTTGTGCAAGCTGCCTTGAGTTGACTTACAGTGTTGTCTTCCATAGTCCCATTGAGTTCTTGAGGAAGGTCCTTAGTGTCCTGTTGACTTTGTATAGTGCCAGACATTTGCAGATCCACGTGTGTGGCATTGAGTCATAGGCTTTCCTGTAGTCAGTCCAGGCTGTGCTCAGATTGGTCTGTCTAGACCTTGAGTCTTGGGCGACTTCTCTATCTATGAGCAACTGGTGTTTTGAGCCTCTGTTGTTGTTCCCAATGCCCTTCTGAGCTGTGCTCATGTACTGGCCCATATGGTCCTGTAGCTTGGTGGCTATGATGCCTGATAGGACTTTCCATGTTGTGGGGAGGCAGGTTATTGGCCGGTTCTGTTCCCTTGCCGGGGTCTTTCATGACCAGCACTGTCCTTCCTTGTGTTAGCCATTAACAGTCTTTGTTTAATCACAATAGCAGATCTTAAGATGGCCATTCTGCAGCAAAAAAACTTCAGGACCAGAGTTCAAAGAGAAACTGCTGAACTTCAGTTCATGTGCAAATTTGACACCACGAGCTCAGAATTAAAAAAAGACTATGAATGGCTTGCCAACTGCAAAACTGGTTTCTGCTCCCTTGGTTTTCACACCTCAGCTGCTAGAAGAGGGCCTCATCCTCTGATTGAACTAACCTCGTTATCTCTAGCCTGCTTCTTGCTTGCATATGTATACCTGCCCCTGGAAATTTCCACTACATTCATCCGACGAAGTGGATATTCACCCACAAAAGCTCATGCTCCAAAACGTCTGTTAGTCTATAAGGTGCCACAGACTCTTTGCTGCTTTTACGGATCCAGACTAACACAGCTACCCCCCTGATACTCTTACAACATGTACGCTATCCTTAGTGTAACAATATGTCCCCTCTTGTATTAAGTTTGGACACTCTGGTTCTCTTCTCCAGTCCCAAGGTAGAGCTCTGAGAAGTATAAAAGCTTATGGTTTCCACCAGCAAAAGTTGCTGCAATAAAAGATGTCACCTCACCTACCTTGTCTCTCTCAAAATCTTGACAAGTCTTGCTGGATAGGATACTCATTTTCCACCTAACTTTAATCTTCAAGTATTCTTCTGTGCTTTCTGTCTGGTCACCATGTACATGTAGACAACAATAAAATTTAGGAGTCAATCTCAAAGTGATTTATGAAGCAGCATTGGTATCATCAACTACATTTTCCAGATTGCACAGAGAAGGGAAATGACTGGTCTGAGGTCACACAGCTGCTCAGAGGAACAGCACTCAAGTGTACTGAGTCCCAATCCCTTACTCATGTTGCAATGACTGAGGAAGAATGTGCCACTCATTCAAAGCCCATGCACTGCTACATATTAGGGACTGAATGGCTCGGCAGCAATTTTGCAGAAAAGGACCTAGGGGTTACAGTGGACGAGAAGCTGTGTATGAGTCAACAGTATGCTTTTGTTTCCAAGAATGCTAACAGCATTTTGGGCTGTAAAAACAGGAGCACTGCAGCAAATCAAGAGATGTGATCATTCCTCTCTATTCAACATTGGTGAGGCCTCATCTGGAGTATTAAGTCCAGTTTTGGGCTCCACACTACAAGAAGGATGTGGAAAAATTGGAAAGAGTCCAGTGGAGGGCAACAAAAATGATTAGGGGGCTGGAGCACATGATTTATGAGGCGAGGTTGAGGGAACTGGGATTGTTTAGTCTGCCAAAGAGAAGAATGAGGGGGGATTTGATAGCTGCTTTCAACTACCTGAAAGAGGGTTCCAAAGAGGATGGATCTGGACTGTTCTCAGTGGTATCAGATGGCAGAACAAGGGAATGATGATCTCAAGTTGCAGTGGGGGAGGTTTAGGTTGGATACTAGGGGAAAAAAATTCACTAGGAGAGTGGTTGAAGCACTGGAATGGGTTACCTAGGGAGGTAGTGGAATCTCCTTCCTTAGAGGTTTTTAAGGTCAGGCTTGACAAAGTTTTGGCTGGGATGATTTAGTTGGGGAGTGGTCCTGCTTTGAGCAAGGGGTTGGAGTAGATGACCTTCTGAGGTCCCTTCCAACCCTGATATTCTATGATTCTAACCTGGAAGACTCAGCTGAGATCCCTGCTTTGCCACTGATTTCCTGTGTGATCTTGGGCACATCACTCTCTCTGGGCCTCAGTTCCCATCTGTAACAAGAGTATAATAACACAGCCCTGGCTTATGGGGATGGGATGAGGATAAATACAGTAAAGAAGTAGGGGTTAAAACAGAGGTAGTTCGACATATTTGTATTTTCTGAAAATTTTGACTTTTTCTCAAAACAATTCTAAAGCTGGACATTTTTGTCTAAAAATTGCCAGAAACTATTAAATTAAATTTAAAAATTCAATTTTCAGCCAAAATGTTTCTTTTTCCAGATTTCCTTTCTTTGAAGAAAAGCTGAAAAATTGCAAGCACAGTAGAGACTTTTTGATATTTTTTTTAGTGAACCCTGCAATTTTCTATTGGAAAAGGTTTTGATGGAACATTTCTGAACACTCCTGGCTCACATACTGCAGTCATGGCAGGCAGGTAGATTGAATGGTGAATAATGGGACTTTTTTGTTCTGGTCATCTTTAGCGTTGAGTTATGTCGGTTCCCTCATTTAGAGGGAATCACGAGGCTTTTTTTATTATCATATGAAATTCTTCTTGGGCACCATTTAGTCTGGTGCCTGAATGGGAACTGAGTTCTTCCGAAAATTCTGGCCTAAGGGGAAAGTGTGACAGAATACACTGTAGCTGTTAATTTCAGAAAGGAGAACTACACAAAAATGAGGAGTTTAGTGAAACCGAAATTAAAAGATACAGTATCAAAAGTAAAATCCCTATAAGCTGCATGGAAACTTTTTAAAGACATCGTAATGGAGGCTCAACTTAAATGTATACCCCAATTTAAAAAATATAGTAAGAGAACTGAAAAAGAGCCACCGTGGTTAAACAACAAAGTAAAAGAAGCAGTGAGAGGCAAAAAGGCATCCTTTAGAAAGAGGAAGATAAATCCTAATGAGGAAAATAGAAAAGAGCATAAACTCTGGCAACTGAAGTTTAAACATATATTTAGAAAGAACAAAAAAGAATTTCAAGACCAGCTAGCCAAAGACTCCAAAAGCAATAGCCAAAAGAGCTTTCAAATACATCAGAGGCAGAACGCCTGCTAAACAACCACTGGGGCACTAAATGATCGAGATGCTAAAGGAGCACTCAGCGATGATAAGGCCATTGCAGAGAAACTAAATGAATTCTTTGCATTGGTCTTCACTATTGAGGATGTGAGGGAGATTCCCAAACCTGAACCATTCTTTTTGGGTGACAGATCTGAGGAACTGTCCCAAACTGAGGTGTCACTAGAGGAGGTTTTGGAACAAATTGATAAACTAAAGAGTAATGTGTCTCCAGGACCCGATGGTATTCACCCAAGAGTTCTGAAGGAACTCAAATGTGAAATTGCAGGACTACTAACTGTCATTTGTAACCCATCATTTAAATCAGCTTCTGTACCAAATGACTGGAGGGTAACTAATGTGCCGCCAATTTTTAAAAAGGGCTCCAGAGGTGACCCTGGCAACTACAGGCAAGTAAATCTCACTTCAGTACCAGGCAAATTGGTTGAAACTATCTTAAAGAACAAAATTGGCAAACACATAGATGAACATAATTTGTTGGGAAATAGTCAACATGGTTTTTGTAAAGGGAAATCATGTCTCACCAATCTACTAGAATTGTTTGATGGAGTCAACAAGCATGCAAACAAAGGACATCCAGTGGCTATAGTGTCAAGTATCAGGGGAAGCCATGTTAGTCTGCATCCATGAAAACAACAAGAAGTCTGGTGGCACCTTCAAGACCAACAGATTTATTTGGGTGTAAGCTTTCATGTGTAAAAAACTCACTTCTTGAGATGCATGGAGTGAAAATTCAAGATGCAGGCATTATTATACTGTCACATGGGGAGAAAGAAGTTACCTCAAAAGTGAAGAACCAGTGTTGATAAGGCTAATTCGATCAGGGTGGATGTAGTCCACTCCCAATAATTGATGAGGAGGTGTCAATTCCAGGAGCGGCAAAGCTGCTTTTGTAGTGAGCCAGCCACTCCCAGTCCCTATTCAAGCCCAAATTAATGGTGTTAAATTTGCAAATGAATTTTTGTTCTGCAGTTTCTCTTTGAAGTCTGTTTCCGAAGGTTTTTTGTTCAAGTATGGTTACTTTTAAATCTGTTATAGAATGTTCAGGAAGATTGAAGTGTTCTCCTATGGCTTTTGTATGTTACCATTGCTGATGTCCAATTTGTGTCCATTTATTCTTTTAGGTAGAAGAATAAATCATCCCAGCCAAGACTTTGTCCACTTCCCTAGGTAACCCATTCCAATGCTTAACCACTGTCCTAGTGAAATACACCAAGGTTAGAACAAAAGGACCGCAGATAAGTAACTTACATCAGTGTTTAAAAATTTTATTAAGATGATGTTAAGAAAAAGTGAACAGTCAAGAGTTTAAGCATAGAAGTTTCTGGTTATCAGGGAATAACATACAGATCGAGGGTGCAAAGTTTGTTTTAAGATCTGGTGGCATAAGGAAAACGTAATCTGCACTATCCCCGACTGGAGGTAAAAGGTTGATGGGTCGAAGTACAGACATTGAAGTATGAGGGTATGAAGTTCATAAAGTGGCTATGTTCGGATGTGGAGTATAAAAAGTGGATATGATGATAAGGATGGATTGACCCTCATTTGGTGAGACGTAATGTTCAGGGAGTTTACCGTTCCAGTTCATATGATCCAACAGAGAAAGTCTCTTTGTGCCTTTCTCATAGTCGAAGAACGATGTCACTCTGGCTCATGCCTCCTGGTACTGTTGGTGGCCGGTGATGTGCTCGATGTAGATGTCCCTGGACCATCGGATGGTGTCTGAGAGCATGAGGCGCCGCATGAGCCGTGCATAGTGTCAGCTGATCCCACAAGTTCACAGCACATGCTCATTGCAGGGGTCCCAGGCGCCCAGGATAACCCAGAGACTTTGGGCCAGAACATCATCAGTATTATAGTGGTTCAGTCAGTGAGTCTACTCTGCACTGGCGCTGGTCTACTCTGCACTGAGTTGGAGAATGTGACCCTTACATCTCTATCACCCTCACTTTTCCCAGGGTGCTGTCAGCCAAATCTGGATCCTTGTGTGCACTGGCCATTGGCCAAATCCTGATCTCTTAGAAGTGAGTGGCTAGACCCCATTGACTTCAAAGGGATCCAATTTTGGCCTCATTATTCCAAGTCAGATTTTCTTTAGGAAACCCTGGAAAAAGGTTTTATTCAGAACAGCCTTTCCACCACAGCACCAATGACACAGCTTTTACATAATCATTTAAGTTAAAATAATGAAAAGATTCCTCCCTGAGGCTCTTTGTTCCCCAACATATCGTTAACAATACAATAATACCCCAACAGTGTCACGGAGTGTGGGGGTGGGGGAGTCCGGCCCTGGACCCCTCTTCCTGGGACCCACAGTGACTTTTATCCAGCCAGTAAAACAGAAGGTTTATTGGACAACAGGAACATAGGTTACAGCAGAGCTTGCAGGCACAGTCAGGACTTCTCCATCCAGTCCTTCTGGGGGTTCAGGGTGCTTGGATCCCAGCTAGGATACCCTGAATTCTGCCCACTCAGCCCCAAACCCAAACTGACCTGCCCCTCCTCCCGCCGGCTGATTCCTTTGTCCAGCTTCCTGGGCAAAGGTGCCGAACCCCCTCCCCCCTGCCTGGCTCAGGTTACAGGCTTAAAGATCGTGTCCCTCACCTAAAGACATCCCCTGCTCTCCCATCCCCCACACAGACAGCCCCTACTCCATCACACCTCTCGCCCCTTCGGAACTGAACTGAGCGGAGTCACTCTGCCCAGTGACCTGGGGAAGTTCAGGGCCCCCTCTACGGTACAACGCGTCCGCTATCAGGTTGGCACTTCCCTTCACATGGACCACGTCCATGTCATAGTCCTGCAGGAGCAGGCTCCACCTCAGGAGCTTGGCGTTGGCTCCTTTCATCTGGTGCAGTCAGGTCAGGGGAGAGTGGTCGGTGTACACGGTGAAGTGTCGCCCAAAGAGATATGGCTGTAGCTTCTTAAGGGCCCACACCATGGCCAGGCATTCCTTCTCGATGGCCCCGTAGTTTTGCTCCCGGGATAGCAGCTTCTTGCTCAGGTACACGATGGGGTGTCTCTCCCCCTTTTCATCCTCCTGCATTAACACCGCCCCCAGTCCCGTGTCTGAGGCGTTGTTGAACACCATAAAGGGTTTGTCAAAATCTGGGTTCCCCAGAACTGGGCCAGTAACCAGAGCCTCCTTCAGCGCCCGGAAAGCCTCCTGGCACTGCTCGGTCCAGACCACCATGTCTGGCTTCCCCTATTTGAACAGCTCAGTGATGGGGCCGGCTACGGCACTAAAGTGGGGTACGAACCTTCGATAGTACCCCGCCATCCCAATAAAGGCCTGGACCTGCTTCTTGGTTTGGGGAGCAGGCCAGTCTCTGATCACCTCCACCTTGGCTGGTTCCGGCTTCAGGCAGCCGCTCCCCACCCGATGGCCCAGGTAAGATACTTCAGCCATCCCCACCTTGCACTTCTCAGCCTTTACGGTTAACCCAGCCTTTTGGAGTCGGTCCAGGACTTGTTTAACCTGGGACACGTGGTCCTCCCAGGTCTGGCTGAAGACGCAGATGTCGTCAATATACGCCACGGCAAAACTCTCCATCCCCCTCAGTAGCTGATCCACCAGGCGCTGGAAGGTGGCTGGCGCTCCCTTGAGGCCAAAGGGCAGGGTCAGAAACTCGTAGAGCCCCAGAGGAGTGATAAAGGCCGATTTCAGCCTGGCATCTGCGTCCAGCGGCACTTGCCAATAGCCCTTGGTAAGATCCATGGTGGTGAGGTACCGAGCACCTCCCAGCTTGTCTAGGAGCTCGTCAGGCCTGGGCATGGGGTAGGCATCAGATACGGAGATGGCATTGAGCTTTCGATAGTCCACACAGAACCGGATTGACCCATCCTTCTTGGGGACCAGCACCACTGGTGAGGCCCAAGGGCTGGAAGACTGCTGGATCACCCCCAAAGCCAGCATGTCCCTGACCTCTCTTTCAAGATCCTGGGCAGTTTTACAGTGACCCGAAAAGGGGAGCATCTTATAGGGGAATGTGACTCGGTCTCCACCCTGTGGACAGTCAAATTAGTGTGTCCAGGCTGGTTGGAAAACAGCTGTCGGTATAGATGCAGCACCCCTCTGATCTCAGCGAGGTGGGCCAGGGTCAGCTGATCAGAGAGGGGAATCGCCTCCAGGGGGGAACCAGTTTTTGTCCCAGGGAATAGATCCACTAAAGGGTCATCTCCCTGCCCCTCCCAGTGTCCTCACATGGCCAACACCACATTTCCCCTGTCATAGTATGGTTTCATCATGTTCACATGGTACACCCGACGGTGATGTGCCCGGTTTGACAGCTCCACCACATAGTTTACCTCATTCAGTTGCTTGATAACCTTGAAGAGCCCTTCCCAGGCGGCTTGGAGTTCGTTTTTCCTCACGGGGATGAGAACCATCACCTGATCCCCGGTGGCAAAGGCACGGGTCCGGGCCGTGCGGCCATACCAGACCTTCTGCTTCCTCTGGGCTTGGGCCAGATTCTCCCTGGCCAGGCCCATGAGCTCGGCCAGTCTTTCCCGGAAGGTCAGGACATACTCCACCACTGATTCTCCCTCGGGAGTGGCCTTCCCCTCCCATTCGTCCCTCATTAGGTCTAGGGGCCCCCTTACCCGTCTTCCATACAACAGTTCGAAAGGCGAAAATCCAGTAGATTCCTGGGGTACCTCCCTGTATGCAAACAGCAGGTGAGGTAAGTACTTGTCCCAATCCTGTGGGTGCTGGTTCATAAATGTTTTTAGCATCATCTTCAGCGTCCCGTTGAACCTTTCCACCAGCCCGTTGGACTGGGGGTGATACGCTGAGGCCCAGTTGTGCTGGACCCCACATTTCTGCCATAAGGACCGGAGCAGGGCCGACATGAAGTTGGACCCCTGATCCGTTAAGACCTCCTTGGGGAACCCCACCCTGCTGAAAATTGTCATCAGCGCATCTGCCACTGTGTCTGCTTCGACAGAGGACAAGGCCACCGCCTCGGGGTAGTGAGTGGCAAAATCCACCACCACCAGGATGTATTTCTTCCCCGACCGGGTCGTCTTGCTGAGAGGTCCCACTATGTCCATGGCCACCTTCTGAAAAGGTTCTTCTATGATGGGTAAAGGCCTCAAGGCCGCTTTCCCCTTGTTCCAGGCCTTCCCCACCCTCTGGCAGGGGTCATAGGATTGGCAGTACTGTCAGACATGGGTAAAGACCTCAGGCCAGTAAAAGTTCTGTAGCAGCCTCTGCCTGGTGCGCCGGATTCCCTAGTGTCCTGCAAGAGGGATGTCATGGGCCAGGTACAGCAGCTTGTGGCGAAACTTCTGGGGAACCACCAGCTGCCTCCTGATCCCCCATGACTCTACTTCCCCTGGGGGAGCCCATTCTCGGTACAGGAACCCCTTCTCCCACAGGAACCTCTCCTTGCAACCTCTCCTCAGGGTCTGTTCCTCACTAAGGTCAGCCCGGTCCCTGGGCTTCTGCAAGGAGGGGTCTTTCTGCAACTCGGCCTGGAACTCAACAGCTGGGACAGGGATGGGGACCAGTTCTCTCTTGCTGGCTGGGTCTGAGGCCGCAGCCTCTCTGAGCCGTGCCCCCGGGCATTCCCCGCCCCCCAGGTTATGGTCCTGCACCTCGGGCCGAGTACCTTCCCCATTGTCAGGGTGCAGTGCCCTTTGCCGACTCTGACTACAAGTCACAACCAGGGCACTCTGAGTGCTACTAGGCCAGTCCTCAAGGTCCTCTCCCATTAACACATCTGTGGGCAAATGTGGGTGTACCCCCAAGTCCTTGGGGCCCTCCTTGGCCTCCCACTTCAGATGTACTCTCGCCACGGGCACCTTGAATGGGGTCCCGCCCACACCCATCAGGGTCAGGTAGGTGTCGGGCACCGTCCGATGTGAGCCCACCACCTCGGGCCGGGCAAGCGTCACCTCTGCGCCCGTGTCCCAGTACCCAGTGACCTCCCTCCCATCTACCTCCAGGGACACAAGGCACTCTCCCCGAAGGGGCAGCCCCGCGCCCACCCGGTAAACCACAAACCCGGAGGCTGGAGCATCCAGCCCCCCAGAGGAGCTGACCTGGGGACCTCCTCCCTCCTTCACAGGTGGTATGTTCCCAGCCCCCCTTTCCCGGGAATGTAGCCCCTCCTCCGATTGGGTTTTTACCCAGTCCACTCTCTGCGGGTTGGGTCTGCTTGGTCTGTCCCTGAGCTTCGGTCACTGGGCCCGTATGTGGCCTCGTTGGCCACAGTGATAGCAGCCCATGTCTTGTGGGTCCCCTTGAGTGGGTCAGAGAGACCTGATGCTGGATGTTCCCCTTTTGGGGGGGTTCTCCATAGGCCCCCTCTGGGCGGTCCCATGATGACTGTCTCTCTGCACTGAGGCAGGCCTGCTCCTTCGAGACTCCTCCCTGCCATCCCCTGCCCGACTGTCCACAAATTGGTTGGCAAGTTGGCCTGCGTGCTGTGGGTTCTCCGGCTTCTGGTCCCTCAACCACAGCCTCAGGTCGGACGAGCACTGCTCATACAGGTGCTCCAGTATGAATAGGTCAAGCAGGTCCTCTTTAGTTTGGGCCCCAGCTGTCCACTTGCGGGCATACCCCTGCGCCCGGTTGACCAGTTGTAGGTATGTGATCTCACAGGTTTTACGCTGAGTCCGGAACCTTTTCCGGTACATCTCAGGAGTCAGCCCAAACTCGCGGAGCAGGGCCTGTTTGAATAGTTCGTAGTCCCCCTCCTCTGCCCCTTTCAGTCGGCTGTACACCTCCACGGCTGTGGAGTCCAGTAAGGGGATGAGAACTGCAATCCTGTCTGCAGGGCCAACCCCGTGCAGCTCGCAGGCATTCTCAAAGGCCGTCAGGAAGGTATCTATGTCCTCCCCCTCCTTACGCCGGGGCAGCAAGTGCTTATCAAAGCTCTTTGTAGGCTTGGGTCCCCCCTCACTCACCGCAGCCGGGGCCTCACTGCTCCTCAGCCGGGCCAGCTCCATCTCATGTTTACGCTGTTTCTCCTTCTCCTCCAGCTCATGCTGGCGCTGGTTCTCCTCATGTTTACGCTGGTTCTCCTTCTCCTCCCACTCATGTTTACGCTGGTTCTCCTCATGTTTACGCTGTTTCACCTTCTCCAGCTCTTGCCTCTTTATCTCGAGTTCCTCTCATCTCAGCCCCCTTTCATGTTCCCGCTGCGCTGATGTTGAGCATCGCCGGGAGTATCCCCTGCTGGGGGGTGAGCTTCGCTGGCAGGATCCCCTGCTGGCCGGGGGGGTCACAGTGCCCTCGGTATTCGCTGGGCTCCTCCCCGCCCTTCCCCTAGGCCTAGGAATGGGGGGGTCTCGGGAAGCCCTCATCCGCTGGCTGACCACTCCCAGTGGGGACAGACACTGGTGCCTGTGCTGCATCTGCCAGGCTGTTTCCCTCAGAGACAGGGCTCCGTTCATTCATGTGGTCTCTCTGCTCTAGCTGGTCAATCAGCTGGTCCTTGGTCAGTCTCCCTGTGCGCAGCCCCCTCTGCTTGCACAACTCCACCAGGTCACACTTGCGCCGCTTGGCATACATCTTCCTGCTGGCCACTCACAGGTCGGTGTGCTCGCCGCTCCCCACAGTTTCTGGGGGACCCCTAGTGCACCAGCCCTTCTAGAGGTCACCACCTCTCTGCCAGGGTCGAGCTGCAGACTTCTCCGCCCCTGGGACCGCTAGCTGCAATCCCCCAGGGGACCCTGTTACTGCAAAGTCCTTCTCACTGGGCACACACTCCCAGGGGTTAACCACCCCTTCGTTTTACTTCTCCCCAGTCACTTACTGCAGGAAGCGCTGTCCATGGGGTGCAGTATCTCCCGCCACTGCCACCAGTTGTCATGGAGTGTGGGGGTGGGGGAGTCCGGCCTTGGATCCCTCTTCCTGGGACCCACAGTGACTTTTATCCAGCCAGTAAAATGGAAGGTTTATTAGACAACAGGAACACAGGATACAGCAGAGCTTGCAGGCACAGTCAGGACTCCTCCATCCAGTCCTTCTGGGCTTTCAGGGTGCTTGGATCTCAGCTAGGATACCCTGAATTCCACCCTCACAGCCCCAAACCCAAACTGACCTGCCCCTCCTCCCGCCGGCTGATTCCTTTGTCCAGCTTCCTGGGCAAAGGTGCCGAACCCCCTCCCCCCGGCCTGGCTCAGGTTACAGGCTTAAAGATCATGTCCCTCACCTAAAGACATCCCCTGCTCTCCCATCCCCCACACAGACAGCCCCTACTCCATCACACACCCATATCCAGGGGCCCCAAAACCAAATTTCCAGGGGCCTGTAACACCAGGAGCCCCTATATCCCTGAGGGGCCCCAAGCCTCAGGGGTTCCAAACCCCCATTTCCAGGGACCCAAAACACCCATTTCCATCTGCCCCTAACCCTAGGGGTCCCAAACCCCTCTTTCCGGGGGCAAACTCCATTTCAGGGGCCCCAAAACCCCATTTCCAGGGGCCCCTAACCCCAGGGGCCCCAAAACCCCATTTCCAGGAGCCCCAATCCCCAGGGGCCGCAAATCCCCAATCCAGGGGTGCCTAAGCCCTGGAGCCCCAAAACCCCATTTCCTGGGGCCAATAAAACCAGAGGACCAAAAACCCCATTTCCAGGGGCCCCTAATCCTAGGGGCCCAAAACCCCCATTTCGAGGGGCCCCTTACCCCAGGGGCCCCAAAACCCCATTTCCAGGGGCCCCTAACACCAGAGGCCCCAAAACCCCATTTCCAGGGGCCCCAAAACCTCATTTCCAGGGGCCCCTAACCCCAGGGGGGCCAAAACCCCCATTTCCAGGGGCCCCAAACACCAGGGGGCCACCAAACCCCATTTCCAGGGGCCCCAAAACATTTCCAGGGGCCTCTAACCCCTGGGGGGCCCAAAAGCCCAATACCTGGGGCCCCTAACACCAGGGGCCCCAAAACTCTACTTAAAGTGGCACCAAAGCTCCATTTCCAAGGGCACCTATCTCCTGGGGCCCCAAAACCCCATTTCCAGGGGCCCCTAACTCCAGGGGCACCAAAACCCAATTTCCCAGGGGCCCCTAACGCTAGGGTCCCAAACCCCTGGGGGACCAAAACCCCATCTCCGGGGGGCCCAAACCCCTGGGGCCCCCAACCCACATGTCCAGGGACCACCAACACCAAGGGCCCCAAAACCCCATTTCCAGGGGCCCCTAACCCTGGGGTGCCAAAACCCCCATTTCCAGGAGCACCTATCCCCAGGGGCCCCAGAACCACATTTCCAAGGGCCCCTAACACCAGAGGGCACCAAAACCCAATTTCCAGGGGCCCCAAAACACCATTTCCATGGGCCACAAACACCAGGGGCCCCAAATCCCCATTTCCAGGGGCCCCTAACCCCTGAGGCCCCCAAACCATATATCCAGGGGTCAATAACACCGGGGCCCCCAAAACCCCATTTCCAGGGGCCCCTAACCCTAGGGGCCCCAAATCCCCATTTCCAGGGTCCCCTAACCCAAGGGGACCCAAGACCCCATTTCCAGGGGCACCAAACCACAGTGGCCACAAATCCCCATATCCATGGGACCCTAACCCCTGGGGCCCCAAAACCCAATTTCCAGAGGCCCAAAACACCAGGGGCCCCAAAAACCATTTCCAGGGGTCCTCAACCCTAGGGGCCCAAAACACCCATATCCAGGGGAGCCTAACTCCTGGGGCCCCAAAACCTCATTTAGAGGGGCCCCTATAACCAGGGGCCCCAAAACCCCGTTTCCAGGGTTTACTCACCCTAGGGGCCCCAAACCTCCACTTCCAGGGCCCCCAAACCCCATTTCCAGAGATTCTTAACCCCTGGGTAACCAAAAACCACATTTCCATTGGCCCAAAAGACCCATTTACAGGGGCCCCTAACCCTAGGGGCCCCAAACCCCTATTTCCAGGGGCCTTTAACCCCAGGGGCTCCAAAACCCCATTTCCAGGGGACCCAAACCCCTGGGTCACAAAACCCATATAACCAAGGGCCCCTAACACCAAGGGACACAAAACCCCATTTCCAGGGGGTCCCAAAACCTGGGGGCCCCAAAACCACCATTTCCAGGTGTCCCTAACCCCAGGGGGCCCCAAATCCCCATTTCCAGGGGCCCCAAACCCCAGGGGCCACAGATACCTATATCCAGGGGCGCCTAACCCCCGGGGCTGCAAAACCCAATTTCCAGGGGGCCCCTAACACACGGGGCCCAAAAACGCCATTTCCAGGGGACCCTTACCCTAGGGGCCCAAAACCCCATTTCCAGGGGCCCTAAACCCCATTTCCAGGGGCCCCTAACCCCTGGGGCGCAAAACCCCATTTCCAGGGGCCCCTAACTACAGGGGCCCCCATCGCCCATTTCCAGGGGTCCCAAAAACCCATTTCCAGGGGCCTGTAGCCCGTGGGGCCCCAAAATCCCTATACCAGGGGCCTCTAACACCAGAGGCCCAAAAAACCTATTTCCAGGGGTCCCAGAGCTCCATTTCCAAGGGCCACTAACACCTGGGGCCCCAAAACCCCATTTCCAGGGGCCCCTAACCCTAGGGGCCCAACACCCCATTTCTAGGGGCCCTTAAACCCAGGTGCCCCCAAACCCCATTTCCAGGTGTCCCTAACCCCAGGGGCCCCAAAGCCCCATTTCCAGGGGCCCCAAAACCCAGGGGCCAGAAATCCCTATACCCAGGGGCGCCTAACCCCTGGGGCCCCAAAACCCAATTTCCAGGGGCCCCTAACACCATTGGCCCCAAAACCCCATTTCCAGGGGTCCCTAACCCTAGGGGCCCAAAACCTCGATTTCCATACACCCCTAACCCAAGGAACCCCAAAATCCCATTTCCAGAGCCGCTAACAGCAGAGGCCCCCCAAACTCCTTTTCCATTGGCCCCAAACCCAATTTCCAGGGGCCCCTAACACCAGGGGCCCCAATACCCCATTTCCAAGGGCCCCAAAACCCAATTTCCAGGGGCCTCTAACCCGCGGGGCCCCAAAATCCCAATACCAGGGGCCCCTAACACCAGGGCCCCCAAAAACCTATTTCCAGGGGCCCCAGAGCTCCATTTCCAAGGGCCCCTAACCCTTGGGGCCCCAAAATCCCATTTCCAGGGGCCCCTAACCCTAGGGGCCTAACCCCCCACTTATAGGGGCCGCTAAACCAAGGGGCCCCAAAACCCCATTTCCAGTTGCCCCAAACCCCAGGTGGCACAAATCCCCATATGAGGGGCGCCCAACCCCTGGGGCCCCAAAACCCCACTTCCAGGGGCACCTAACCCCAGGGGCCCCAAATCCCCATATCCAGGGTTCCCAAACCCCTGGGGCCCCGAACCCACATATCCATGGGGCCCTAACAAAAGGGGCCCCAACCCCCATTTCCAGGGGCCCCTAACCGTAGGGATCCCAAAACCCCATTTCCAGCGGCACCTAACCCCAGGGGCCACAAACCCCTATATCCAGAGTCCCCTAACACCAAGGGCCCCTAACACTCATATCCAGGGGCCCGAAAACCCCATTTCCAGGGGCCCGTAACACCAGGAGCCCCACTATCCCATTTCCAGGGGCCCCTAACCACAGGGGCCACAAAACCCATTTCCAGGTGCCCCCAATGCTCCATGTCCAAGGGCCCCTAACCCCTTGGGCCCCAAAACCCCATTTCCAGGGGCCCCAACCACAGAGGCCCCAAAACCCAATTTCCAGGGGCCCCCAAACATCAGGGGACCCAAATCACCATATCCAGGGGCCCCTAAGCCCAGGGGCCCCAATACCCAATTTCCAGGGGCCCTTAACACCAGGGGGGCGAAAAGCCCATTTCCAGGAGCCCCTAACCCTAGGAGCCCCAAAACCCCATTTCCAGGGGCCCCTGACACCACTGGCCCCAAAACCCCTTTTCCAGTGGCCCCTAACCCCTGGGGCCGCAAATCCTCATATCTAGGGGCAGCTAACACCAGTGTCCCCCAAACCCCATTTCAAGGTGCCCCTAACCCTAGGGGCCCCAAAACCCCATTTCCAGGGGCGCCTAACCCCTGGGGCCCCAAAACCACATTTCCAGGGGCCCCTTACCCTAGGTGCCCCAAAAGAGGATTTCCAGGGGCCCCAAACAACAGGGGCCCCAAATCCCCATATGCAGGGGCCCCTAACCCCTGGGGCCCAAAAACCCAATTTCCAAGGGCCCATAACTCCAGGGGCCCAAAAACCCATTTCCAGGGGCCCCTAACCCTAAGGGCCCAAAACCTCCATTTCCAGAGGCGCATAACACCAGGGGACCGAAAAACCCCATTTCCAGGGGCCCCTATCCCCTGGGGCCCCCAAAACCCCATATCCATGGGCAGCTAACACCAGGGGCCCCGAAACCCCATTTCAAGGTGCCCCTAACACCAGGGGCCCTAAAACCCCATTTCCAGGGGCCCCTAACCCTGGGGGCCCGAAACCCCCATTTCCAGGGGCCCCTACCCTTGGGGGCCCCAAACCCCCATTTCCAGGGCCCCCAAACCCCTGGGCCCCCAACCCACATATCCAGAGGCCACCAACACCAAGGGCCCCCAAACCCTATTTCCAGGGCCCCTTATGCTAGGGGCCCCAAAACAAGATTTCCAGGGGCCACTTAACACCAGGGGCCCCAAACCACATTTCCAGAGGCCCCTAACCCTAGGGGCCCCAACACCCAATTTCCAGGGGCCCCTAAGCCCAGGGGCCCCAAAACCACACTTCCAGGGGCCCCTAAAACCAGGAGCCCCAGAAACCCATTTGAAGGGGCCTCAAACCCCTTGGACACCCAACCCACATATCCAGGGGCTCCTAATTCCAGGGGACCCAAAACCCCATTTCCAGAGGCCCCTAACCCGAGGGACCCCAAAAACCCCATTTCAAGAGGTCCCTAACCCCAGGGGCCCCAAAACCCAATTTCCAGGGGCCCAAAACCCCAGGGTCCACAAATCCCCATATCCAGGGGCGCCTAATCCCTGGGGCCCCAAAACCCAATTTCCAGGGGCCCCTAACAAAAGGTGCCCCAAAACCCCATTTCAAGGGGCCCCTAACCCTAGGGGCCCAAAACCCCCATTACGAGGGGGCCCCTAACCCCAGGGGCAAAAAAAAACCCATTTCCAGGGGCCCCTAACTCCAGAGGCCCCAAAACTCCATTTCCAGGGCCCCCAAATCTTCATTTCCAGGGGCCCCTAAGCCCAGGGGCCCCAAAAACCCCTCTTCCAGGGGCCCCTTAACACCAGGGCCCCCAAAACCCTACTTCCAGGGGCCCCCAAAACCCCATTTCCAGGGGCCTCTAACCCTTTTGTGCCCCAAAACCCCTTTCCAGGGGCACCAAACCCCAGGGGCCCCAAATCCCCATATCCAGGGGCCCCTAACACACGGGTTACCAAACCCCCATTTCCAGGGGCCCCTAACCCCAGGGGCCCTAAAACCCCATTTCCAGGGGCCCCTAACACCAGAAGCCCCAAAGCCCCATTACCAGGGGCCCAAAACCCCCATTTCCGGGGGCCTCTAACTCCTGGAGCCCCAAAACCCCAACTCAAGGGATCCCTAACACCAGGGCCCCAAAAATCCTATTTCCAAGGGCCCCAATGCTCCTTTTCCAAGGGCCCCTAAACCCTGAGGCCCCAAAACCCCATTTCCAGGGGCCCCTAACCACTGGGACCCCAAAACCCCTTTTCCAGGGGCCCAAAACACCAGGGGACCCAAATCCCCATATTCAGGGGTCCCTAACCCCTGGGGGCCCCAAAACCCAATTTCTAGGGGCCCCTAACACTAGGGGCCCGAAAAGAACATTTCCAGGGGTCCCTAACCCTAGAGGCCCCAAAAGCCCATTTCCAGGGGCCCCTAACACCAGGGGCCCCAAAACCCCATTTACATGGTTCCCTAACACCAGGGGCCCCAAAACCCCATTTCCATGGGCCCCAAACCCCAGGGGCCACAAATCCCCATACCCAGGGGCGCCTAACCACTGGGGTGCCAAAACCCAGTTTCCAGGGGCCCCTAACTCCAGGGGCCCCAAAACCTCATTTCCAGGGGCCCCTAAACCCAGGGGCCCCAGAACCCCCGTTTCCTATAGCCCCAAACCCATGGGGGCCCAAATCCTCATATCCAGGGGCAGCTAACACCAGTGGCCCCAAAACCACATTTCAATGCGCCGCTAACCCTAGGGGCCCCAAAACAGCATTTCCAGGGTCCCCAAACACCAGGGGCCCCCAACACAGAAATCCATTGGCCACCAACACCAAGGGCCCCAAAACCCTATTTCAGGTGCCCCTAAACCCGGGGGCCCCAAACCCCCATTTCCAGGGGCCCCTAACCCTAGAGGCCTGAAACCCCTATTTACAGGGGCCCCTAAGCCTCAGGGCACCAAAACCCCATTTCCAGAAGCCCCAAACCCCAGGGGCCACAAATCCAAATATGTAGGGGCGCCGGACCCCAGGAGCCCCAAAACCCCATTTCCAGGGGCCCCTACCACCAGTGGCCCCGAAACCCCATTTCCAGAGGCCCCAAACCCCAGGGGCCACAAATCCCCATATTGAGGGGCACCTAACCCCTGGAGCCCCAAAACCCCATTTCCAGAGGCCCCTAACACCAGGGGCCCCAAAACCCCATATCCAAGGCCCCAAAACCCCATTTCCAGGTGTACCTAATCCCTGGGGCCACAAAACCCCATTTCCAGGGGCCTCAAACCCCAGGAGCCCCAAAGCCCCATTTCCAGGGGCCCCTAACAGCTGCGTCCCCAAAACTCCATTTCCAAGGGCACCTAACATCAGGGGCCCCAAAACACCATTTCCAGGTGCCTCTAAACCTGGGGGCCCGAAACCCCATTTCCAGGGGACCCTAACACCAGGGGCCCCAAAAACCCATTTCTAGGGCCCCAAAACCCCATTACCAGCGTCCCTAACCACTGGGGCCCCAAAACTCCATTTCCACGGGCCTCTAACACCAGGGGCCCCAAAACCCCATCTCCAGGGGCCCCTAAACACTTGGGCCTCAAAACCCCATTTCCAGTGGCCCCCAACCCCAGGGGCCCCAAAACCCCATTTCCAGGGGCCCCAAACCCCAGGGGACCCAAATCCCCATATCCAGGGGCTCCTAAATCTGGGGGCCCCAAAACCCTTTTTTCAGGGTCCCCTAACCCCTGGGGCCCTACAACCCCATTTCCAGGGGCCCGTAACCCCAGGATCCCAAAATCCCAACTTCCAGGGGCCCCTATCCTCAGGGGCCCCAAACCCCCACATCCTGGGGCCCCAAAACCCCATGGCCAGTGGCCCCAAACCCCTAGGGCCCCAAAACCCCATTTCCAAGGGCCCCAATACCCCATTTCCATGGGCCAATAACTCCTGGGGCCCCAAAACCCCATTTCCAGGGGTCTCTAACCCTGGGAGTCCCAAAATGCCATTTCCATTGGCCCCTAACACCAGAGGCCCCTAACACCCTTTTCCAGGGGACCCAAAACCCCATTTCCATGGGCCCTGAAACCCTGGGGCCCTGAAACTCCATTTCCAGGGGACACTAACACCAGGGGCCCCAAAGCCCCATTTCTAGGGCCACAAAACCCCATTTCCAGGGGCCCCTAACCCCTGGGGCCCCAAACTCACATTTCCAGGGGTCCCTAACCCTAGGTGCCCCAAAACTGAATTTCAAGGGGCACAAACCCCAGAGGCCCCAAATCCCCATATCCAGGGGCCTCTAACCCCTGTGTCCCCGAAATCCCCATTTCCAGGGACTCTATCCCCAGGGGACCCTAACCCCTGGGGCACCGAAACCACATTTCCAGAGGCCCCTAACCCCTGGGGCAACAAAACCCCATTTCCAGGGTCCACTAACTCCAGGGGCCCCAAAAACCCATTTCCAGTGGCCCCAAAACCCCTTTCCAGGGGCACCAAACCTCATGGGCCCCAAATCTCCATATCCAGGGGGCCCCTAACACATGGGTTACCAAAACCCAATGTCTAGGGACCCCTAACACTAGGGGCCCCAAAAACCCATTTCCAGAGGCCCTAACCCTAGGGGCCCAAAACCCCCATATCAAGGGGCCCCTAACCCCAGGGGCACTAAAACCCCATTTCCTGGGGCTCCTAACCTCTGCGGCACCAAATGTGCATATCCAGGGGCAGCTAACACCAGGGGCCACAAAACCCCATTCCCCCCAGGGGCCCCAAATCCCCATTTCCAGGGGCCCCAACCACAGGGGCCACAAATCCCCATATCCAGGGGCGCATAACACCAGAGGCCCCAAAACCCCATTTCCAGGGGCCCCTAACCCTTGGGGCCCTAAAAGCCCATTTCCAGGGGCCCCTAACACCAGGAGCCCCAAAGCCCCATTACCAGGGGCCCCAAAACCCCATTTCTAGGGGCTTCTAACTCCTGGAGCCCCAAAACCCCAATTCCAGGGGCCCCTAACACCAGGGCCCCCAAAATCCCATTTCTAGGGGCCCCAATGCTCCACTTCCAAGGGCCCCTAAACCATGGGGCCCCAAAACCCCTTTTCCAGGGGCCCAAAACACCAGGGGACCCAAATCCCCATATTCAGGGGTCCCTAATCATGACGATTAACGGATGGCTCAGGCAGTGGTGCTATAAGGAGGGCTTTGGGATGTACGGTCATTGGGAAGCATTTACGGACAGAAGACTGTTCGCTCAGGATGGACTTCATCTGAGTAAGGAGGAAAATAGACTTCTAGGATCGAGGCTCGCCGACCTCATTAAGAGAGCTTTAAACTAGGAAGTTGGGGGAGATGGTTGGGAGATGTCCAGGAGATCTCCATGCCGGAATTTAACCTGGAGAGAGAGGTAAACAGAGGGGATACCCTTGTGGACCAAAGAATTGACCCAAGGAAGAAAAGCAGAGTAGAAACTGGACTGACAGGTGATGCTGGTGGTGGAAGGTCTGAGCACAACGGGGTAAAGAATGTCACTGACGCCAACCACCGAAAATTAAAATGTCTGTACACTAATGCGAGGAGCCTAGGTAACAAGATGGACGAACTGGAACTATTGGTGCAGGAAGTGAAACCGGACATTATAGGGATAACAGAAACCTGGTGGAATAGCAGTTATGACTGGAGTACGGGTATTGAAGGATATGTGCTGTTTAGAAAAGACAGGAAGAAAGGCAAAGGTGGTGGAGTAGCATTGTACATCAATGATGAGGTTAACTGTAATGAAATAAGAAGTGATGGAATGGATAAGACGGAGTCTGTCTGGGCAAAAATCACGCTGGGTAAAAAAGCTACTAGAGCTTCCCCTGAGATAGTGCTTGGGGTGTGCTACAGACCGCCGGGATCTGATTGGGATATGGATAGAGACCTCTTTAATGTCTTTAAGGAAGTAAACACTAAGGGGAAATGTGTGATCATGGGAGACTTCAACTTTCCGGATATAGACTGGAGGACGAGTGCTTGCAAGAATAATAGGGGTCAGGTTTTTCTGGATGTGATAGAGGATAGATTTCTTCATCAAGTAGTTGAAGTACCTACGAGAGGGGATGCCATCTTAGATTTGGTTTTGGTGAGCAGTGAGGATCTCGTCGAAGAAATGGTGGTAGGGGATAACCTTGGCTCGAGTGATCATGAGCTGATTCAGTTCAGACTAGATGGAAGGATAAACAAATGTAGATCTGGGATTAGGGTTTTCGACTTCTCGAGGGCTAATTTTAAAGAGTTAAGGAAATTAGTTAGGGAAGTGGATTGGACAGAGGAACTTGTGGATTTAAATGCGGAGGAGGCCTGGAATTACTTTAAGTCGCAGCTGCGGAAACTGTCGGAAGCCTGCATCCCGAGAAAGGGGAAAAAAACCATGGGCAGGAGTTGTAGGCCAAGATGGATGAGCAAGCATCTCAGAGAGGGGATTAGGAAAAAGCAGAAAGCTTACAGGGAGTGGAAGAAAGGTGGGATTAGCAAGGGGGCCTACCTTATTGAGGTCAGATCATGTAGGGATAAAGTGAGGAAGGCTAAAAGCCAAGTAGAACTGGACCTTGCAAAGGGAATTAAAACTAATAGCAAAAGGTTCTACAGCCACATAAATAAGAAGAGAACAAAGAAAGAAGAAGTGGGGCCGCTATGCACTGAGGATGGAATGGAGGTCAAGGATAACCTAGGCATGGCCCAATATCTAAATAAGTATTTTGCCTCAGTCTTTAATAAAACTAGCGAGGAGTTTAGGGATGATGGAGGGATGATGAACGGGAATGAGGATACGGAGGTGGATATTACCGCATCTGAGGTAGAGGCCAAACTTGAACAGCTGGATGGGACAAAATCGGAGGGCCCGGACAATCTCCATCCGAGGATATTAAAGGAACTGGCACGTGAAATTGTGAGTCCGTTAGCGAGAATTTTTAAGCGTTCGGTAAACTCGGGGGGTTGTACCGTACAACTGGAGAATTGCTAACGTAGTTCCTATTTTTAAGAAAGGGAAAAAAAGTGATCCCGGTAATTATAGGCCTGTTAGCTTGACGTCTGTAGTATGTAAGGTCTTGGAAAAAATTTTAAGGGAGAAAGTAGTTAAGGACATTGAGGTCAGTGGTAATTGGGACGAACTGCAACATGGATTTACTAAAGGTAGATCGTGCCAAACCAACCTGATCTCCTTCTTTGAGAAGATGACGGATTACTTAGACAAAGGAAATGCGGTAGATCTAATTTACCTCGATTTCAGTAAGGCGTTTGACACGGTTCCGCATGGGGAACTGTTAGTTAAATTGGAAAAGATGGGGATGAATTCAAAAGTTGTAAGGTGGATAAGGAACTGGTTAAAGGGGAGACTCCAGCAGGTCGTACTGAAGGGTGAACTGTCAGGATGGAAGGAGGTTACTAGTGGAGTCCCTCAAGGATCGGTTTTGGGACCGATCTTATTTAACCTTTTTATTACGGACCTTGGCACAAAGAGCGGGAATGTGCTAATAAAGTTTGCGGATGACACGAAGCTGGGGGGTATTGCTAACACGGAGAAGGATCGGGATACTATTCAGGAAGATCTGGACCACCTTGTAAACTGGAGTAATAGGAATAGGATGAAATACAATAGTGAAAAGTGCAAGGTCATGCAGTTAGGGATTAATAATAAGAAATTTAGATATACATTGGGGACATATCAGTTGGAAGTGACGGAGGAGGAGAAGGACCTTGGGGTATTGGTGGATAGCAGGATGACTATGAGCCGCCAGTGTGATATGGCCGTTAAAAAAGCAAATGCGGTTTTAGGATGCATCGGACGAGGTATTGCCAACAAGGATAAAGAGATGTTAGTGCCGTTATATAAGGCGCTGGTGAGACCCCACCTGGAATATTGTGTGCAGTTCTGGTGTCCCATGTTTAAGAAGGATGAATTCAAACTGGAACAGGTTCAGAGACGGGCTACTAGGATGATCCGAGGAATGGAAAACCTGCCTTATGAGAGGAGACTCAAAGAGCTTGGCTTGTTTAGCCTGGCCAAAAGAAGGCTCCGGGGGGATATGTTTGTTCTATATAAATATATCAGGGGGATCAACGTAAGGGAGGGAGAGGAATTATTTACGTTTAGTACTAATGGAGGCACAAGGACGAATGGGTACAAACTGGATATTAGGAAGTTTAGACTTGAAATTAGACGAAGGTTTTTAACCATGAGGGGAGTGAAGTTCTGGAACAGTCTTCTGAGGGAAGTGGTGGAGGCAAAAGACTTATCGGGCTTTAAGACTAAGCTTGATAAGTATATGGAAGGGATGATATGATGGGATAGTTTAATTTCGGCAATTGATCTTGGATTATTGACAGATAAGTCTGCTCAATGGTTTGTGAGGGGATGATGGATGGGATGAGAACTGAGTTACTGCAGAGAATTCTTTTTGGGTGCTGGCTGGTGAGTCTTGCCCACATGCTCAGGGTTTAGCTGATCGCCATATTTGGGGTCGGGAAGGAATTTTCCTCCAGGGCAGATTGGCAGAGGCCCTGGAGGTTTTTCGCCTTCCTCTGCAGCGTGGGGCGTGGGTCGCTTGCTGGTGGATTCTCTGCAGCTTGAGGTCTTCAAACCACAATTTTTGAGGACTTCAATTTCTCAGTCATGGGTTAGGGGCTGTTATAAAAGTGGATGGGTAGGGTTCTGTGGCCTGCCTTGTGCAGGAGATCAGACTAGATGATCATGTTGGTCCCTTCTGACCTATGAGTCTATGAGTCTATGAGTCTATAAAACCCAATTTCAAGGGGCCCCTAAAACTAGGAGCCCAAAAACACCATTTCCAGGGGCCCCTAACCCTAGAGGTCCCAAAAGCCCATTTCCAGGGGTCCCTAACACCAGCGGCCCCAAAACCCCATTTCCAGGGTCCCCAAACACCAGGGGCCCCGAATCCCCATTTCCAGGGGCCCCTAACCCCAGGGGCCCGAAAACCCCATTTCCAGGGGCCCCAAACCCCTAGGGCCCCCATCCCACATATCCAGGGACCCCTAACACCAGGGTCCCCAAAACCCTATTTCCAGGGACCCCTAACCCCAGGGGCCCCAAAACCCCATTTCCATGGGCCCCAAACCCCAGGGGCCACAAATCCCCATATCCAGGGGTGCCTAACCCCTGGGGCACCAAAACCCAGTTTCCAGGGGCCCCTAACACTAGGGGCCCCAAAACCTCATTTCCAGGGGCCCCTAAACCCAGGGGCCCCAGAACCACATTTCCCGTAGCCCCAAACCCATGGGGGCCCAAATCCTAATATCCAGGGGCAGCTAACACCAGTGGCCCCCAAACCCCATTTCAATGCGCCGCTAACCCTAGGGGCCCCCAAACCCCATTTCCAGTGGCTCCAAACCCTAGGGGCCCCAAAACAGCATTTCCAGGGTCCCCAAACACCAGGGGCCCCAAATCCCCATATCCAGGGGCCCCTAACACCTGGGGCATGAAAACCCCAATTTCCAAGGGCTCCTAACTCCAGGGGCCCCAAAAACCCATTTCCAGGGGCCCCTAAACCCAGGGGCCAAAAAACTGCATTTCCAGGGGCCCCTATCCCCTGGGTAGCGAAATCCCTATATCCAGCAGCAGCTAACACCAGGGGCCCCAAAACACCATTTCAAGAGGCCCCTAACCCTGGGGGCCGAAACCCCCATTTCCAGGGGTCCCTAAACCTAAGGGCCCGAAACCCCCATTTCCAGGGGCCCCTAACTCTGGGGGCCGCAAAAACCCCATTTCCAGGTGCCACAAACCCCTGGGACCCCCAACCCCCATACTGAGGGGCCACCAACACCAAGGACCCCCGAAACCCTATTTCCAGGGGCCCCTAACCCTAGGGGCACCAAGCCATCATTTCCAGGGGCTCCTAAAACCAGGGTCCCCAAACCCCCGTTTCCAGGGAGTCCTAATCCTGGGGACCCCAAAACCCCATTTCCAGGGGCTCCAAACCTTTAGGGCCCCCAACCCACATATCCAGGGGCCACCAACACTAAGGGCCCCAAAACCCTATTTCCAGGGACCCCTAACCCTAGGGGCCCCAAACCCCCATTTCCATGGGCCCCTTACCCCTGGGGCCCCCAACCCACATATCCAGGGGCCACCATCACCAAGGGCCCCAAACCCCTATTTCCAGGGGTCCCTAATCCTAGGGGACCGAAAACAAGATTTCCAGCGGCGACTAACACAAAGGGCCCCCAAACCCCATTTCCAGAGGCCCCTAACCCTAGGGGCCCCAACACCCCATTTCCAGGGGCCAATGACCCCAGGGGCCCCAAAACCCCACTTCCAGGGGCCCCTAACACCAGGGGCCCCAAAACCCCATTTGAAGGGGCCTGAAACCACTTTGGCACCTAACCCACATATCCAGGGGCTCCTAACTCCAGGGGACTCAAAACCCGAGGGACCCCAAAACCCCATTTCAAGGGGTCCCTAACCCCAGGGGCCCCAAAACCCAATTTCCAGAGGCCCCAAACCCCAGGGTCCACAAATCCCCATATTCAGGGGCACCAGCCCTGTGGCCAAGTGGGGAAATGAACAGAGCATTTCCTGTATGGAGAAACTGTGACACCGTGTGGCTACGTGTGGTAAAGCACAGAGCATTTCGCTCACAGAGCAACAGTGACACCATGTGGCCATGCGGGGTAATGCACAGAGCATTTACCTCTCAAAGCAACAGTGACACTCTGTGGCTATGCGGGGTAATGCACAGAGCATTTACCTCTCAAAGCAACAGTGACACTCTGTGGGTATGCGGGGTAATGCACAGAGCATTTCCCTCATAGAGCAACAGTGACCCCCATTTCCAGTGGTCCCTAATCCTAGGGGCCCGAAAACCCTATTTCCAGGGGCCCCTAACCACAGGTTCCCAAAACCCCCATTTCCAGGGGCCCCTAACACCTGTTTGTCTGTGGGAGATATTCCTTGTGCATTAACCTGCGTGGCCACAGGGTGTCACTGTTGCTTGATGCAGGAAATGCTCTGTGCATTACTCCACGTGCACACAGGGTGTCACTGTTGCTCTGTGAGGTAAATGCTCTGTGCATTACCTCACTTTGCCGCATGGTGTCACTGTTGCTTTGTGAGGAAAATGGTCTGTGCATTACCCTGCATGGACACAGGGTTTCACTGTTGCTCTGTCGGCGACAGTCTTAGTGCATTAACCTGGCTGGCCACACGGTGTCACTGTTACTCCATGTAGGAACTACTCTGTGCATTACCTTGCATAGCCACAGGGTGTCACTGTTGCTCTGTGAGGGAAATGCTCTCTGCATTACCGCACGTGGCCACAGGGTGTCACTCTTGCTCTGTAAGGGAAATTCTCTGTGCATTAACCCGCATGGCCAGACGGTGTCACTGTTGCTCTGTGAGGGAAATGCTCTGTGCATTACCCCATGTGGCGAAATGGTGTCAGTGTGGCTATTTGAGAAAGAGGCTCTGTGCATTACCCCGCGTGGCCAGAGGGTGTCACTCTTGCTCTGTGAGGGAAATGCTCTGTGCGTTACCCTGCGTGGCCACATGGTCTCCCGGTTGCTCCCCGAAAGAATTACGTTGTGCATTACCCTGTGTGGCCACATGGTGTCACTGTTGCTCTGGTGGGGATATTCTTAGTGTATTAACCTTCATGGCCACATGAATCCTGTGGCACCTTATAGACTAACAGACGTTTTGGAGCGTGAGCTTTCGTGGGTGAATACCCACTTCGTCAGACGCAGGACGAAGACCTGCGTCTGACAAAGTGGGTATTCACCCACGAAAGCTCACGCTCCAAAACGTCTGTTAGTCTATAAGGTGCCACAGGATTCTCTGCTGCTTTTACATGGCCACATGGTGTCCCTGTTGCTCCATACAGGAAATGGTCTGTTCATTTTCTCGCTTGGCCTCAGGGTGTCACTGTTGTTCTGTGAGGGAAATGCTCTGTGCGTTACTCCTCCTGGCAACAGGATGTCACTGTTGCTCTGTGAGCGAAATGCTCTGCATTACCACACATAGCCACATGGTGTCACTGTTGCTCAATGGAGGAAATGCTCTCTGCATTACCCTGTGTTTCCACAGGGTGCCATTGTTGCTCGGCGGGGGATATTCTTAGTGCATTACCCTGCGCGGCCACACAGTGTCACTGTTGCTCTGTTAGGGAAATGCTCTGTGCATTACCCTGCATTGGCACATGGTGTCACTGTTTCTTCATGCAGGAAATGCTCTGTGCATTACCCCAAAACTCAATTTCTAGGGGCACCTAACACCAGGGGCCCCAAAACCCTATTTCAAGGGGCCCCTTACCCTAGGGGACCAAAACCCACATTCCCAGGGGACCATAACCCCAGGGGCCCCAAAACCCCATTTCCAGGGGCCCCTAACTCCAGAGGCCCCAAAAACCCCATTTCCCAGGGCCCCCAAAACCTCATTTCCAGGGGCCCCTAACCCCACAGGCCCAAAAACCCCATTTCCAGGGGCCTCTAACACCAGGGGCCCCAAAAACCCCATTTCCAGGGCCCCCAAACATCATTTCCAGGATCCCATAACCCCTTTGCCCCCGAAACCCCATTTCCAGGGGCCCCTTACCCCTGGGTGATGAAATCCCCATATCCAGGGTCAGATGACACCAGGGGCCCCAAAACACTATTTCAAAGGCCCCCTAACACCAGGGGCCCCAAAACCCCATTTCCAGGGGCCCCTCACACCAGGGGCCCCAAAACTCCATTTCAAGGGGCCCCAAACCCCTTGGGCACCCAACCCACATATCTAGGGGCCCCTAACTCCAGGGGACCCAAAACCCCATTTCCAGGGGCCCGTAACCCTAGGGGCCCCCAAATTCCATTTCCAAGGGTCCCTAATCCCAGGGGCCCCCAAAACCGAATTTCCAGGGGCCCCAAACCCCAGGCTCCACAAATCGCCATATCCAGGGGCGTCTAACCCCTGGGGCCTCAAAACCCAATTTCCAGAGGCCCCTAACACTAGGGGCTCCAAAACCCAATTTCCAGGGCCCCCTAACCCTTGGGGCCCAAAACCCCCGTTTCCAGGGGCCCCTTAACCCAGGGGCCCCAAAACCCCATTTCCAGGGTCCCCTAACACCAGAGGCCCCAAACCCCATTTCCAGGGGCCAAAACATCATTTCCAGGGGCCCCTAACCCCTGGGCCCCCCAAAACCCCCATTTCCAGGTGCCCCTAACACCAGGTGCCCCAAAAACCCTACTTCCAGGGGCCCCTAACCCTAGGGATTCAACTCACCATTTCTAGGGGTCCTAACCCCTAGGGCCCCAAAACCCCATTTCCAGGGGCCCCAAACCCCTGGGGACCCCTACCCACATATCCAGGGACCCACCAACACCAAGGGCCCCCCAAACCCCATTTCCAAAGGCCCCAAACCCTTGGGTCCCAAAACCCCCATTTCCAGGGCCCCTAACCCCACGGGCCCTCAAACCCCGTTTCCAGGGGCCCCAAACCCTGGGACACCGAAAACATATAACTAAGGGCCCCTAACACCAGGGCACCGAAAACTGCATTTCCAGGGCCCTCTAACCCTGGGGGCCCAAAAAACCCATTTCCAGGGGCCCCGAACCACAGGGGCCTCAAAACACCATTTCCAGGGGCCACCAACACCAAGGGCCTCAAAACCCTATTTCCTCAAAACCCCCAATCCCCATTTGCAGGGGCCGCTAAACCTAGGGGCCCCCAAAACCCCATTTCCAGGGGCACAGAACACCTGGGGACACAAAACACACCCAATTCCAGGGGGTCTCAAAGCCCCATTTCCAAGGGCCAATAACCCCTGGGGCCCCAAAACCCCCACTCCCAGGGACACCTAACAACAGGTGGCCCCAAAACCCCATTTCCAGGGACCCCAAAACACCAGGATCCCAAAATCCCCATATCCAGGGGCCCCGAAAACCTGGGGCCCCAAAACCCAATTTCCAGGGGTCTCTAACACCAGGGGCCCTAAAACCCCATTTCCAGTGGCCCCTCACCCTAGGAGCCCCAAGACCCCTTTTCCAGGGGCCCCTAACACCAGGGGCCCCAAAACCCCATTTCCAGGTGCCCCTAACTGTAAGGGTCCACAACCCCCCATTACTAGGGCCCCCAAGAACCAGGGGCCCCAAATCCCCATTTCCAGGAGCCCCTAACCCCAGGGACCCAAAATCCCATTTCCAGGGGCCCCAAACCCCTGGGGCCCCAAAATCTCATTTCCAGGGGCCCCTATCAAAAGGAGCCCCAAAACCCCATTTCCAAGGGGCCCCAAACACCAGGGGCCCCAAATCTACATTTCCAGGAGCCCCTAACCCCAGGGACCCAAAATCCCATTTCCAGGGGCCCCAAACCCCTGGGGCCCCCAACCCACATATCCAGGGGACCCTAACACCAGGGGCCCCCAAACCCCCGTTTCCAGGGGCACCTAACCCTCGGGGCCCCAAACCCCCATATCCAGGGGCCCCTAACCTCTGGGGCCCCAATACCCAATTTCCAGGGGCCCCTAACACCAGGGGCCCGAAAACCCCAATTTCCAGTGGCCCCTTACCCTAGGGGTCCGAAAACCCCATTTCCAGGTCCCCTATCACCAGGAGTCCCAAAACACCATTTCCAGGGGCCCCTAACCCTAGAGGCCCCCAACCCCGCATTTCCAGGGATCCCTAAGCCCAGGGGACCCAAAACACCAGGTCCAGGGCCCACTAAACCCTGGGGAACCAATACCCAATTTCAAAGGGCCCCTAACACCCAGGGGCCCTAAAACACAATTTCAAGGGCCCTTTACCCTAGGGGCCCAAAAACCCCAATCCAGAGGCCCCAAGCCCTTGGAGCCCCTAAAACACCATCTCCAGGGGCCACTAACCCCAGGGCCCCAAAACCCGGGATTTCCAGGGGCCCTTAAGCCCAGGGGTCCCAAAACCACATTTCCAGGAGCCCCTAAACCTGGGGGCTCGAAACCCCCATTTCCAAGGGCCCCTAACCCCAGGGGCCCCAAATCCTCATTTCCAGGGGCCCCAAACCCAGGGGCCCCAAAACCCCATTTCTAGGGGCCCAAAACCCGTGGAGACTCCAACCCACATATCTAGGGGCCCCAAACACCAGGAGCCCCAAAACCCCATTTCCCGGGGTCCCTAACCCAAGGGGCCCCATAGCATCATTTCCAGGGGCCCCTAACCCCAGGGGCCCCAAAACTGCACATCCAGGGGCAGCTAACACCAGCGGCCCCAAAACCCCATTTCAAAAGGCCCCTAAACCATTTGGCCCCAAAACCCCATTTCCAGGGGCCCCTAACCCGTGGGGAAACAGAACCCCATTTCCAGGGGCCCCTAACACCTGGGGCCCCAAAACCCCATTTCAAGGTGCCCCAAAATACCATTTCCAGGGTCCTCTAACCCCAGGAGCCCCAAAACCTCGTTTCCAGGGGCCCCTAACTCCAGGGGCCCCAAAACCCCATTTCCAGGGGCCCCAATGCTCCGTTTCCAAGGGCCTCTAAACCCTGGGGCCCCAAAATCCCGATTTCCAGGGGCCCCTAAACCCCAGGGGCCCCAAAACCCCATTTAAGGGACACCAAACCCCTGGGGCCCCAAAACCCCAATTCCAGGGGCCCCTAACCCCAGGGGGCCCAAAAAACCCCATTTCCAGAGCCCCATACACCAGGGACCCCCAAGTACCCATATCCAGGGGCCCCTATCCCCTGGGACCTCCCAAAGCCCAATTTCCAGGGGCCCCTAAGAGCAGAGGCCCCCAAACCCCCATTTTCCAGGGGTCTCTTAATCCTAGGAGCCTCAAACCCCCATTTCCAGGAGCCCCTAACCCCAGGGGCCCCAAAACCCCATTTCCAGGGCCCCTAACCCCTGGGGCCCTAAATCCCCATATCCAGGGGTCCCCTCAGCCATGGGGGCCCCAAAAACCCCATTTCCTGGGGCCCCAAACACCAGGGACCCCAAACCCCCAATTCCAGGGTCCCCTAACCCCAGGGGCCCCAATATCCGATTTCCAGGGGCAAGTAACCCCTGGGGCCCCCAAACCCCATTTCCAGGGACCCCTAGCCCCAGGGGCCCCAAAACCTAATTTCCAGGGGACGCTGACCCCAGGGGGCCTTAAAAACCCATTCACAGGAGCCCAATACACCAGGGACCCCCAAATCCCCATATCCAGGGGCCCCCTAACCCCTGGGGCCCCAAACCCCCATTTCCAGGTCCACTTAAACTGGGGGCCCCAAAACCACATTTCCAGGGGCCGCAAAACCCTGGGTCCCCCAATCCACATATCCAGGGGCCCCTAACACCAGGGGCCCCAAAACCCCAGTTCCAGGGGACGTTAACCCTAGGGGACCCAAACCCCTATTTCCAGGGGCCGCTAACCGCAGGGGCCCCAAAACCCCATTTCCAGGAGGCCCTAACTCCTGGGGCCCAAAACCCCCAATTTCCAGGTGCCCATAACACCACAGGCCCCGGATCCCCATAATCCAGGGGCCCCTAACCCCTGGGGTCCCAAAACCCATTTCCAGGGGCCCCTAGCACCAGAGGCCCGAAACCCAAATTTCCAGGGGCCCCTAACCCCAGGGGCCCCAAAATCCCATTTTCCAGGGGCCCCTAACACCAGGGGCCCCAAAACCCCAGTTCCAGGGGCCCATAACTCCAGGGCCCCCAAAAGCCATTTCCATGGTCCCCTAACCCTAACAGCCCCAAACCCCCATTTCTTGGGGCCCCTAACACAAGGGGCCCAAAAACACTATTTCCAGGGGCCTCTATCCCCTGGGGCCCCCCAAATCCCCATATCCATGGGCAGCTAACGCCAGGGGCCCCAAAACCCCCATTTTCAAGGGGCCCCTAACACCAGGGGCCCTAAAACCCCATTTCCTGGGGCCCCTAACCCTGTGGGCCCGACACCCACCATTCCCAGGGTCCCCAAAACGCCTGGCGACCCCAACCCACATATCCATGGCCACCAACACCAAGGGCCCCAAAACACTATTTCCAGGGGCCCCTAACCCTAGGGGCTCCAAAACCCCATTTCCAGGGGCCCCTAACCGTGGGGATCCCAAAAACCCCATTTCCAGCGGCACCTAACCCCAGGCGCCCCATACCCCCATATCCAGAGGCCCCTAACTCCAGGAGCCCCTAACACCCATATCCGGGGGGCCTCAAAACCCCATTTCCAGGGGCCCGTAACACCAGGAGTCTCAATATCCCATTTTCCAGGGGCCCCAAAACCCTAGGGGCCCCAAACCCCCATTTCCAAGTGCCCCTAACCCTAGGGGCCCCCAAACCCCCTATTTCCAGGGCCCCCTAACCAACACAAAGGGCCCCAAAATGACATTTCCAGGGGCCCCTTACCCTAGGGGCCCCCAAACCCCCATTTCCAGGTGCCGCTAACACCTGGGGCCCCAAAACGCCATTTCCAGGGTCCCCAAACCCCTGGGGCCTCCAACCCACATTTCCTGGGGTACGTAACACCAGGGGCCCCAAAACCTCAATTTCCAAGGGCCCCTAACCCTAGAGGCAACAAACCCCCATTTCCAGGGGCCCCTAACCCCAGGCGCCCCAAAACCCCATTTCCAGAGGCCACAAACCCCCAGGGTCCACAAATCCCCATTTCAAAGGGCGCCAAACCCCTGGGGCCCCCCAAACCCCATTTCCTGGGGCCCCTAACACCAGGGGCCCCAAACCCCCAAATCCAGGGGCCCCAAAACCCCCTTTTCCATGGGCTCCTAACTCCAGGGGCCCCAGAGCCCCATTTCCCAGGGGAACCCAAACACCATTTCCAGGATCCCCTAACCCCTTTGCCCCCAAAACCCCATTTCCAGGGGCCCTTTACCCCTGGGTGCCGAAATCCCCATGTCCAGGGGGCAGCTAACACCAGGGGCCCCAAAACACTATTTCAAGGGGCTCCTAACACGAAGGGCCCCAAAACCCCCATTTCCAGGGGCCCCCTAACCCTTGGGGCCTCAAAACCCCATTTCAAGGGGCCCCTAAAACCAGGGCCCCCAAAACCCCATTTCCAGGGGCCTCTAACCCTGGGGGCAAAAAAAACCCCATTTCCAGGACCACGAACACCAAGGGCCCCAAAACCCTATTTCCAGGGGCCTCTAACCCTAGGAGAACCAATCCCCCATTTCCGTTGGCCGCTAACCCTAGGGGACCCAAAACCCCATTTCCAGGTGCCCCTAACCCCTGGGGACCCAAAACACCAATTCCAGGGGCCCATTACACTAGGGACCCCCAAAAAAACCATTTCCAGAGGCCTAAAAGCCCCATTTCCAAGGGCTCCTAACCCCTGGGACCCCAAAACCCTATTACCAGGGACCCCTATCAAAAGGGGGCCCAAAACTCCATTTCCAGGGGTCCAAAACAACAGGGGCCCACAAAACCCATATCCAGAGGCCCCTAACACCTGGGGCCTCAAAACCCAATTTCCAGGGGCCCCTAACACAGGGGGCCCCAAAACCCCATTTCCAGGGGCCCCTAACACCAGGGGGCCCAAAAACCCCATTTCCAAGGGCCCCAATGCTCGATTTCCAAGGGCCCCTAACCCCTAGGGCATGAAAACCCCATTTCCAGGGGCCCACAATGACAGGGGCCCCAAAAACCCAATTTCCAGGGGCCCTTAACACCAGGGGCCAGAAAAGCCCATTTCCAGGAGTCCCTAAACCTAGGAGCCCCAAACCCTCATTTCCAGGGGCCCCTAACACCAGGGGCCCCAAAACCCAATTTCCAAGGGCCCATAGCTCTAGGGGCCCCAAAACCCCATTTCCAGGGGCCCCTATCCCCTGGGGCCACCAAATCCCCATATCCATGGGCAGCTAACACCAGGGGCCTCAAAACCCAATTTCAAGGGCCCCTAACACCAGGGGCCCTAAAACCCCATTTCCAGGTGCCCCAAACCCTGGGGGCCCGAAACCCCATTTCCAGGGCCGCCAAAGCCCGTGGGGCCCCCAACCCACACCAAATCCAGGGGGCCACCAACACCAAGGGCCCCAAATCACTATTTCCAGGGACCCCTAACCCTAAGGGCCGTAAACCCCCATTCCAGGGGCTCCTTACCCCAGGGGCTCCAAACTCCCATTTCCAGGGGCCCTTAACCATGGGGATCCCAAAACCCCATTTCCAGCGGCACCTAACCCCAGGCGCCCCAAACCCCCATATGCAGAGGCCACTAACACCAGGGGCCCCTCACACCACCCATATCCAGGGGCCACAAAACACCTTTTCCAGGGGCCCATAACACCAGGAGCCCCAATATCCCATTTCCAGGAGCCCCAAAACCCCATTTTCAGGGGCCCCTAACCCCTGGGCCCCCAAAAACCCCATTTCCAGGGGTGCCTAACCCTGAGGGCCCGAAACCCCCGTTTCCAGGGGCCCCTAACCGCAGGGGCCCAAACTCCCATTTCCAGGTGCCCATAATCCTGGGCACCCTAAAACCCCATTTCCAGGGCCCCCAAACTCCTGGGGCCCCCCAACCCACATATACAGGGGCCACCAACAACAAGGGCCCCAAAACACTATTTCCAGGGGCCCCTAAACCCAGGGGCCCCAGACCCCCATTTCCAGGGGCCCCTAATCCTGGGGACCCCAACCCACATATCCAGGGGCCACCAACACCAAGGGACCCAAACCCTATTTCCAGGGGCCCCTAACACTAGGGCCCCCAAAACAATATCCAGGGGCCCCTATCCCCTGGGGCCCCAAATCCCCATATCCAGGGGCAGCTAACACCAGGGCCCCAAAAACCCCATTTCCAGGGGCTCCCAAAACCAGGGGCCCCAAAAACTCCATTTCCAGGGGCCCCTATACCTGGGGGCCCAAAACCCCCATTTCCAGGGGCCTCTATCCCCAGGGGCCCCAAAACCACATTTCCAAGGGCCCCTAACACCAGAGGCCCCAAAACCCAGTTACCAGGGGCCCCAAAACCCCATTTCCAGGGGCCTCAAACACCAGGGGCCCCAAACATCTATTTACAGGGGCCCCTAAAACTAGGGGCCCCAAACCCCCATTTCCATGTGCCCCTAACCCTAGGGGGCCCCAAACCCCTATTTCCAGCGGCCGCTAACCCCATGGGCCGCCAAACCCCATTTCCAGGGATCCCAAAACCCCATTTCCAGGGGCCCCTAACCCCGGGGGCCCCAAAACCCCATTATCCAGGAGCCCCCAATCCCCAGGGGCCACAAATCCTGATATAGAGGGGCGCCTAACCCCTGGGGATCCAAAACCCCCATTTCCAGGGGCCCCTAAACCAGGGGCCCCAAAACCCCATTTCCAGTGGCCCCCAAACCCCATTTTCAGAGGCCCCTAAGACCTGGGGCCTCAAAACCCCTTTTCAAGGGGCCCCTAACACCAGGGGCCCCAAAACCCGTTTTCCAGGGGCCCCTAACCACTGGGGCTCCAAAATCCCCATATCCAGGGGCGCCTAAACCCTGGGTCCCCAAACCCCATTTCAAAGGGCTCCTATAACCAGGGGCCTTAAAACCCCATTTACAGGGGCCCCTCACCCTAATGGCCCCAAACCCCCATTTCTAGGGGCCCCAAATCCCAATTTCCAGAGGCCCCTAACCCTAGGGGCCCCAAACCCCTATTTCAATGGGCCATTAACCCCAGGGGCCCCAAAACCCCATTTCCAGGGGCCCCTAACACCAGGGGCCCCAAAACTCCATTTCCAATGGCCCCTAACCCTAGGTGCGCCAACCCCCCATTTTCAGGGGCCCCTAAGCTCAGGGCCCCCAAACCCCATTTCCAGTGTCCCCAAAACCCCCATTTCCAGGGGCCCCTAACCTTCGGGGCCCCAAAACCCCTTTCCAGGGGTCTCAAACCACAGGGGCCCCCAAATCCTGATATCCAGGGGCCCCTAAACCATAGGTCCCCAAAACCCAATTTCCAGGGGGCCCCTGACACCAGGGGCCCCAAAACCCCATTTCCAGGGGCCTCAGGACCCCTGGGGCCCCAAATCCCCATATCCAGGGGCCCCTAACCCTGGGGGTCCAAAATCCCATTTCCAGGGGCCCCTGACTGCTGGGGCTCCAAATCATCATATCCAGGGGCCCCTAAACCCTAGGGACTCAAAACCCCATTTCCAGGGGCAATTAACCCCAGGGGCCCCAAAACCCCAATTCCAGGAACCCCAAACCCCAGGGGCCACAAATCCTCATATCCAGGGGCGCCTGACCCCTGGGGCCCTCAAAACCCCATTTCCAGGGGCCCCTAAAACCAGGGGCCCCAAAACCCCATTTTCAGGGGCCCCTAAACCTAGGGGCCCAAAAACTCCAATTTAAAAGGGGCCCCAAAACCCCATTTTCGGGGGCCACTAATCCCTGGGGCCCCCAAAACCCAACTTCCAGGGGCCCCTAACCCCAGGGGCGCCAAAACCCAATTTCCAGGGGCCACTTACCCTATGGTCCTGAAAACTGCATTTCCAGGGACCCCTAACCCCAGGGGCCCCCCAAAACCCCATTTCCAGAGGCCCCAAACACCAGGGGCCAAAAATCCCCCATTTCCTGGGGCCCCTAACCCCAGTGGCCGCAAAAACCCCATTTCCAGGGGCCCCTTACCCCTGGGTGCCGAAATCCCGATATCCAGGGGCAGCTGACACCAGGGGCCCCAAAACACTATTTCAAGGGGCTCCTAACACCCAGCGGCCCCAAAACCCCATTTCCAGGGGCCCCTCACCCTTGGGGCCCCAAAACCCCATTTCAAGGTGTACCTAACACCAGGGGCCCCAAAACCTCATTTCCAGGTGCCCCTAATCCTGGGGGCAACTAACCCCCATTTCCAGAACCACCAACACCAATGGCCCCAAAACCCTATTTCCAGGGGCCACTAACCATAGGGGCCCCAATCCCCCATTTCCATTGGCCGCTAACCCTAAGGGACCCAAAACCACATTTCCAGGGGCCCCTAACCCCTGGGGACCCAAAACACCAATTCCAGGGGCCCCTAACACTAGGGGCCCCAAAAAAAACCATTTCCAGGGTCTAAAAGCCCATTTCCAAGGGCCCCTTATCCCTTTGACCCCCAAAACCTCTTTTCCAGGGACCCCTATCTACAGGGGGCTCAAACCCCCATTTCCAGGGGTCCCATAAACGAGGGGTCACAAATCCCCCTATCCAGGGGCCCCTAACCCCTGGGTCCCCAAAACCCCCATTTCTAGGGGCCCCAAACACCGGTGGCCCAAATCCCCATTTCCAGCGGCCCCTAACCCCAGGGGCCCCAAAACGCCATTTCCAGTGGCCCCAAACTCCTGGGGCTTCAAAACCGCATATCCAGAGCCCCGTAAGCCCTGGGGCCAAAAAACCCATTTGCAGGGGCCCCTAACACCAGGGGCCCGAAAACTCCATTTACAGAGGCCCCCTAACTCTAGTGGCCTCAAACCCCAATTTCCAGGGGCCCCTAATGCCAGCGGCCCCAAAGCTCCATAACCAAGGGCCCCTTAACGTAGGGACCCCAACCCCCCATTTCCAGGGACCCCTAATTCCTGGGGCCCCGAATTCACATATCCAGGGGCCCCTAACACCAGGGGCCCCAAAACATCATTTCCACGGGCCCCTAACCCCAGGGGCAAGAAATCCCTATATCCAGGGGCCCCAAACCCCTGGGCCCCCCAACCCACATATCCAGGAGACCCTAACACCATTGGCACCAAAAAACCCCTTTCCCGGGGCCTGTAACCCTAGGGGCCCCAAACCCCCCATGTCCAGGGGCCCCTAACCAATAGGTCCCCAATACCCAATTTCCAGGGGCCCTTAACACCAGGGGCCTGAAAACCCCCATTTCCAGGGACCCCTTACCCTAGGGGCTGGAAAATCCCATTTCCAGGATCCCCTAAACCCAGGAGGCCCAACGCCCCATGTCCAGGGGATCTTAAGCCCAGGGGGCCCGGAAACCCCATTTCCAGGTTCCCCTGAACCCTGGGTCCCCAAAAACCCCATTTCCAGGGGCCCCAAACACCATGGGCCCCAAGTCCCCATTTTCAGCGGCCCATAACGCAAGGGGCCCCAAAACCCCATTTCCAGGGCCCCCTAACCCTTCAGGCAAAAACTCCCCATTTCCACGGCCCCTAACCCCATGGGCCCCAAAACCCGATTTCCAGGGGCCCCTTACCCATGGGGGCCCCAAAACCCCCATTTTCAGGGTCCCCTAACCCAGGGGCCCCAAACCCCTATTTCCAGTGGCCCATAAACTTGGGGGTCCCAACCCCCCATTTCCAGGTGACCCTAACTGCAGGGGCCCCAGAACCCCAATTCCAGGGGACCCAAACACCAGGGGCCCCAAATCCCCATTTCCCGGGGCCCCTAAGCCTGCGGGCCCGAAACCCCCCATTTTCAGGGGCACCTAACCCTGGTGGTCCCATAACCCATTTCCAGGGTCCCCAAAACCCCTGGGGCCCAAAACCGACATATCCAGGGGCCAACACAAAGGCTTCCAAAACCCTATTTCCAGGGGCTCCTAGCCCCTGGGGCTCCAAAACCCCACTTCCAGGGGCCCCTAACAAAAGGGGTCCCAGAACCCTATTTGAAGGTGGCCTCAAACCCCTTGGGCACCCAACCCACAAATCCAGGGGCTCCTAATTCCAGGGGACCCAAAACCCCATTTCCACGGCCCGCTAACCCTAGGGGACCCCAAAACACCCATTTCAAGGGATCCCTAACCCCAGGGGCCCCAAAACCCAATTTCCAGGGGCCCCAAACCCTAGGGTCCACAAATCCCCATATCCAGGGGCACCTAACCACTGGGGCTCTCAAAACCCAATTTCCAGGGGCCCATAACACCAGGGGCCCCAAAACCCCATTTCAAGGGGCCTCTAACCCTAGGGGCCGAAAACCCCATTTTGAGGGGCCCCTAACCCCAGGGACGCCAAAACTCCATTTCAAGGGGCCCCTAATTCCAGAGGCCCCAAAAGCCCATTCCCAGGGGCCCCAAAATCTCATTTCCAGGGGCCCCTAAACCCAGGGACCCCCAAAACCCCATTTCCAGGGGCCCCTAACACCAGGGCCCCCAAAACCCCATATCCAGGGGCCCTGATCCCCTGCGGCCCCCAAACCCCCATATCCATGGCAGCTAACACCAGGGGCCCCAAAACCCCATTTCCAGGGGTCCCTAACACCAGGTGCCCCCAAAACTCCATTTCCAAGGGCCCCTAACCCTGGGAGGCCAAAACCCCCATTTCCAGGGGCCTCTATCCCCAGGGGCCCCAAAACCACATTTCCAAGGGCCCCTAACACAAAAGGTCCCAAAACTCCATTTCCAGGGGCCCCAAAACCCCATTTCCAGGGGCCTCTCACACCAGGGGATCCAATCCTCCATTCCCAGTGGCCTCTAAACCCTGGGGCCCCCAAAAACACAATACCAGGGGTCCCTAACAACAGGAGCCCGAGAACCCTATTTCCAGGGGCCCCAAAACTCCATTTCCAAAAGCCCTTAATCACTGAGGCCCCAAAACCCCATTTTCAGGTGCTCCTAACCCCAGGGGCCCCAAAACCCCATTTCCAGGGGCCGCAAACACCAGGGGCCCCATATCCCCATTTCCAGGGGCCCCTAACCCGTGAGGCCCCCAACCCAACATATCCAGGGGCCAATAACACCAGGGGCCCCAAAACCCATTTCCAGGGGCTCCTAACCCTAGGGGCCCCAAAACCCCATTTCCAGATGCACCAAACCACAGTGGCCACAAATCCCCATATCCATGGGACCCTTAGACCTGCGGATCCAAAACGCAATTTCCAGGGGCCCATAACACCAGGGTCCTCAAAACCCCATTTTCAGGGGTCTTCAAACCTAGGGCCCCAAACCCCCATTTCAGGAGCCCCTAACCACAGGGGCCACAAATCCCCATATCTAGGGGCCCCTAACACCAGGGGACCCAAAATCCCCATTTCCAGGGTGAAGGAAAAACTCGACACCAAGTTTCAGGATAACTGAGGAGGTGAAAAAGCTGCTTTTCCTGAGTTCACCTGCCTCTTTTATTATCTAAAATTACACATGCGCAAATGCACAGCACAAATCAAAATTTCTTACAGAAATCTTCCATCACGAGCTCAACAGTGTAGCAAACTACGAAACATCCCCAGCTGCAAACACAGTAGTCCTGTGAGAAACTGCAGAAGGGGAAAATTACAAAACACTGCCAGATGCAAACGAGGCCGTCTGTGTGAAATCAAGGGGGAGGATGGAGGAAAGCCAAGTTCCTGTGAAAAGCAGCTGGGTGTGCCTAGCTTGCAAACAAGAACAAAATGCCCCAATTAAAGGAGCACCCAGGCCTGTGGGCCCAAGGCCATTCCTACATTCCCCCTTGTTTCATTCTAAATAAACTGCGGGTCACGGTACCCACGCAACTGTTTTTCATGACGTGCCACGTCGTCAGCAGACAGCCTTATAGCTTTTGGCCGTTGAGGACCAAGTAGCTGTACAGCATTGATATAAGGAAGGAAAGCACTGAATAAAACAGCAACAGCCCACAAGTCCAGCAAGCCCAATTATGCAATATCCAAAGGCTGTTCTCAGCCAAGTTAAATCAGGTAGCCACCCAGTGAGCCAATTCCAGAATCTGCTAATTCCCACGTCCTGTCTTATGTTGTGAGTGAGATTCTTTAGCTCCTCCAATCATCCCTCAATGGAGCAGCTGTTATCTGTCAAATTAAGCAACACATATTTTTAATTAAGGCACAACCATGATGATGCTTTAATAGCAAAAAATCTATGGCAGCTCTATTATCTAAAATCGCATTTCTTAACTCATGCTGCTCTGAATTCAAAAGGCCAATAGCTGAAGAGGTTGCATTAAATGCTTTGGACTGCATAGCATGCCAATTTACCAAGTTGGCATGCATCATATACAGCCAGTGCTGGAACTCCAACCAGTGATATCGCAAGAGACATATATTCTGCTTTGCTAAGCAATATCACCGAGGAATCACAGTCTCCCTGACAATTCCATAGATCGCTTGCGCCGTTGCTGAATAAATTTAGAAGGCAACACAACAGTCAGTCTGCTAAGACAGCAGCGCGTGGCATCACTAAGATTGGCAGGGATATAATTAAAAGTTCGTATGCCACATGTAAAAAACCAACCTGTTGGAAGGGTAATGTGTGCATAATTAAAGGACACATTAACATAATTGGAGCAATTGAAATTATCATATTTGATCTTCATACATCCCTTTGGCACCTTATTACTTGTGCAATTTCTCATTCTCGCACAGGTGATATTCACACTAGTGGCCACATAAGGGGTGTAAAGGGACAAGGCATCTATGGGCAAAAAATGTTGCACTGGGCCCCAATTAACCATGGCAGAATATGTTTATGGAGCAATTCTGTTTATTAAAAGATATGGACTCGTTGCGAATCCCTTCTGGGCGATGGCAAACTGGAATCAAGCAGGATCCCAATAGTTCTCCTGCATTAACACTTTCAGACAAACAAAAGTGGGACGTGTTCGCTGTTTTGGCTAGTTGTTCCCAAATATTAAAGGACATCCGCTCCCAAAGGGAGGGGTGCTGCTGGCTCCCCTCCACTCCCGAAGCTGTCATTACACAAATCAAGCAAACAAGTAACATTGAATTAGCAGTTATCTGAGCCAGGATCGCAAGAAACAGGGATTCTGGGGTTTCCTGGTTGCTGTGCTAGCATCAGCCGCTGCTGTCCTGCAGATACCAGGCCCTTGATGTCTCCCCAGGTCACTGGATGGCATGCAGGTGATTCAGGTCACTGCCGGCGCCCTTGGTTCTGGGCGCGGTCTCTGAGTCTCCTCCCCCAATGTCAGTTGGAAGTTTGGGATCAGATTGTTCAGGCCTTGGTGCCACGCCACACATCACTGCTGGTTTCACGCACCGTGCTGGTACCCACACTGGACCTGTATCAGTGGAAACAGAAGCATACCCTCGTCCCCATGTTATAAGCGGCACTGGGCCCTTCCACTCAGGGTCCGGCAGTTGTCGATAATATACCAAGAGTCGTTCCATGGGCACTGAAGTTTTAAAATGGCGATCTGCAGGGCAGTAAGAATCTGAATTCAAGGTTAAATAATTTAAAGTAAATAACAAAATGTATAATTTCTGCTGTACCTCCCGTATGGTCCTAGGGTTTCCCCCTGCTTTAATTTGTTTTTTCCAAAAGTGTCTTGAAGGAGCGGTTAGCCCGTTCCACAATGGCCTGGCCAGTAGAATTATAGGGAATACCATGTGACAATTGAATTTGCCATTGAGAACAAAAATCTGAAAATTGTCGAGAAACATAAGCAGGAGCATTATCAGTTTTCAATTTCTTCGGTCTCCCCATGACTGCAATATTGTGCAGAACGTGATTGCTAACCTGGGTCGCTGTTTCACCGTGTTAGGGCTGTAGCCCAAATAAATCCTGAAAAGGTATCAACAGTTAAAATGAACATGATTAAATGGCTTAAAAAAGGGGACCATTGTGACATCCATCTGCCACAACTGGTTAGCCTCTGTCCCTCTGGGATTAAACCGCGTGAGGGAAGGCTACAGGAATCATAGCACAGTAAGGGCAAGACCGAATAATTTGCTGAGCTTGAGGGAGCGGCAAATTAAATTGTTTAGCCAAAACCTTAGCAGATTGATGAAAAAAGGGCATGACTATCAATAGGATCAGAAAACAAGGAATGCATCCGTAGTTGTTTAAGTGCTGAATCAGCATAAGCATTGCTTGAGTAAGCATGTCTGGAAGAGCGGTGTGGCTTCTGACATGACAGACAAACACCAAATAATGTCGTCGAGATAATAAATATTGTAAGGTAAGGAACAGACACAACAAATCAGCATCCAAGTGAGGGGTTAATAAAGAATGTGGAAGGTGATCCAATAACTGACAAACATAAACAGTATCAACTACCAAATTAAATGGTTGATCACAAAAAAGCCGAAAAGCCAAAATAACTGCTGCAATCTCAGATCGTTGGGCTGACTTTTGAGGCAAGGTAAACCGAGTCTGCCATGCATTAGTATCAGGGTGCTGGTAGGTTACAAACCCACGTGTGGGGGAACCATCAGTGAACACAGTAATGGCTTGTAAGGGTACAGGGGAAAGCTTGGATTTGAGCGTGAGTGGAACCTGTTGTACAATTACTAAACGAGGATCCTTAGGGGAATTATATGCAATTTCTCCCACATAATCACAAAAGGCCATTTGCCAAACAAGGGAATGTTGATGTAAATGGTGAATTCGTCCCGGGTGATTGGAAGACACACCTTAAAAAGATCATAACCAGTTAACTGCAAAGCTCGATGCCGAGCTTTACGAAGAAAATCAGCCAAGGCATCCATATATGGATATATATTCCGTGGGGGGGTTGAAGCAAATACATCCATTCAATAATATACACAGAAGTTTTTTCCTTATCAACATATAACACCCCTGTAGGGGTGTGGGCAGTCTGTAACAGAGCTAAATTTAAAGGGCCAAAGCTTGGAGGCCGATCAACAAATACATCAGCTAAAATCACATTCAACTTGTCAACACAAGCTGTAAGAGCTGGAGTATTTGAATCACATCAGTTGGATGTTTAGGTCCTTTCAATAGCTGAAACAGAGGTTGTAACAATTCTGTGGGCAATTTAAAAAAAGGCCTAATCCAATTTAGGTGCCCTATAATTCGTTGCAACTCCACCAGTGTCAAGGGTGTGGGAAGCACCACTTCAGGGGCTGCCGGAGAGGCATAAGTGGATAGCATTTTATGCCCTAGATATAAAAACGGTGCTTCCCTTTGAACCTTCTCCGGGGCAACTATGAGGCCAAACAAACGCAAGTTTTGTTCTAATGCCTGTAAAACAAGATCATCAACAACAACTCCAGCCAGCAAAATGTCATCCAATATAATTATAAATCTCTAACTCCGGGTGTGTTGCGCAAAAATCGCGCAAGGCCAGATCAACAAAGTGTTGACTACAGCGTTGGGGAATTTAGCATACCCTGGGGGTAAAACCTTCCATTGATACCGTTGTGTCGGTTGGGCATGATTATAGACCGGCACAGTAAATGCAAATTTTTCCCTGTCTGCTTTAGCAAGGGGAATTGTGAAAAAAGCAATCCTTAAGATCAATAACACACATTTGAAAAGAATTAGGAATCAAATTTGGATTTGGGAGACCAAACTGAAGAGGGCCCATGGGCTGAATACATTTGTTAATTTCCCTTAAATCATGCAATAACCTCCACCCTCCTGACTTTTTCTGTATTACAAAAACCGGTGTATTCCAGGGGCTAGTGGAATACTCTATATGCCCTGCTGCAAGCTGCTCTGCAACGAGGGTATGCAAATGTCCCAATTTCTCTCTAGGTAATGGCCACTGCTCCACCCATACAGGATTTGTTGATAACCACATAAGAGGCAACACGGTTCCCATGACTACAGATTTAATTCAATGGTGGCATCAAGTTTCTCCAACAAATCTCTGCCCCAGATATTAATGGGCAGGTACATTATAAATGGACATATAGTCACTACTACCTTCTCATTGGAGTACACTGAAAGCCAGGAGAGACTTCGCCTTGCTGCCTGATTCCCTCCTACGCCCCACAACTCTTTTGTGGGCTCAGAGGGCCATGAAAACGGCCACTCCTGCCGGCGAATGACAGTCATGCCGGCTCCTGTGTCAAGAAGACC